>JARJIL010000004.1:80486646-81086646 GCA_038502395.1 Dittrichia graveolens | reverse complement strand
TATTTGGGTCGAATTGTCTCTAAATTTGTTCACCATATATAGTATACGAAACTATGAATGTGGTTCTTGTATTATGGAACCACTTATTGCTCAAACATGAAAAAGCTTGAGATAATAACCATGTCATATCGAGTTTCTTGCAGGAAAGGGGGGCATCACCTTGTTCGCTTATGGAACCCAGGACAAGGGTGGTAGTTTCAAGCTTCTTGTTTACTGATTCAGTCATTTACAACGGTGCTGGTCAGTAAATGATGTTTAACATTATTTGTATTTCTAATGTCACATATATATATATTTTTTCATATGGCAATGTAAAATTTGTATAAATTGTTGTGCATCTCCCTTGTTTTTTTCCTTGGGGCATGAAGAAGTTAATTTATTTGTTTCCTATGTTGCTTATATTTTAAGTAATGTAATTGTCTATCATCTTTTTGAACATTTCCATCTTATGAGTTATTAGCTTCATAAGAATAAACAAGCAATTTATATATGATTGAAACTGGTAACAAACATACAATGCTGAGATTATATACTTTGAAAAATTACCTTTTCTCTACTGAATCATCTTATTTCATCCTCCTAACATAGAATGCACTAATTATGTTTTCTTATCTTCTTTTTTGACTTTGACACTTGTGTTCAAGCAGAAGGAGTTGATAAGAGAGAACGGCGAACCTGTTTGTTATATTGGTGAGCACCATCGATACTTAGCATAACATAAAGCTGTTATATTGCACACGGACATGGGAGGGATGTGAGCACCTCAAAAAGTTCACTATAATTTTTATAGGAAATATATACAGCTTGAATGAAATATAATGTTGGGTCATCTGATAATGATGTTCAAGTCGCGGTTTTATAGGGATCACGTAAAACCAAGGATTCATTTAGATAGGAGAGTGGAGAAGTCGAACCCGGACATCCTAATCGATTTAACGAACCCATATAAATATTTAGGTAGGTATATTCTTTTCTTAATAGTATAGATTTGCAATGTAGGTCCTTAAAAGCCTTTGCGAGTATTGCAGCTAAATTGGTGAATGCATAAGTTGGATATTTATACCCTTGTTTAATGTTTTTTTATCTCTCATTCGTATGTACAAGTTCTTAAGGGTTCAAATAGACATTTAGGTGTCGTTTTTTGTTAAGAGGTTATGTGAATCGATCAAAATTATTGAAGATTCGGTTAATGTTGGTTATGACATAATCAAACTGCACAACCCTTTGCACACTCTTGATTTTAGAAACATTTAACTAACTTTGCGCACTCTTGATTTTGGAAACATTTAACTAATTGTAACCTAAATGAAGGTCTATTTTTAAAAGTAAACGGTCTTTTGAATTTGGTTGAATAAGTCATCTATCCCATATTATGAACGGTAGTAAATTGGATATGAGGCGGGTGAAGCCATGTTTGTATCTATTTAATGATAGATTGCCTATTCGTTTTCTTTTTCTATTGGATGAAACACGTAGAAGGACAACATAAAGAAAATTTTTATCAAGAAAATTTTAGATTCAAATATAACTCAACACATAAAAATGAATATAATGAGTTTAACTCGATTATTTAGTTTTCGCAATAAAATTGTTTTTCAATAGAAACTTCATCAATATATATATGTATGTGTATATGTATATATATATATATATGTATGTGTGTGTGTTTTATATAAGATTATATGAAACTAGATCTTGAATGACGAACATACCATTGTTTAAAATGGTTAATGCCATTTTTATAATAGAAATGAACTTTGTAACCCCCAAATTTTTTTAATTAAATCATAAATACCATGTAGTTTTACGATTTTAACCCTTTAAACAGATTTACGATTCATCATGTAGTTTTAATTTATGATTTATCATGTAGTGTTATTTTACCATCCACTTGATTTGCGATTCCACTCATGGTTTTGATTTACAATCCCAACCCCTTCTAGGAATGATTTACAATTCAGTTTTTACCACACTTTTCGATTGAAGTTAGATATAAGTTTACGATTTTCTCCTAAGAGTGATATACGATTCTGGCTTAGATACCCACTAGTTTTCGATTATAGTTTACAATCCAGTTCCAAGAGATTTACGATTACCACTTTAGTGTTGATTTACGATAGTAACTTAACATATGTTGGGTTTTCAATCGTGATTTATGATTTAGGGGAATCCCTTAAGGGACTCAACCCCTTTTGGTTTTCGATTCCAACTCTTGTCTACGATTTATGATTCGGCCCTCGTCAAGAACATTTACGATTCCATCTTACAATCGATTATAAGAAATTCAACTCATTCAAAACTTAATCAAATTACAACTTTCTAATTGCAATGCACTCCAAACATCAACTAAGCATATCCTTACCAATTAATTACATTTTCATTGGGTTTTACATGTCCAAAAGTCTAATAGTGTTTGGCTATCACGTACCTCTCGACGCATACAAAACCAAATCAAAATCGCCTTAAAACCCAATCAACTGATATCAAATCAGTACCTAAATGATTGTAAGGATGAGAGGATTCATACTTGATGGATTTTCTAGCAAACCCCACACGATTTGGCAAAGAATGACGATGATACTCTTGTTTTCCTTCTCGTTTGAACCCAACACCCTCACACACTTGCACTAAGGATTTGAATGCGGCTACATAATTATTTCTTAGGGTCTTGTGCCCTAATTTAGGTATTTATACCTTCCTAAGGTAATCCTAGTGTACAAACATCCCTTAAGAAATTGTAAATTAAAAATAATCACCAAACAAACGTAAAATAGAAATTTCCTTCTTATTAATGAAATACAATAAAATATTATTTTATTACAACTCAGAAACAGGTATTACAAAACTCTTCTATTTATCCAAGCAACTTTTCTCATAAAACACTTCAAACAAACATGTTTTCATTTTTCCCGAAAATGAAAACTCTACTCTTTCATCTAAATACGTTTTCTTTTTTTCTTAGAAACAAAAAAACTTCACCATTTTACATAGAAAAATAGAAATACAAAAAAAGAAAATGTTTCTCCTGCTAAACGCAACACAAGCTTTTTTTATAGTTTTAATTTTTAAAGCATCGATAAGTTTGTAATCTTGAGAACTATGTGAATGATAAATGTTGCAGATAAATTTTATCGTAATAAAATATTTATGTGGAAGATGTAATTTTCAAAATCGTTATATGTTCTAAATAAATACAATTCATTGAACTTTTTAATTCAAAAGATATAAAAAAACTAGAATAACATTTTAGAGTTTACAATTTTTTCACATCGGTTAAAAGATTTTTTTTTATTATAAATATTTGTAATGTTTAGTGTTATGTTGAACACTTGAATCTAATACAAAACATACAAAAGCTAGACCGGTTTTAATTTGAACTAGAAGGTGTGAATACACTGAAATAAACTTTTGATTTTTTTCCACGTTATTTTACAATTTTGTTACTAAAGCAAGCAATGTAAATTAAGCGCGATTAATTTTACCCTGCTGCAAAGCATGAGTACTAAAAATCTCATTTTGATTAACTATAGAGGAAAAAGAGAAATGCTTATTTTATTTTTAGGTAGAATTTCTTTTATATTCTTACAAAACTTTTAAATTACTTATATATCATTTCAAACTTTTAAATTACTTATATATCCTTTCAAACTTTTATAAATTACTTCTATATCCTTTCAAACTTTTAAATTACTTATATATCCTTCAAAACTTTTAAAACTCTCATATATGTCCAAATACCTATTTAATATTTATTAAATCATTTAAATATCAATAATCATCATCATCAAATTCAATTATTTATAAAATTACTATATTACCATCTTCTAATCTAATATAAATAAAAAACTAACATTCATCAATTTAATTAGAATATGTTGACCCTTCATTTAATCAAAATTAAATCCTATCCATTCATTTTATTAAAATTGAAAGTCTAATTTTGACTTTTAGTAGTCAAAGTTGAAAACTCAATTTTTAAAATTTAATTCTAATAGGAGATAAGATAGTTAGTAAAAAAATATTATTTAAATTTTAATATAATAATATTATTATAAATATTAGTTACGTTATTATAAATCAATTTAATTTTCCAATTTAGTTTTTTTTATTTCCATTTTTATTTAAAATAAATTTAATTTGTGTTAGAATTATTATCTAATTCAAACTTTTAATCCACTATATTAATTTAGGAATAACTATTCAAGTTCTTTATCATCATCTACTTATCATATAATACATAGGAGAAATTCTCCCTTGATATTTAAATGAATTAATAAATCTTAAATAGGTATTTGAACATATATGAGAGTTTTAAAAGTTTGAAAGGATATATAAGTAATTTAAAAGTTTAAAAGGATATAGAAATAATTTATAAAAGTTCGAAAGAATATATATAAGTAATTTAAAAGTTTGAAAAGATATAGAAGTAATTTATAAAAGTTTGGAAGGATATATAAGTAATTTAAAAGCTTGAAAGGATATAAAAGTAATTTATAAACGTTTGGAAGGATATATAAGTAATTTAAAAGTTTAAAAGGATATAAAAGTAATTTATAAGTTTTGTAAGGATATAGAAGAAATTCTCCCTTATTTTTAAGTTTATGTAATGCCCCGTTTTTTTTTCACTATATAAGTAGTAATAGCAATCACCAGAGTAACCGCAAACATTCATTATTAGAAATCTTAGACGAGGTCCACACCTGGAATACACATCATACAATTTTCAAATAACAAATTTTTTGCAAATAAGTAATCAAAATTGTTTAAAATAAATATGTAAACGTTCTTTGATAATGAGCTACCGTCACTGGCTTGGAGCTCTTTCACGGTCCTGCCCTGAAATGGATAAAACAACAATAGTAAACATAAATCTTAGCGAACACATCTACTTATATACCACACTATGTATGCACAAGTTACCACATCACATATGATCACAACAATAAATTCACAGAATACCCAAGTAGTGCACTGACAACGATTTCACTTCTCAACTAACTACCCAAGACACCCCATGGCTTTTACATCTCTTTAGGATCACATGTGACCACCCACGACACCCCAGGAGTTTTATGTCTTTCCTATGTTCGAGTTATGAGTAAGTTAGTGCTACTCACCCGTCTACAGGTAATCGCCTACAAGTAAGGGTTCCATGGTGTTAAACCGTTAACAAGAGCTATATACTCTATACACCGCCTCCCCAAAAATTTCATGTTTATAATACTAGGTGCTCTCACTTCGTGATTCAGTGCATTAAGCACCTCGCGATCCGAGTCCTTCTCTATTTTGCAACTCGGTGCCATGAGGTACTTCGCGATTCAACTAATTCCTTTGCACTTGGCGATACACTTCGCAGCCACGTACATGGCGATCACAATGCCCCATGGTACGTGGCGATCCAAGTGTTTGGCAACCTAGAGGAATTCCCGTAGGAACTCAACCCCTACTTAGCTTAGCGATTCACTATCAACATCCTTTAGGGTTGCCAAGTGTTTGTATAGATGGTTGTGTATCTCCCTTGTTTTTTTCCTTGGGGCATGAAGAAGTTAATTTGTTTGTTTCCTATGTTGCTTATATTTTAACTAATGTAATTGTCTATCCTCTTTTTGAACATTTCCATCTTCTGAGTTTTTAACTTTAGAAGAATGAACAAGCAATTTATATATGAAAGAAACTGGTAACAAACATACAATGTTGAAATTATATACTTTAAATAATTACATTTTTCTTCTCCTAAATCATCTTATTTCATCCTCCTAACATACAAAGCACTAATTCTATTTTCTTATCTTCTATTTTAACTTTGATACTTGTGTTCGAGCAGGAGGATTTAATAAGAGAGAACGGCGAACCTATTTGTTATATAGATGAGCACCATTGATTCTTTTTTCGATCAAACTAGCATAACATAAAGTTGTTATATTGCACACGGACATGGGAGGGATGTGACCACCTCAAAAAGTTCACTATAATTTATACAGCTTGAATGAAATCTAATGTTGGGTCTTCTTTTAATGATGTTTCAGCTAAATTGATGAACGTATAAAGTCTATCTTCACAAACGCCTCAAAAGTCAAAGGGGGTTGATTTGTGCATAAAAAATTGTATTCATACATAACAAGGTGGATATTTATACCCTTGTTTAATAATTTTTTTATATCTTATTCGTATGTACAAGTTCATAAGCATCCAAATAGACATTTGAGTGTCGTTTGTTTTTAAGAGGTTCTTGGTCGAAATCAATCAAACATTATTGAAAATTTGTTTAATGTATCGGTTATGACATAATCAAACTAAACAACCCTATGCACACTCTTGATTTTAAAAACATTTAACTAATTCTAACCTAAATGAAGGTCTATTTTTAAAAGTAAATGGTCTTTTGAATTTGGTTGAATAAGTCATCTATCCCATTTTATGAACAACATTAAATTGGATATAAGGCGGGTGAAGTCATATCTGTATCTATTTAATGACAAATCGCCTATTTATATTTTTTTCTACTGGATGAATAAGTATTTAATATAAATAAGTATTTTTGTAAAAAAAATTATTTATAGCTTAAAAGCAAACATTTTACGCTCTTGAATTTCAGTTAATATTGCTATATACTACTGTGGCGTAGCCTAGTGATATAGGGGTTTTATCCCATAGCTCAGGTCTTGGGTTCAAGTTTGGGCAGTGGGGGTTTTTTTATAAAATAATGGAGGGTATCTTATGGTGCGTGGCTTGAGGCTCGCATACTACCCTATATGGATGTCACTGCGGACCCTGTCTACTAAATTCGTGGTTCAAAAAAAGTTAGTTTTGCTATATCATTTTCGTTTTTTTAAGTTTAAATTTTATTTAATATTAAATAAGTTATTTTCTGTGAAGTAGAGACTAAAAATAGTAAGAATTTCAATTCGAAAAAGATTAAACCCGTAAAAATTTAATCATGAAACAAAATTCGTAATTTTTCCAAAACTATACACACCAAAAAAATATGAGAACTTATTACACTAAAATACAACGAGCTTTGATTAAGTTATCAATATATGCAATCAAGTTCGATTTTTTTTCTAATAACAATTTATTATAACGAACTTTGTAATATATGTTCACTATATGCAGTTTACCTGCAATTGTAAATAAACAGTCGGTTCATCTATGTTCTTCCGCCTAGGGGTGAAATCAAGCCGGGATAGCTCGTGAGTTACTTAAGATCGACTAAAAAAATATTCAAAATTGAGTCGAGCTTGAGCTTGAGTTACTCGAGTAGTGAGTCAAGTTGAGTTTGAGTTTCAAATTACTTTGTTTATTAACTAGCTTAATCAAGCTTAATTGATCTTATGTCAAATTGCATTTTTACCTTTCATAATACATATATCACCTACATATCAATACTAATGAGTAAAATCTAGTCACATTGTGGTATTTTCAATGGAATATACTATTGTTTCAAGTCGACCTCGAGCTTGGGAATATAGGCTCAGTCAAGCTCGACTTTTAAAGTCGAGTCGACTTTCTAGCTTCATACTTATTGGCTTAGCTCAGTCGATTAGACCCCTTTCATCCCTTGCTTTTTGATGTGAGGTTCATCTTCCAAATATAGGTTTCATCATGATTTTCACCACCTCCTACTACCTTCTTCTTCATCTTCTGACTATGCGGCCTTGGTCTTTGCAGCCTCTGTGTCCACCTTCTTCAATTCCTGATTACGGCTTCATCTTCTGAGATTTGCTCTCTAGTAAGACCCCTGTCGTGAAGTGGTTGATTAATGAAGGCTGGATCAACTACATTTGGCAATGTTTTTGCTAGAATCAGGTTAGGGTTATGCAAACAAGATACAGTTTTAGTTTATGGTTTTTGTTCTTGAGGTTGTTCTTGCAATTAGAGTTATGGTTTCTTTAATTTAAGGTTGTGGTTTCCATTTATGCGTTTATCTTCTTTTAGATTTTGGTTAAGATTTGTTTATTTAAATCTTGTTCATGGTATGAGTTTGAATCGATGAATGTTTAACAAATATGTTATTGGATGTAGGTTTAGATCTGTTTATTTGAATCTATCTGCTGTTCATTTCATTGTTTGAATCTATTTGGTTTCATAAACATCATGTTTTAATCTTGTTCTTGTGTTTGGAAGCTAAAGATTATTTAAAAAAATATTAAAATAAGAAAGGTGACATGTAACTTATAAATCAGGTCATCTTTTGCATACAATGTTGGGTATGTTTGGCGAAACTAGCTAGAGCTAAGGTTAATTAATTGATAATACCAAGTCCCATTCATAAACTAAAGAGAATAGAGTACCGGAGATTATGAAGATCAAAATCCCAATCCCTTATAAACCCGTTGTTGAACACACCCGTTAGATCTAAAAAAGTTTATTCTATTATTAAACAAAAAGTAAAGCTAATTACATATAATGACAGCTAATATAAAATTCATTGTATTTTAAAATAATAAACCCAAAATATAGTTGCCCCAAGTTTCATAAGTTTTTTTCTCCAAAAAAAGAGTTTATATTTTTCTTCTTATTATTCTACTTATATATGTGTGAAATTAAGAAATAACATTTCTTTCCAAAGTTAACCGAACTTGGATTAAAAAAAGAAAGTTTCTATAAGCTATTCTTTAAGCTTAAGCTTATTAGTTTTTATACTTAAAAGCTTTTTAATTTTTAAGTTTATTAGTAATAAAAACTGTTTGAATTAATTTATAACTTATAAACTAATAAACTAATTTTAAAAAATTGTTTGACTTAACTTATTATTATAAAATAAATAAAAAATACTGGCTTATAGGAGAGAAGATTTTAGAAAAAAGAAAAAATAAAAAGATAAAAATCATATTTCTACTAAAATAAAAAAACAAACACACCTCAGTCTCTCACTATTCCATATTTCCATTAGATCCGCCTCACTCGCTTCACGCGCCACCGACTGGGCCACCCAACCCATCACTACCCCACCATCATCGATTCAGCGTCACCGATTACAACTATTAATTAATTAATAATCTCTTGGTATACGCAGCAGCATAATCGGTTACCTGCCACCAGTATTACAACGGAGACGTGTTCCTCTCTTTCGTCATCTCTCGTTAGGGTTTACAATCTGCAAACCCAAGTCTGGTAAATCTTCTTCCAAGCATCTTTACTTACCAATCCTAAAATTTATGCCTTTAATCTATTAAATTGTCTATCTTTAATCAGTACTTAGTTATATACTAGAAATGGAGCCACCTTTCAATTTGAGAAATCATTGACGAAATATGTGTTCGAGAACTTCGAAGTTGTTCAGAATATGTACCGATTTGAAGTTGGAATTTTTGGAATTCATACTTCAAACTGTATGCTACTTCAAGGTTTTTGTTCCCATTATTCGGCTGGTTCATTAGGTAGAACCACACTTTAATTAATACACTGGTTTTTGTTCGATTAGACCCAGTTGACAGTTTGATTTTGGGATCATAGGTGTGTGGTGATTAATATAACAATGCTAGTCTTAATTACGTTTGCTTCATGTGTTTATATACCAAGATGAGCCATGCTATGGGGTGAATAGACAAATGGAACCCTAGGTTCTGCAGAATTTGGTTTAAGGTTTTACAAAATTACATTATAATTTTAAGATTATTACTTTATTGCAATGGATTGACAGTGTGAACAGTAGTAGTTTAATATACACATCTTTAAGGTTATAAATATGACCATCATTATTATGTACAATATAGGTATCGCAAGCCAAACATGGCTGAACAAACTGTAGTGGTGTTATATCAACTTGAACTTTTATTGCTTATTTATAGGTGTTCTTATTCAGGATTTATGATTAGCAGGCAGTATCATAATATCTTGTCTTCTTATGTTATCTTCTTTTCTTCTTTTTTCTGCGTTAACCCAATAGCTTAGATGTCAAAGCTTGTCTTCTTCTATGAGCAGAATGTCGCACACCTTATATGAGCTGTAACTTTGGTGTTCTTATTCTCTAGATAGAGCAAGGAAAAGGGAAGTAAATGAAACTTGTCTTCTCTTTTGTTTACTCACTAGTTACATTAATTTGCAGTGGTCGTCATTTTATGCTTTCAAGCGCTATCATTAATTGCTTCTCACGAGCTCTATCCCCTCACTTCAAAGAACATGGAAACAGTATTAATGTGGTTTCATTAGTTTTGGTTCTTTCCTGATTCCTTTGTCCAAAGTATGATAATTAATTAAAGAGCAGCAGCATAGGTATAAAAATGCAGATAACTAACTACGTTGACATAGGTAGAATTTTCTTTGGTAAATATCCTTCAATGCAGAGTAGACTGCTAAAGTTTATCTAATAAGAAGCAAATGATTAGTTTTGGATAAGTGATGACACTTATCTATGTGTAACTTGAAGTGGAAATAGCTTGTAAATCATTATTACTTTCCTCTCGGCCCCTCATATATCAGTCACGAGGTTGCTTTCAAAGCTTAAATTACTTATTAACCCGTTTCTTCGTTAATCATTTCGTCATGATCCAGGCAAAAGTTAAAATGTGATATACAAAAGGGTAAATTAGTTGAATTTCGCTTGAATTCCTTAGTTCTATGGTTTACCTGCTTGTGATATACAAAAGGGTAAATTACTTATTACTTCCTTAGTTCTATGGTTACCTGCTTGTGGTATACAAAAGGGTAAATTAATTGAATTTCGCTTGAATTCCATCAATTTGTTACTTTGTTTATGTCAAGAAAATTTTGTTCAGGCGTCTGGATTCTTGATTCATTAAGGATCAAATTTCTCTTATGGAAATGTAAATTGATTGGGAAAAGTAGTAGTAGAATGTAATTTTATGAAAACATCAATTGACAAGGATGATCTACATAAAAATTGCTGTTATGTTATGCCCAATGATGGTTGTTGATGTATAATATATTCATATTCTGTATTTCTTGGTAATTTTCCAATCGAACATATATGAAGTCTCTGTTCGAACCCCATCATTTTCACTGCGATCATGTTAGTGCTATGACTCTTTAATTTTGCAATATAAAGCCTTATTTGTACTGCTCCTCTAAAATTTGTCTAATAAAATTCCATGTGTACTGAATTTCATTAATAAATTAATATATGTATATTTATAATTTTTGCAGGATGAGCGTTTGACTGCTAGTAAGTTAAGCAACATTAATGGAGAACACGGAAGCATCCATTTCATCAACTGCAACCCGTACATGGCATGACTTCTTGGACCGAATGCGACAACCTTCCGCTACAGAATTTGTTAAAAATATAAAAAATTTTATAATATCGTTATCAAACAATGCTCCAGATCCAGAGAGAGCCAGTGCATCCATACAGGAGTTCTTTACCAATATGGAAGCCAATTTTAGGGCCCATCCTCTATGGGCAGGTCGAACTGAACAAGAGTTAGATAGTGCCGGTGAAGGTCTTGAGAAGTACATAATGACAAAATTATTCACTCGGGTATTTGCTTCACACCCAGATGATATCAAAACAGACAACGAATTTAACAAGAAATCGGCTTTGATTCAGCAATTTATTCGTCCTGAGCACTTGGAAATCCAACCAATATATCAGAGTCAAACATGGTTACCTGCCCAGAAAGAACTTGAGAAAATTAACACATACAAAGCACCACGAGACAAACTCGCATGTATCCTTAGTTGTTGTAAGATTATAACTAACTTGATGCTTAACGTTTCGGTTTCTACCAATGAAAATCCACCCGGTGCTGATGACTTTTTCCCAGTTTTAATCTATGTCATCATTAAAGCAAACCCTCCTCAATTACACTCAAATTTGATGTATATTCGAAGGTACAGGAACAAATCACGACTAGTTGGAGAAGCAGCTTATGTGTTCACCAATATGCTATCTGCAGAATCTTTCATTTTAAACATAGACGCGAAATCGCTGTCAATGGATGAAAATGAGTTTTCGATGAATATGGAATCTGCTGAAATACTTATTTCAGGCCTTTCCAGGGAGTACAACGGTGAGAATATGCAGAGTCAAAGTGTATCAGAATCAAAGTTAAAACAAGTTCCATCAGTTTCAGATTTGGAGAATAAAGGTTCAACTACGCTTGTGACGGATGAAAAAGTAAGTGAAAAGTTTCAAAACTTCCCTTATTTGTACTCCAAAGCCGGAGATTTGACAGTAGGTGATGTAGAAGACTTGTTAAATGGTTATAAGCAACTTGTGCTCAAGTATGTTTGTCTTGCTAAAGGGTTGGGTGTATCTCCTGAAACCCAAATCGACGGTGAATCTGGAGACATTGGTAGAATAGAAGGTGGTGAGGAAGGGTTGGATGTGGCGGCACCACCTCCAGAAACCCAAATTGGTGGTGGAACGGCAGAGGCAGTGGAAGTTAAAGGGGGTATGGAGTTTGATAGTGAGACCAAGGTTGGTGTTGAGATGGTGGATGCACAGGAAAGTGATACCCATGTAAAGGGAGTTAGAATAGAAGGTGACTAGAATGGTATGGTGGAGGGGCTTCTACACCTCAACTTACAGTGGCCTGAAAAGTTGCTTAACAAATAGAGGAAAATGTTTAAAATAAATTATATATTTTTTCATTTAGTTTTATTTAGACTCTATTTATTTGTTTGTTGTAGAGTTCAATGTAGGAAATAACAAAAATAAATATGATAGATGTGGCATTGGTTGTTGTGGTGCTCTTGGTTTCTTGAGTTCTACATGATTTATATCTTTTATGTTATCTATTAAAGGGTATTACTTTATGCACCCTACTCTAAAATACCTTAGTTTATTAATGGGTGCTTAGACATGCACCTAATCTATGATTTTGTTTATAATTTAATGATGTCAAAATCACTTGAAAAACATAAATAAGTGAACCTTATAACCAATTAAAAATAATAAGTATACATTAAGGTGTTCAAGATCTTATGCATAGGATAGATCATTACCCTAAATAACACCCTATTAAATGACCAATTTAACATAAATTTCATTATACTATATAATTATTATATATCCAAATGCATTTTTTTAATTTCAAAACCTACTCATTAACTAAAGAACTTTTCATATAACTTGCTCTAAATAAAAATACAAGTTCATGACAAAACTAATATATTTTGTCATCAAATATTTAAACCGTATACCTAAACCGTAAGTACTAACTGTAATTATTTAATAAAAATATTTAATTAAACATTAGAACACATGTTTTTAAATCACACAATTCAATAAACGTTATTGAAACAAAGGTTTTAATAATAAATTATTTTATAAACAATCAACTTTTTATTGTAAACATTTAGTAATAACATAAAGTGTAAATTCACGGGATTGATGTAGTGTTAATAAAAATACTAACATAAAGTACTAACTGTAATTATTTAATAAAAATATTTAATTAAACATTTAGTAATAACATAAAGTGTAAATTGTATGAAACTACAACAATATTGTTTTAGTTATTATTGTAAACAATCAACTTTTTTTCCTCTTAAAATTAATTAATTCACGGGATTGATGTAGTCTTTGTGTGCAATGTAACTCGGATCGGGGTGTCTTTATTTTCATTTTTGTCAAAAGTTGTTCTTGTTCGGTTTGATGCAGTCTTTGGTGTGCAACGTAACTCGGTTGGGTAAGGCTTTTAGTGGGCTTCTTCTTGTAGCCCATTCTTCCCCTTTCAGTCCTTTTGTCCTAATAAAATTTTGGCTTTTCAACAAAAAGGTTGGGTGTATAAGAACTAGCGTTCACGGGACTGGTAGTGAGAATTTAAAAATCGTATATATGGGGCGGTACCTAGTTTTACTACCTGAAACCAAACCATGTGGGATGGGTACCCGTACTAAATAGAATTGAAAAAAAAAACGGGTACTCGCGGTTCGATTCACGATTACCTGTATTTTGTCATCTGTTTTGATTTACACAAACAAATGTTATTTTATGACAAACTAAGACAATAATCACTAAAGAAATACTAGAAAATGAAACTAAGAGTATAGTGGATTGAAGCCGCCACTCATTGATAAGTTATGCCACGCCTTATCGGAATCGTTGATTGCCGTTGTGTTAGCGTAATAACTTAATAAAGGTTTTCAAAGAAAGAGGAAAATAAAATCAATGACGGTGAGGGTGAAATGTGAATGAAGAAAACACGGCTTGCTCCGGTATCGGTTTATTCGCTTAGATCATATGGGTCAATTCGGTTACTCGATTTTTCAGTTTTTTTAACACCTATAAGAGCTTTCACGATGGATTTTTTATAAATACTAAATGTTAGTATATACTCATTATTATGAGTTTAGATTAACTTTTTCTTAACGTTAGCATATATTATTTTTTAAAACTGATACCAACGTAGATTTTTTAAAGCTTATATTTTGTGTATTTTAGTATAATAAACTAAAGTTTAAGCAAAAGAATATATAAATAAAAAATTAATCTAAACTCATTATTAAAAAGGAAGATATAAATAGAAGATAAAGAAAAAACTATGGTAATTAATAAAGTGTGATTGTAATAATTACTTTATAATCTATTAATGATTACAAAAATATAAGTTACATTAATATGTCATGATTATTAATTATTACTAATTGATAATGTTTTTAATACATTAATAAACTACGGTGAGGACGAAACAGAAGAATATTGACATACTTATTATGTGAAAAAGATGATAAAACAGACGAATATCTTTTTGTTAAATGTTCTCAATCTAGGAAGATATTGATGGAAATTGGTAAGTGGTGTGGAGTTGAAGCAAGAAACATTACATGTCTACCACAATTATTTGAATGGGGGAAAGGTTTAAACTATAAAGAAGACATCTTGAAAGCTTTTATGGTCGTAATCTACACATATCTATGGTTTATATGGAAAATGAGGAATGAAAAAGTTTTCACCAATTTATGCAGAGGGAATGAAAAGTTTATTAACAACCAAATTCAAACCAACTCTTTCTTTTGGGTGAAGAATAGGGCTAAAAGCCGAAGTCTTGCAAATAGATGAGCAGATTGGTGTATTGCACCTTTATCTTGTTTCGGTGCCGTCAATTTTGGTTGAAGTTCAAGTCACTTTATTTACTTGGATTAAGTTTAGAGCCAATTTTAAGTTATTAAATTGGGCGATGTGGTATTGTAATCCTTTATCTCTTTTCTAATTGTAATTGTACTGTTTATTTTTGTTTTAAATGTCTTGCTTAAAGCCATTTATTAATATATTTTGAGCTTGGATGATGACAATACCAAAAGTCAAGGCTAGTTTTCCTTTTCACCATTCAAACAAAAAAAAAAACTAGGGTGATTTATAATAGGGTACATAAAGCAACATAATTATAAAGTAATTATTGCTACTCCACTTTATTAATCACCCTAGTTTTTTTTATCTTCTATTTATGGGTGATTTCGTTAGAACTCCCTTTATTTATATCTTTCTTTTATAGTATTATTTAAATTTGTTTTCTACATTAAATTAAGAAAAAGTATATATATATATTGATAAATATTAAAAACATAAGTTTTATTAACAATGATTAGTTAAATTTACAAAAGAGTTAATTACCTAAATGATCGTTGTGATTGTTAAGAAATTTTACTTTGAGTTTTTTAACTTTAAAAATTACAAAAATAGTCATTGTGGTTGTTAATTGTTTTATTATTAGTCATTTACATTTCATTCATTTAATTAAATGAACGAATACGAACGGAGCGGTTATTTATTAATTTATGTTTGTGAACGTTTGGTTATCCGTTATTAATATTTGTTCATTTATGTCCGTGTATGTTTGTTTGTATATATAGATATTAGTAATATATAATAATTTTAGTCGTATAAATAATATAAGTTAACTTAAGTCCTTATTGTAAAATTTGTTACTCATCTATGAATTACAATTAAATTATTTGATTAATAATATAAGTATCTTTAAACTCATATATAAATTTGTTTTTAAATTTACATTTACTTTAAAAACAGAAAAATAAAAATGACTAAACTTATCTACTAGTACTATCGTGTCCCCTGACGTTTGTACTTTACAGAACTTTAGACTAAACTAGAAATCCTAGCCTCTTATGAACCAGCCTCCATGATACACCAATCCACACGAACACAGTAATCAGTTTGTTTTCGATTATTTTTCAGCTAAAGTTAAAGCAATAAAATTTGTTCAATTCGTTCACGTCGCTACCTTTTAAGTAAATATTTTTAAACGTTCATGAATAAGTTCTTTCTGTAATAAGTAAAAAAAACAAACACCCTATGGCTTAGTTAATTAAGTTTATAAAGTCATAATGAAACACTACCTAAATCTTCAAGCTTCTTAAAATAAAAACTGCTATATTTTTTTCTATAATATTTTAATTGAAAACTTTTAAAACAAAATAAACATTTTGAATTATTTCAAATATGGTTAAAAGAAATAATTACCAGTATTAATTTATAACAAAACATTGGATTAAAAATAAAAATGTATAAATTGATAAAAATTAACAGTAAACACTTCATAAAACACAGCTGTTGAATTTCTAAAAATTCCTAGAAAATACTTATCAATAACAAACTTGATTCAACAGACTTATTCAACACTTGGATATAACCTAAACATCATCCAAAATATTGTTTTCAAGATACTAATTGTTGAATGTTTATGGCATGTCACAAACATTCCTTAAAACAACTCTATATTATAAGCAACTAAAATATACATCCTCCAATACATCCCCAAACGTTTGTGCAAGGTGCAGAAAATCCATGAAAAATGTAACACCGGAAAATCAAAGATATTTTTTTTAAAACGCTGCGGAAGCTATTTACAAGCTTCTTTACATACAAACCAATATTTACAAATTTATAACATCTGTTCACAAACAACCAACAACAATTGTCTTGGTGTTACTAAAACAAACTGGCTCGTTTCTTTTAATACAAAATACATATCAGAGTGGGGTCAACTTCTCCTTCTACAACAACAACAAACACAAACATGCAAAAAGCTACAACTAAGGGGAATTAGCACAAAGCTAAGTGAGTAGAAGCTAAACACAAACGCAAACATCAACAGTCAATATCAAAGCATGTAATCACATATCCAAGAAGACCGGTGGTTCGGCGTAGAACCTACAACCAATGCCGGCCAAAACAAAGGTTTACCGATAGCCCTTTACTGAGTTGGCAGTTGGCACAGTGAAAAACCCCCTCTGATGCAACGTATGCACCAGTAAGACTATCACTGTATAACCAACCAGTAAACGAGCCCAGCTCAATTCTACGTGTAGCTGACTTCTCAAACGCAACTCAATATCATCCAAAGAGCGCGTATCAACATATATCAATCAATATTCACAATCAACAATTCAATCAATCCTCCAAACACAAACGCATGCATCACATCAATTCCTTAACTATAATCTTTACCATCCGCGATTAACGTCCACTCACCTCAAAATCTATACGAACTCAGATGTCTAATATCATCAAGTCTTTGGATTGCCTGAAAACACAGCAACAACCAAATCAGTCTCGAATATATAAATATATATGTCCACATCTATATCTCTTATAACTTAATAACCTTTCTATCCTATGTGGCATCCTTCATTGATCCCTAATTTTTGAATTTAAGTTAATTAGGATGGGTGAATGAATGATGTGGCACCAAATTAGAAACTTGGGCTTAAAGTGTCACAAAGATGAATTTGTAAGGTAAAGAACTAGAGGTGTTCACGGGACTGGTAGTGAGAATTTAAAAATCGCATATATGGGGCGGTACCTAGTTTTACTACATGAACCGAACCATGCGGGATGGGTACCCGTACTAAATAGAACTGAAAAAAAAACGGGTACTCGTGGTTTGATTCACGGTTACCTGTATTTTGTCATCTGTTTTGATTTACACAAAAAAATGTTATTTTATGACAAACTAAGACAATAATCACTAAAGAAATACTAGAAAATGAAACTAAGAGTATAGTGGATTGAAGCCGCAACTCATTGATAAGTTATGACTAACGCCTTGTCGGATTCGTTGATCACCGTTGTGTTAGCGTAATAACTTAATAAAGGTTTTCAAAGAAAGGATAATAAAATCAATGACGGTGAGGGTGAAATGTGAATGAAGAAAATACGGCTTGCTCGGGTATCGGTTTATTCGCTTTTAGATCATATGGGTCAATTCGGTTACTCGATTTTTCAATTTTTTTAACACCCCTAATAAGAGCTTGCACGATGGATTTTTTATAAATATTAAATGTTAGTATATACTCATTATTATGAGTTTAGATTAACTTTTTCTTAACGTTAGCATATATTATTATTTAAAACTGATACCAACGTAGATTTTTTTAAAGCTTATATTTTGTGTATTTTAGTATAATAAACTAAAGCTTAAACAAATAAATATAAATAAAAAACTAATTTTAACTCATTATTAAAAAGGAAGATATAAATAGAAGATAAAAGAAAAAACTATGGTAATTATTGCTACTCCACTTTATTAATCACCCTAGTTTTTTTTATCTTCTATTTATGGGTGATTTTATTGGATCTCCCTTTATTTATATCTTTCTTTTATAGTATTATTTAAAATTGTTTTCTACATTAAATTAAGAAAAGTATATATATTGATAAATATTAAAAACATAAGTTTTATTAACAATGATTAGTTAAATCTACAAAAGAGTTAATTACCTAAATGATCGTTGTGGTTGTTAAGAAATTTCACTTTAAGTTTTTTAACTTTAAAAATTACAAAATAGTAATTGTGGTTTTCAATTGTTTTATTATTAGTCATTTACATTTTATTCATTTAATTAAATGAACAAATACGAACAGAGCGGTCGTTCATTAATTTATGTTTGTAAACGTTCGGTTATCCGTTATTAATATTCGTTCATTTATGTCCGTTTGTATATATAGATATTAGTAATATATAATAATTTTAGTCGTATAAATAATATAAGTTAACTTAAGTCCTTATTGTAAAATTTGATACTCATCTATGAATTACAATTAAATGATTTGATTAATCAAATAAGTATCTATAAACTCATATTAAATGATTTGATTTAACTTATCTACTAGTAATATCATGTCCCCTGATGTTTGTACTTTAAATAATCTTAGACTAAACTAGAAACCTTAGCCTCTTCTGTAACCAGCCTCCATGACACACCAATCCACACGAACACAATAATCCGTTCGTTTTCGATTATATTTCGGCTAAAGTTAAACCAAAAAACAAGAACAAGCCCCGTTCATATTTGTTCAATTCGTTCACGTCACTACCTTTTAGGTAAATATTTTTAAACGTTCATAAATAAGTTCTTTCTGAAATAAGTAGTAAATAGACTTAATACGGAAATCCCACATTCCACAACTTGATATATTCAGACAACTTTATCAATTAAGTAAAAAAAACAAACACCCTATGGCTTAGTTAATTAAGTTTATAAAGTCATAATGAAACACTACCTAAATCTTCAAGCTTCTTAAAATAAAAACTGCTATATTTTTTTCTATAATATTTTAATTGAAAACTTTTAAAACAAAATAAACATTTTGAATTATTTCAAATATGGTTAAAAGAAATAATTACCAGTATTAATTTATAACAAAACATTGGATTAAAAATAAAAATGTATAAATTGATAAAAATTAACAGTAAACACTTCATAAAACACAGCTGTTGAATTTCTAAAAATTCCTAGAAAATACTTATCAATAACAAACTTGATTCAACAGACTTATTCAACACTTGGATATAACCTAAACATCATCCAAAATATTGTTTTCAAGATACTAATTGTTGAATGTTTATGGCATGTCACAAACATTCCTTAACAACTACATATTAAAAGCAACTAAAATATACATCCTCCAATATAGCCCCAAACTTTTGTGCAAGGTGCAGAAAATCCATGAAAAACCAGAAAATTACCAACCAACCAACAAACAGAGTAACAAAACTAAAAACAAGAAACTCAACCAGGACACTATGGCTACCAAACACACTCCCAAATGAAACTAATGATCAAATGCAGCACCTGCAGATCTGATTGATATCACCACACACCTTTATTGAAGCTGAACTAAATTATAAACCCATAATTCACATTCAACCAAACCTGCTATCAGTCAGAAGAAAGAATCACAGCCTCCTTGCACACTGATCGGGGACCGTAGCCAGTCAACCGAATTTTGGTACATCGAGACTTGATCCATTCAAAAGACAGCAGCAAAAAGAAAAAGGTGCTACTATTTGGACCCCCCCTCTCACATACCAGATCAATCTATTACAGTTCCATTGCAGGTCATACACTCACATATGTCACATCATAGGGGTCAATTTAAATTATCAAGGGGTCCAAATAGAATCACCTAAAAAATTTCCCAATTAGAATCTACTTTACCTAGAAACACCACTTTATTCCTTCTTTTACAAATAAGTTATATTGTAACCTAGTAGATAGCTTCCCAAACTGCATTCTGTCCTCCAGGGGATCACAATGGAGTGTAACACATCATCATTCCTAGGCTCTTGATCAGAAACAACAACCCACCAAATTTGAACTTTTGACCAAAAGAAATGTCCAACAGATTCTACATGAGTGTCACAAATAAGGCAAAGTAAGGATGAAATATCCAAACCTTTTACCTGATAAGAGCGTTCGAATAGGCAACCTCTCCTTCAACACTCTTGGAACACGTACTTTTCTTGGAATTAACCAGGACCATTTAGTTTGTAGCTCTGAGCTAACCAGGTCCTCAATCACACCATCAATCAACTTTCTTAAAGTTTGAACTTACAAGAAGTCTTCATCACCAATCACCCACTTCCAATAATCTTTTTTTATCTCTGGATAAAGATTCATTCTGCCCTTACAATCTTGATAATCACAAAGTATTAGGTCCCGTTTGGTTCGCAAATTTCAAAGAATGGAATTGGATTTCTTAAGGAAAATTGTGTCAAATGACTAACATACCCTTTATTCATTTTTATGTAAAAACTTCATTATTACACACACTCGTATACTGTGCGTCCACACACACAATATTAATCTGTGATAGTGTCGAAGCCGGCAACTAGCCAAATCAACGGCACTAACAATGGCTGGGTGATTGTTGTCGGTGAAGAAGACCGCAACCAGTAATACTGACAGAGACTAGAGGTGGCGGCGACCAATGGTGTGGTGACAAGAGTCATTAGTCGACGTCAACCTTTTGTGTCGGCAAAGACCGGTGGCTGATGGTTGTGGCACCCGGTGGTGGCTGCGGTGATCGATTTCTAGGGATGGTGGTGATGCGGGCAAAGTCGACCCGTGGTGGTGGTGGTTGGCGATGGGCAACAACCATCAGCAACGGTGATGGTGGGTGGCTAGGTGGGTCGATGATGTTAGACGGTGGCTGCGAGGGTCGGTGGTGGAGGTGGCTGATAGTAGTTGCGGGAGTTGATGACGGCGACTCGTGGAGGTCGACGTTGGCGATGACAGGGGTCGATGGCGTCGTTCGACGGCTGTGAGGGTTGGTGACGACAATTGGTAGTTGCGGGGTCAGCAACGACCGGCGGAGGGAGTGGTCAGAAGTTGCTGCGACCCTTAGCGGTCGAAGGTCGTTGGCGACGATGAGTGGCGTCGATGGCCACGGGGCTCGACAGAGTCCGCTGGTGGTGCTGGTGGTCAACGACGGGCGATGATTGGTGAAGGCAGTGCGGGGTTGGCGTTGGCAACAAGTAGCGACGGAGGACGGCGGTAGCAAGGGTAGTCAGTTGCTATGGGGGTCGGTGGTGGGGGTTGGAAGCTACTACAGTAACCCGTGACAATAGTCGGTGGCGGCAGTGGCGACAACCGAAGGTGTTGGAGGTGGTATTGTTGGTCATGGGCGATGCCACCAACATTGGTCGCCCCCATCCGCCCCCTCCGATTCCACCAATTGCCAGCGCCAACGCAGTCACAAGTTTCTTATGTGTGTGTGTGTCGACGCACATGTATACATGTGTGTGTATATGCATGTGTGTTTTTGTGTGTAATAATGAGGCTTTTTCATAAAAATGAATAGAAGGTATTTTGGTCAATTGACACAATTATATTGCAATTCCTTTGACAAATCTACAAACCAAACAAAAAATAGGATTGGAATGAATTTCATTCCCTTTCTAACAAACAAACGTGATACACAATCTGGTTCCTTAGGAACTCAATTTCATTCTTTTCAATTGTGCGAACCAAATGGGACCTGACAGTTTACCCGGGGAAGAATGCATCATCCAATTGGATCTTTTATGCAGGAAACTCGGTGTTCTCGATCCCATTGATTGGGAATCATATAAAATGTGTGAATAATTCCTGTGAAAAGCAGGAAGGTTTGCTCGTGTAAGTATAAAGTTGAGACATTTGGGTGTGTTTGGCGAAACTAGTTGGGGCTGATTATTTGATAATCCCAAGCCCAAACCATAAGCTACTTGGAAGAGCTTTTATTTTGGGGGATTATGTTTTTAATAATCCTCTCAAGATTTTAACGTCCGAACGAGGCTAGAGAGTTGGAGATTATGAAAACTAGATTCTCAAGCCCCAATAATCCCATAAGCATGTTGCCGAACACACCCAAAGAGGTATTAGTAAGTTCGTCTGGTGACTATTAGATGAAAAGAAATTAGAATGGTATGAATAACATAACCTTATTATGTAGACTACGATTTTTGGAGAAGGCATTCAAAGACTTGAAGATGACTATCTGATGTTTCTCAGCTCCAGAAGATGGTGGATTTTAAGCTTTCATTTATCATGCTCAACTCTTCAGCATCCAAAAGACCTGCATTTGTAACAAAATACAGACATCTGTATTTATACCATTTTTAAATGAATCATGGAAAGAAGCAATACTTCATGCTAGTAAAAGAAATGCAGGTTGACATCTGTGGTCAAACAAACTAATTTTAACATTGAACTTCACCATTAAAAATACTACATATTCGTCTAATGTGTAAAATAACCTCAATAAGGCCATGAATAGAGAAGTTTTAGTCTAAGAAACCAATAGCAAACTGTAACTTGAAACAATTGCAAAGATGAAAATATTTGCAAATTTGTTTCGCTTTCAGCCCATTTCCCTCTGTGTGAAATGACTTGGGTTATTTATCATCTGAAATGGAACAAATAAAAGAATAACCAAGAAGAGTGTATCGAATGGGCTGAACAGGTCACAAGGGTTGAAAAGTCACCCGAACTGTCTCGTAATGGATACAACCTCAAAATATATTTATTCAGAGAATTACATTACAAATGGAAAAATAATATATCAACAATTACCTGTACTAGTAAATAAGGCACTATCCCAATCTAAGCTTTTACACCAGAAACTTGGTCCTTTTGGCTCTGCTAAATTGTCAAAAAAAATTATTAAATTGATATGTTGGTCATATAGAGACAATATGAGACAGCCCCACAACTTCCTACTGAAACTGCACTCAGTTAACAGAATACAACCATCAAATTAAAACCCTAGGCCATGATCATAACAGGACATACATGAAATTAATGTTAATGAAACCAAAACATGAAATTAAATCATTTTAACCAAGAAATGATAACATTAACATAAAAAATTATGCAAAATTCTATAACTTACCGAATTTCTTTTCAGCGAACAGGGTTCTCGAGCAACGTGTAGTATTCTCAGCGATTGGAGGCAGAGAAGGTCGACCATTCTGAACACATCTCTGTTGACCTTTGACCTCAGTCACATCCCTGTAGAAAATTAAACCATTGACTTCAAAACCACACACATTCTCTTGTTGGTTCGCCAACAGGTGCTGATCACTCCGATATTGCTTTTTCTTTATGTCAGTCAAAGCGTTTCCTTGAAATATACCACTATCATCCCTGCTGAGATTTTTTTTAACTCTTGAGCAATTCTCAGTGGAAACAAAAGGAGAATGATTGGATGGGCATAATTTGTTTAACCCATGTGTACTTCCTTTAAAGACCAGCTGCTCCTGTGAGAAAAAAATTAAAAAACAAAGGTATTAGTAAGTTAATTTAAAATCTATTAGATGAAAAGAAACTAGTATGCTATGAATAACCTCATCAAAGAAACCAATCTTTGGAGATGGCATTCGAAGACGAGAAGATTTGATATTTCCTATTGATGATCTTTTCGCATGTTGACTAGCAAACTTTCTTTCACCAATATTTGCAGAAGAACTCTGAATATCTGATGCCCATATGGCATTGGGAGAACCACGAGCAGGAGATGTGCAAAAAGAACAAGTAGATGACGATGGAGAAAGGACTGAAGAAGGAGATGTAGTCGATCTGGTGTTTCTGAGATTGTCATTCCTCTTAGGTGAAGCACTAAAAGATGATTCATTTGAGCAATGAGCCTTTGAGTTCTTTTCAGTTGTAGCACAAGTAAAAGATGCTGATTTAGATGACAAGTCTCCGTTTGGAGACCTTTTGATCAAAGTGAAATCTGGTAACAAGTACTGAATTGCAATATTCAAAATTATATAAACATATATAAAATTTGGTTAACATTTTTTGAAATCGTACCTACATCGCCCCTCCTAGTTTTATTTCCCATGTTCTCACTGGTGTTGATATATATCTTGGATCTTTTTGGGAGTTTGTGGATATATGGCTTTACATTTTTAAGATGATCTGCTGCTAAAGTCTCCAGATCAAGGTCACTTCTATTCGATGATATCTGGTCCTGACCAGCAGCTCTAAGTGGTCGTATGTCTTTTTCAGTTCCATAAGATGATAGATTGAATTCTTCTTTCTTAAATCCTTTATTTATCATATTCAACTCTTTAGGATTCAACAGACCTGCATATATATGTCAAAGAACGTCGCAGCATTACCATTTTTACATGACTCGCAAAAAAATAGTCTGTCATGTTAGAATTTTTTTTTCAAAAAAAAGCAGCTTAACATTTGGGGTAAAAGAAACTAGTTATCAACATTGAGCTCATAAGAGATGTATCATTTGCTATATAAATTGTAAACAATCATTGTTTGGACTTTGGTGTAAGAATCATTGTTTGGACTTTGATGGTATACAGCCAGCCAATCCCAATAATCATAATCTTGACAAGATATGTGAAAAAAGAACCTCTACTGGAATCAAACTCAAACAGACCGCAACAATACCTGCGCTAGTGAAAAAGAGACTATCCCAATCTATGCTTTTCCGCAAGTAACTCAGTCTTCTTGGCTCCAGCAACTCAGATTGAGCATGTGAATTCACACCTCTAAACAACTCAATAAGATCACACACATTAACATCGTCAAATGTTTCTGCACAAATTTTGTTTCCCACTAAAGGTTAACGCAAAACACATGTTATATATTGTAGGATAATGGAAGAGAAGACAATCTGCACCTGGAAGTGGAATATCTTCAAGAGAATCAGGAAGAGGAAAAGGGATTAAGCAGTCGTCTTCCTCCAAGAAATCTATGAGTTGTAGGTTATCCATATCGTACGCCATTGTTGCACTAATTTACAAAATGACTATACATGTTATCAACAGTGTAAGATAAATACAGGTTTGTAAATCGTAATTATAAGAAAAATGGTTATACATGGAAAGTCGATCACAAAATTATTCTATAGCTATACATGGTATAGATGTAATCTGTATATTGTATATAGGAAAAAGGAATCAATCAAATGATTTTAGCTCAATTAACCATATCATATTCCAATTTCATAATACAAATATATGGAGGATCTGGCCATTGATCAACCAGCAACAACCTCTTGCTAATGTTATGTTGCGCCTTTAATGATTATTAAGCTAAAAAATACGGAACGATTGTTACAACTCAAGTTTCGCCGTAAACCTAAAATCAAATATTACCAATGTGTACTTCCTTTAAAGATCGGCTGCTCCTGTGAGAAAAAAATATAAAAAATGAAGGTATTAGTAAATCATTCAGAGTCTATTAGATGAAAAGAAATTGGTATGCTATGAATAACCTCATCAAAGAAACCAATCTTTGAATCAGGCATTTGAAGACAAGGAGATTTGATATTTCTTGTTGATGATCTTTTCGCATGATGACAAGCAAACTTTCTTTCACCAATATTTTCACAAGAACTCTGAAGATCTGATGCCAATATGGCATTCGGAGAACTACGAGCAGGAGATGTGCTAAAAGAACAGGTAGATGACAATGGAGAAAGGACCGAGGAAGGAGAGGTAGTTGATTTTGTGTTTCGGAGATTGTTTTTCCTCTTAGGTGAAGCACCGAAAGATGATTCATTCGAGCGATGAGCCTTTGACTTCTTTTCAGTTGTGGCACAAGTAAAAGAAGTGGATTTAGAAGACAGGTCTCCCTTTGGAGACCTTTTGGACGAAGTCAAATCTGGTATCAAATACAGAATGTCAAAACTAGAAATTATATATACATATATAAAATTCGTTTAAGGTTTTCTGAAACCATACTTGCTCCAGCCTTCCTGGGTTTATTTCTCATATTCTCACTGATGTTGATAGATGCCTTGGATCTTTTAGGGAGTTTTTGGATATGTGGCTTTACATGTTTAGAGTAACCGGCTGCTAAATTCTCCAGATCCTGGCTAGAAACTCTAAGTGGTCGTATGTGTTTTTTAGCTCCAGAGGAAGATAAATTGAGTTCATCTTTCTTAAAGCTTTTATTTATCATACACAACTCTTCAGGATTCAACAAACCTGCACATATATGTCAAAACAAACACCTGCATCTTTATCATTTTTATATGACTCAGAAAAAGAAGCAGCCCCTCGTGCTTGAATTTTGAAGAAAAAAAAGCAGCTTGACATTTGGGGCAAAGAAACTAATTTTCAGTATTGAGCTCATAAGCATTACTCCTCCCTCCAAAGAAAATCCCAATGTAAGACACAGCAAAAACGTGTACATAGTTATTAATCTGTAAAATAACCTTCAATCAAAACAAAATACCAAAAACACTTATGGACTAACACTGAGGCTAAACAAATAGGTAACTTTAACTTGAAAATCTCCCAAAAGTGAAAATGCTTAATATTTTGAAGGGATGTCATCCCACCAGGAGGCGACTTGTATACAGCCAGCCAATCCCAAAATAATCATAATCTTGAGAAGATATGCAAAAAAATGAACTACTGGGTAAAAAAACCCATACAGACCCGCAACAATACCTGCGCTAGTGAAGAAGAAACTATCCCAATCTATGCTTTTACGCAAGAAACTCAGTCTTCTTGGCTCCAGTGATTCAAATTGAGCATGCGAATTTACACCTCTAAACGGCTCGATATGATCACACACATTAACATTGTCACGTCTTTCTGCAAAAACATTGTTTCCACCTAAACGTTAAAGGTTAAAGCAGAACACAACAACATTTTATACATTGTAGGATGATCGAAGAGAAGATAATCTGCACCTGAAAGTCGAATATCTACAAGAGAATCACGAAAAGGGAAAGGGATTAAACAGTCGTCTTCCTCCAAGAAATCTATGAGTTGCAGGTTATCCATCTCGCACGCCATTGTTGCACTAAATTACAAAATGGCTATACATGTTATCAACAGTGTAAGATAAATACAGGTTCGTAATTATAAGAAAAATGACTATACATGGAAAGTCGATCACAAAATTATTACCATAGCTATACATGGTATAGATCTAATCTGTATATACTATATAGGACAGAAGAATCAATCAAATGATTTTAGCTCAGTTAACCGTATCATATTTCAATTTCAAATTATGTTGCGCCTTTAATGTTAATTATGCTAAAAAATTATGGAAAAGATGAAACAATATAAATTTCTCTGTAAACCTAAAATCAAATATTACCTCAATCAGCTGATCTGATAAGAAGTGTGATAAAAAAATAATAATAATAAAATTTTAAAAAAGAAAAACAGCTAATATGAGCAAGATACATTGCTTCATTGTAAGCGGAACCTGCACCAGAGCATCAAAGAAGAGCAAAATTGATATAAGAACTCACTGAATTTTGGTCCATCGTTAGCACAAAAATTACTCTGACATGCTGGTATAACCAAAACTTACGACCATCGGAACAGAAAATTCTAGAAGCACGAACGTAGAGTGAAGAAAGAGGATCTCCGACGATCAAAACGTAAACTAACGGATCGCGAATGACATTTTCAATGGAGGATACAAACAAACCACCGAATCCAGTAGTAGACAGCAGCCACTCGACGGACGAGTCGCTGTGGATATCGAGAAACGCGTTGAGAGCGCAGGTGATGCAATGTTTAGGGCTGAATCTGCCATTAGACACGCTCATCAGAGCTTGGCCTGAAGCTCGATCGTACATCATGTGTGAGCCATGTCCTCGCATTTTGGCGGTAGGTTTCCGGCGAATGCGCCGGATAGCTAGTATCCAATCGGCGGTGGAGCTAGATATGTGAAAAACTGCAACCTGCACACTTCCCGTTTGCTGACGAGGATGAACAGTCCGCGCCAAATTAATTGTATTTTAAGACGTGTCTTTTAAGGATTATTAAAATATTAATTAATTAATTACGATAAATAGAGTTTCTAATCATCCAAATTAATTGTTGAAATAATAGATATTATCTCCTTATAAAATAAACTAGCAACTTACCGTACAATGCTACGACAGCAAATAATTTCTATTTTATATCATATTGTTTTTAAAATTGTAATAATATGTTATTCGCGTAATCAATGTCACGAAAAATTATCGTACAATGTCAGTTTTTTATTTTTTTATTTGTATAAACTATTTTATTAATTTTAAAAATAAATTTTAAAAGACATTAAAATAAGAAAAAAATTTATATTTATGAAATAAGGAGACAGAAGTTAATAAAATTTTAAAAATTATGTTAATGTGAGTGGGTAATTATGTTTATGTGAGAAGGTGTTTTAGTGTTAGAGAGATATTTTAAATAGATAAAAAGTTAAAGTAAATTAGAAGAGAGAATGAAATGGTTAAAAGAGGTATTTTAAAAGTTAAAGTCAATTAGGAGAGAGAATGAAATAATTAAGAAATAGTATTTTAGTACATTCAAGTTACTTAAAATTAATAGTTTTTAAGGTTGTAAATGTATTATAAAGAAGTAAGATATATTTATTTCAACATATTTAAAATAAAAATTCAATTCGTAATCATCTAGATACGGTGGATTTACAATTAAATAATATTAACGAGGTATTTAATACCCCGCTCGTTGCAACGGGGTTTGAGACATGGCATATGTTCTGCTATAAAAAAACTAACTCTTGCGTTATATATAGTAAACATGATTCGGATTGTGTATCGTATTTTTAATAATGTTCGTAGTGTACTCATATCATTTGGTTTGAATTTAAATATATAGGTTAACTTTTTCGTACCACAGAGAACATAACATTGATTGAAAGAGTACATATTTAGATAGACATTTTATCACAATAAAATTTATATAAATGTGTAGATAAAAATGAGATCATCATAAATATATATTTATATTTACATTAGACATTAATTATATTTTAAAAGTTAGAAAAGGAAAACAAAAAAACGTACCAAATTAATTGTTTTAGTATAATAATAATAATAAAATATAAATAATAAAACAATGATGTGTCACTTGATCGCTTTCAGAATGGCATAAGTTAGGATGAAAGAAAAAAAAATCAAATTGGATCGAACACTTGATCGGATAAACTCCTAATTACCAGGTTATTGTTCATTAACTCCTAATAAATGTTAGCATCTTTCTCTTCTAATAAATATCCCTACTGCCACATGGCACTTTTTTAAGCATTTAAAAATGAATTAAATAATTCTATAGTTGCTTTTCATTTTGTAATATAAATCAAAATGATTAATTAATCCGAAGAATGATAATAATTAATGAATCTACTCGATGAACTAATTTGATGGGGTTTGGTTGGTTTTTCAAAATATATTTTAGTAACGGAATCATCTCGATCCGTTTGGAAACTAGCATATGTATAACACTTTACACAAAGATCTTCTTCCAAACCCCCATAGATCAAGAACATGTCTTTTGTTCTTCTCAAGTATTTTAAAATGTTCTTGACTGCCATCCAATGGCTATCTTCTGGGTTTTGCTGGTATCTGCTCGTCATGCTCAAAGCATACGAGACATCTGGCCTAGTGCATAGCATGGCATACATTATGGAAGTAATTGCAGAAGCATATGGGATCTCACTCATTCTATCTAGCTCTTGTCTTGTGCTAGAGCTTTGAGCTTTACTCAAAACCATGCCTTGTGCAATTGGCAAGAATCCTCTCTTAGAATTCTCCATCTTGAATCGTTTCAAGATCTTGTCAATATATGCATTTTGACTTAGGCCAATAAGACGCCTAGATCTATCCCTATAGATCTTTATTCCAAGAATGTAGGCGGCTTCTCCTAAGTCTTTCATTGAGAAACACTTCCCAAGCCAAGACTTGATGTCTTGCAAGGTCGGGATGTCGTTTTCAATGAAAGACAAGGAATGCTACTGCGCTCCCACTAGTTTTATTGTAAACACACGGTTCATCTTCTAATTTGATAAAACCAAATTCTTTGATTTTCTCATCAAATCGAAGATTCCAACTTCGAGATACTTGCTTTAATCCATAAATGGATCTTTTAAGCTTGCACACCTTGTTAGGATACTCAGGATCTACAAAACCTTCGGGCTGAACCATATAGACATCTTCACTTAAGTGTCCATTTAGAAAAGCCGTTTTGACATCCATTTGCCATATCTCATAGTCATAATATGCAGCTATGGCAATAAGTACTCTAATAGATTTAATCATGGCTACCGGAGAGAAAGTTTCATCATAGTCAATACCATGAGTTTGAGTGAAACCTTTCGCCACTAGCCTTGCCTTAAATGTGTGTACATTTCCATCCATGTCTGTGTTCTTCTTGAAGACCCACTTGCTCCCCACAGTCTTACTATTGGGAGGAAGATCAACCAAGTCCCATACTTGATTTTCAAACATGGACTGCATCTCAGTGTTCATGGCATCAAGCCATTTATCGGATTCCGGATTCGATATAGCCTCTTGGTAGTTAGTAGGCTCAGAAGAGTCTACCAAGAAAATCTCATCATTGGACACGAGACGAGGTCTACCAGATCTACGAACACTTTGTGTTTCAGTAGGTTCTTGAACAACCAATTGTTCAGGTTCAACAACCGTTTGTTGAGTGCTAGTGCCAACCTGACTTGCATTTTGTGGTTCTTGAATTTCTTCAAGGTCTACATTGCTCCCACTTGTCTCTTTCGAAAGAAACTCCTTTTCTAAGAAAGTGGCATGCCTAGAAACAAACACTTTGTTCTCAGCTGGGTTGTATAAATAATATCCTAATGAATCTTTAGGATATCCCACAAAATTACGTTTGATAGATCTAGGATCGAGTTTGCTTGAAGCTTCTTGTCGTACATGAGCCTCACAACCCCAGACTTTCAAGTAAGATAAGTTTGGAACCTTTCCATACCACATCTCATATGGTGTCTTATCTACCTTCTTGGTTGGAACCATATTCAATATGCGCACAACAGTTAATAAAGCATAACTCCAAAAGGACGAGGGTAGAGTACTTCGGCTCATCATAGACCGAACCATATCTAGTAGAGTTCGGTTCCTCCTTTCAGATACACCATTATGTTGTGGTGTTCTAGGAGGAGTAAGTTGTGAGATAATCCCACAATTACTAAGATGATCCATAAACTCTTGGCTTAAGTACTCGCCACCTCGATCGGAATGAAGGGCTTGATTGTTTTGTTGAGTTGATTTTGTACTTCGTTTTGAAACAACTTGAACATTTCAAATGTTTCATGTTTATGTTTCATCAAATAAACATAACCAAATATACTATAATCATCGGTGAATGTAACGAAGTATCTATCACCATCCCTAGACATTGATCTAAAAGGACGCATACATCCGTATGTATGATTCCTAATAGATCTTTGGCTCTTTTACTTGAACCGGAGAAAGGAGCCTTAGTCATCTTCCCATATAAACATGATTCACAAACTTCAAATGAGCTAGAATCGTTTGATTTTAAAATTCCATCCTTTTGAAGTTTTGCAATGCGTTTCTTGTTTATATGACCAAGTCGACAATGCCATAGGTATGTTTGACTTAAGTCATGCTTAGGTCGTTTGGTGCTAGTGGTATATATAGAATTATAATCAAGAGATCTTTTAAGATTAACTTCATATATTCCATTAAGAGGGCGAGCCTCAAAATACAAAATGTCGTTTTTGAAGGCACGAATGCCATCATCAACGAAACCAAAAGTGAATCCAGATTCTCTTAACCGAGCTACTGAAATAATATTCCTAGTTAAACTAGGTACATAACAAAAATTGTTTAATATTAAGTACAGGCCATTTGGTAATAATAATTCAACAGTTCCAAGGGCTTCAACAACAACATTTGCTCCATTGCCCACGTGGAGATCCAAATTGCCTGGCTTCAGCAGCTTACTTTTTCTCAACCCCTGCACATTGTTACAAATGTGAGTTCCACAACCGGTATCAAATACCCAGGAATTTATAGAAAAAGTATACATTTCAATCATATATATACCTGAAGTGCTGGCCTCGCCAGCCTTCTTCTTTTTCAACTCCGCAAGGTAGGTTGGACAATTGCGCCTCCAATGTCCTACCACCCCGCATTCAAAGCACGGGTCATTCTTAGGAACCTTTCCCGCCGTCTTGGGTGTAGGAGCCTTGGCAACTTGCTTGCCTTTGTCCTTTCCCTTTGCCTTCGCTTTGCCTTTTCCTTTTGAGTTGTTTTTCTTTTTCTTCTTGATTTTCCCTTCTTGAATCATCAAGACTTGAGGTGTTTTGCTTGGAATCTTACTCTCAGCAGTTTTAAGCATCCCATGCAACTCTGAGATAGATTTCTCCCAATTGTTCATGTTGTAATTCATGACGAATTGATCATAAGCTTTGGTCAACAAGTTAAGGATCATATCCTGTGCAAACTCGTTGGTTATGGGAGATCCAAGCCTAGCAAGCTGGTCAATGTATCCTTTCATCTTTAGCACATAGTCGCTAACGGATTGACCTTCCTCCATCTTGCATGCATGGAAGGCTCGAGTGACCTCAAAGCGTTCTTGCTTCGCTTGCTTTTGGAACATTTCCTTAAGCTGGCGAAGCATCTCATATGCTCCATGCTCCTCAAGGTTCTTTTGAAGATCCAGAGACATGGTAGCAAGCATGAGGCATGCAACTTCAACCGAGTCGTCGGAATGCTTCACCCAAGCATCCCTAACGGCTTTGGCCGCAGTCAATGGAGGTTCCTCAGGGATGGGATCCTCAAGTACGTACAATTTCTTTTCGTGCTTAAGAACGATTCTCAAGTTACGATACCAGTTTAAGAAATTTGTACCATCGAGTTTTTCTTTCTCTAAGATTGAACGAAGAGATAAGTTGTTAACGGGCGTAGTTGAGTTAGGGGCCATCTACAAAATTAACAAAGTTCAATTTAGTATTTTTGATATTTAATCCTTTAATAATTAATACCCTTTAGAATTATAAAGTTCTTTAATTTTTAAAGGCTAGGATCCAAGTTGAACTTAACCTTGAATGTTTGGCTAATGCTCTCTCCATCAAGTTAAAACAACAAGGAGGTAACATTTACCAATTACATCTCGTATGTAATGCCTAGATCTTTATGGGATCCTAGACAACGATTGTCAATTTTGGCATGTTTGATCCCATCTATGCCTCGGGCTTCCTTACGTTTGGCTAATGTTCTCTCCGTAATAAGATTCCGATTAAGTCGTCCTATTTCAAGACGGTGAATTTCCGGCCCAAGACGTTCATGGAATTCGCGGAAAAACTCCTCGGTTGTTACAAAAACAATCCACGCGTTTAGCTAATGCTCTCTCCACGTGAGTGTCGTTGCAACAAGCGAGTGTCTTAAAATGGGATGGCATAGACTTACGTTTTGAAAAAGGGCTTTTACCGTTTTGTATATTTATTAAATAAAACAAAACGAGTCGTGTGACTAATATTGCATGCATACAATAATAAGTCCACGTTTTGATAAAATTATATTTTATATATATATATATATATATATTGGTCTTGAGTATTCTTAAAATCCATATTTTACGAACTCTCAACGCGTTCAATTTTAAACTAGTATTAATATCCTATATTAACGTGTGTAGTTTCGAGCGCGCGAATACGACCAATTTTAGCTTGTAATAAAATCATTTTATTATTAAGCTTGAATGGAGTTTGGTTGAGTTTTAAAATTTCTATTTTATAAAAACTCGTATATATATATATATATATTGACATAATGAATTTTAATCTTTACAAAACTCTTTTTATATAAAATTCATTTTACATCTTATGTTATGTCAACTTAAAATACCAAACTCCCATTGTGTGATTTATATTATATCAAAAATATTATCTAGCATGCAAAAATCATATTTTTAACCATGCATAATAATATAAACATAAACACACACAAATAACATGTATAAGTGCATAACCAAGCCATTTATCCTAAGTGGTATTTTTGTGAGCCATACAAAAATACCAAGTCATAACTAAGGACCAAATATTCCTCTTGTGATGAATTTGAAGCTCCCACTTGCCAAAACAACTCCTTGTAGTGCAAATGACTCCAAGCCTTCATGGTTGACTCCACCACACTTGAAAACTCCAACTTGGTCATTTCTTCATCTTGTTACATTTTTATAAAAGTAAACTAGTCTAAACTATTCTACTACTTACAAAATACAACAAGATGAAACAAAACTAAAATTATTATTACATACCAAATGAAAGAATAATTTTACAACCAAATCGAATTTCCAACACATCACAAAAGGTCTATGGCTTGTTATGCACAACATACACTCAAACAAACATATATATCAACACTTGATATTTAGGTAACTTTTACAACCAAACATGCATGTGGTTTGGTTGTTTCCCAAAATAAATATATAAACATATATAAGTTGCCAACAAGAAAATCCACAACTTTTCTAACAAAAGAAAAATTGTCCATTTTCTTAAACGATACATACTCAAAATAAAGTTTCTTAAAACTATACATAAGTAGCTCTGATACCACTGTTGGGGTTTGGTCAGTTTTTTAAAATATATTTTAGCAACGGAAGCATGAACAATAATTTTAAACTTTTTAAAACTCCCCACCAATGATCCATATGCAAGCCTTAAGAAACAAAACCAACCATAGGGTGTTTAGAATTACAACCTTTGTAGCTTGATAAAACCGTTGGTGAAGTGGTTGATCAATGAGAAGCCAAGTAGAGACCTCATCCAAGGTATCCACAAATCAATGAGTCCAACACCTTGAAATGCTAGTTTCTCCAACCCTCTGTAGCTCACAAGCAAGCAAGACAACAACCTTGTCTTCTTCTTTGAAGTAGATGTATGTTTGAGTATGTATTATGTTACCACACTTGGCTTAAATGAAAGAACACCAATACTAGTAAGTAAGGATGTTTTTTCAAGTATGAAAACACTTAGAACTTTTCTAAAAAAGCACAAAGGTGGTAGCATGTAAGTGTAACACAAAAGGGACCATGCAAGTGACTTTAAAAGCCAAGAAGCCAAAACAAGAGAGGGAGGCCCCTCCCTTGTCATTTTGGACAAAAATATGAAGGGGAGGAGGGTCCCCTCTTGCTCTTGTTGCTTCACTTGTCCATGGTATGCATGTCTTGGTTGATTTCCTTTCAAGCAACCTCAAATAGGCCCCTCTTGGTGATTATTGTGAGCATTTCTAGTTTCTTTTATAAATATATATATATAAGGTATACTAGATGTGTCATACTATGTATAAAATACATCTACATGTATTTTATATACATACGTGATTGTTACTAGTAACTCTTTACTAGTAACAAAGATATACATACACTTATATAATTGTTACTAGTAATAATTTACTTGTAACAAATATATATTTATACACACACACACACATATATATATATATATTCATACATATAAATAAAATCATATGTTTATATTTATGTATTTGATATGCATTACCTTATATCAATATATAAGAGTGATATTATTATTTCACATAAATAATAATATGCAACCATGCATATATACTTATATATATATATATATATATATATATATATATAATGAGTTGGAAACATATTTAAATCATATTCAAATATGTAATTGGTGTCCATTGATTGTAAATGTGTGACCCTATGGGTTTATTTATTATCAGTAATATCGTATTAATTTGTGTCTTGTACACATAGAACCAACACTAATCACCACTCAAAATATAGCAATGTGTAGATTCATATAAAAAAATCACAGATAATTTAATTAAAAATGTTCAACTCAGAAAGATGGTACTTTTTTAATTTTTATTAGTAATTAAATTGAAGTAGGTTCGTTGAGTAATTATCCTCCTCTGCTGATACTTAGAACCTTGGGTCTTTGATTCCTATATCCCACATCACTTTAAGTCTCATTTTGCTCGAGTCTTGGTTATTTTCTAACATATCTCCATCTCTACGGCTCTTTTCTCTGGTATGTTATAATCAGTTTAAACTTTGAGATGTATATGCTATGGTATCTTGTTAGAATTATAAGCTAAACTTTATGGGTCAAATTGTAATTAATGTTAAGTTAGGTAGTTATGTGAAGGGTTGTACCCTTTCATTATAACTCTTAGACATGTATAAATACATGTATGTAATCTGATTTTTAGTGAGAAATAGAAGAAATTTTTAAAGAGAATTATCATGATGTATTTTATCTTCTAATTCCTCCGACATATCTTTAACCACACCAGCAGTAACCGTAGGTATTGCTTGCAGCATCATTTTTTATTGCAACATGAATTATATATTTTGTAAAACATATTAGCTAACTTGTCAAATACCTCTACTAAATTTCCCATGCCTTGAATATTGTTCCAAAAAGAATAACAACAAACATCGAACTATAGAAAAGATAGGTTTTGGTTTGATCACCATGCCATCAATGCCACTAAGAAATTCAATGAGAAAATACAAGAAAAAATGAAACAATACAAAAACCTTGTGTTACACAAATTTCTTAACTACCAATATTGCAAATGTTCACTAAACGGTTCAATAAAAAATAAAAATTGTAATAAATAATCGACCAGATTCTCTATTGATTCAGAAAATGAAAAGATTTTATTGAAGACTTACATGATGATTCACTTAAGCAACAGCAAAATATCGCACCATCATTTTGTAGTAATTGTGTTTAAAATGTAGGAATATCAACCCTAAATCCCTACTAATAAAAAAAGCTGTATTTTTCTTCTCTTTAAATCGGAATATCAACCCATAATAGACAAATTCCTATTAAATCTACAAAAAATGATTAAAACCTAAAAAACATTACAAACAAAGATTTACATATTTGAAGTAGAAAAATATACCTTTTGTCATGGCAATATCGAATCGGAGTAGAAGAAGATATACATGAAATAAATTAGAAATGTCATCAATAATCGGTACACATTTTGTGAATAATGTGTATGTGAAAGATTTAAGAAAGAAGAACACAATACCAGCCAAGGATCAGTAAATAGAAGGAGGCTAGTTGATTACTTGAAGTGGATGCAAAGAGATTACACACTGAGGAACAAATTTCATAGGTTAGTTATCCGCTCTCAAGTTGGGCAGAGTAAAGGTTGGAGAAGTCATTCTTAAAACTAGCGTTTTTAAGGCCAAAGAGTCGGCGGAAATGGGGGTTTGGGTACGGTAAAACTTGCAAAGAAGAAAAGGAGGAAGTAAGGTACTTGTTTCAAAGTCGGGTTATGATGGGTCGGTTCAAGCGGAATAGTAGATACCCAACCAAGTTTGTGCATGTTTTATCTTCAAAAATGGGATTGCCAAAATTGTTTTTCAAAAACCAAAATTTATGACTTTATGAGTTTTGATTGGTTGATTTAATTGATTAAAATTGAAAGAAAGTAAACCTTTTATTAATAGTTATAGATAGATTTATAAATACAATAACACGGTATTCAACATCAATTTTTCAAAAATACCCTAATAGTAACCAAACATTCAATGAAGTAACTTCAACTACCAACATTCATCTTTATTAAGATTCTAATACATTAATAAGAGTTACTTCATTTTATATCAATTAAAATATACTAAACTCTAGATCTTTGTGGTTGAGAAGTAGATGGGTCATGGTTTGGTGGCTCTTCCCCAAAGCATATTTTTCAACTATTAAGTTCACCTTCCGCCTCTTCATCAATCACCCAAAACTCGGTTTTATCAATGCTATCATACTCAACGGGATCATAAGAACTTTCATCATTTTTAAACCTACGAGGCTACGACAATAAAATGTCAATGTTTCATAAAGGTCATTTAAAAAAATAAAGATAACAATAATGTCGTTTAAAAATCATATGTTACCTATTTTAAAGATCCAAGTTATAACGTACATAAACAAGGTCATTAAGTCTTTTAGGCTCTAACAAGCTCCTTCTTTTTGTGTGTATTCTTTCAAATACACTCCAATTATGCTTACATCCGGAAGAAGTTGCAGTTTGACTTAAAATTCTAATGGCAACCATTTGCAACTTTGGAGTATCTCAACCAAACAGGTTTCACCATTCATCTAATAAACAAGTAGTCGACAAAGCAACATTATGCATCATCTAAAATTACCAAGTTTTCATAAAATATCAAAATATAAATATAACACGGGGTTAACTAAAACTACTCTCGTGTTCTCGGAATCTCGTTAGTTGTGTTGTCAACTTTAATTGGTCACCACTGACTTTGTTGTCGATCATATCAAGAACCCCTTTAAACACTTCTCATTTTTTCTTTTTTTGCAAAAGCTATCTTGATCATATTGAAAAACTAGATTTTACTAATAAGCCGCACAATGAAGACTCTGGTGTAACATTTTATCCCAACGAGCATCAATTATGTTTGTATAAGTCTTGTACAAATTTCTATCATAGTGAAATAAATTCTTGATGCCTTTCCATTCCTTCATAAATATAACCTAATGTGGGTTTTTAATCCGAATCACAAACATGCAAGAGCCTTAAGATTTGAGTCATTACCCTCACTATTATCAAGCAATTCTTCCAAAATTCGTCATCCAATATAATAAGTTTCACATCCATAGCTTTAGGCAACTTCACAACCATACCTTCTTTACCAAATTGGATAAGTATTAGGTTAAGCACATGAGGCAAGATTATTGTGTTAGCCTAATGATTATAGAGTTGATTATGCATATAATTAATGGTCAAACTAACCTAAATTTACTTATAAATAGTCATTTGATAGCCTACAAAATACCTCTTCATTGAGTGCCTTCATGACACACAAACTCTAATCTTGTTCCTTGTTTTTCCTTTGATTCATCATGGGGACAATTTTTGACTCGGTATATTCAAGCTCTTATCGAATAGATTGTTGTATCGTCTAGACAGATCCATACCCAGAATTTTTTGTCCTAGGACACTGCTACGACATGTCTTAATCTTAACTTATCTATTATCTTATTTCAAGTATGTTTTTTTCCTGATTTGATCATTATATATGTATGCATGTTTGTTTCTGTATTTCCATTGATTAACTTCACATAGCAATGTTATATTGTCCTTTGTTGTGCAATGCATAACATTTCCCTATCAAAGCCACTAGTTAATATTGTGTTTCAATCTAATATATAAAATTGTCATTCACAGTGCTAAAAAATGACTTTTTTACCCTCTCATAAAAATATAACATAATTCATCAAAAATATCAAAATAACAAAGAGGAATACAAGTTTTTCCCATGTGTAATAAAAGGTTGCTTTGGTTCTTTTTATTTTTTAGGTCTTGAGTCCAATCAACTGAGAAGTTACTACATTCCCACTCCAATCTTTCTTCAATTTAATACTGAAACTACATTTAATTTTAACTAGTTAACAAAATAAAAACTATCAAGTAGATGTTCTGTGAGACTTCAAACTATGCAAAACATGACATTATTTGCTCAAACTCACCAAATATGAAAACAAGAAGCATAAAAAGAACCAAATTCATGAAAAAGATTCAAAACAACCATTATATTAACTCTATTACTTACCAAATAATTTTTCAGCCAAGGGAGTTCTTGAACAAGGGGTGGTATGGTCAGCCGTTACAGGAAGAGTAAGTTGACCTTGCTTTGACAGTTGATGAATCCATTGACCTTTGACTTCTACCATATCCCTGTTGAGATCAATGTCCTCCAAGTGTTTGCTCAAACCATTGACTTGATCTTCAAAACTACACCTATTCTCCTTTTGATCACTTTCGTCTAGCTTTTCTGATGAACCAATATTGTCTTTCTGCCTCTTTTGCTTCACGGTCGTTCTATTCTTTAAAATCTCTTTGAATATTGGCTGATCTTGCTTCACCTTGCTACAACTCACACCAAATTTTCTACCATCATGTTCCCTGCTGAGAATTTTTCCAACTTTTAGGAAATTCTCAGTGGAAACAGAAGGAGAATGATTAGATGAATGGAGTTTCTTTAACCTGTTTTCATTAGGCAAAGGACTCTGTCCCTTAATGACTGGCTCCTGTCAGTAAAAGGTATAGAAGAAAAGCTACTTATAAGTTCATCTAATGTGTATCAGATAAAAAGTAAATGTGGAAATGGGCCATATTTTTAAAAATATTTAGTACATCAAACATGATTACAAAATGTATATTACTTCGCTAATTATCCTTTTTTAATGGAAAATGATTATTCGGTTCTACACTTCTACCCCCTTTGAACTGCCATGAATTGATTTGCGAATAAGTAAATGGGTTGAAATTAGCACATATAATGAAAAGAAACTAAAATGAAATCAGTAACCTCATCAAAGAATCCAATCTTTGGAGATGGCATTCGAAGACCAGAAGATTTTATCTTTCTTTTTGGTCCACCAGAAAACAGGCTAGTTCCTATTGAAGATCTTGTAGCATTTTGACTAGTGAACTTTATTTCCTCAAAATTTTGACTTTGAAAATCTGATGTTGGTAGACTACTTCCAGGATTCTGATGAGTAATAACAGAATCTGAAGATAACGATTCTGAGAACCACCCATCAATAGAGCTAGCAGGAGATGTGCTAGAAGAACAGGTAGATGACAACAGAAAATGGACAGAGGAAGGAGAATTAGGCATCAATTTCGTGTTTCTGGGATTAATTTTCCTTCTAATACTAGACTTGGAAGATGAAGCACTTGAAGATGATTCATACGAGTAATGAACTTTTGACTTCCTTTCAGATGAGGGAAAAGTTAAAGAAGTTGATTTAGGAATACCAGACAAGTCTCCCCGTCGAGACCTCTTTGACACAGTCAAATCTGGTGCTGCATGATATACAACAAATTGGGTATAAGGTATGTCATAATTGGGAATTTAAATTTCAGTAGACATATATGACCAATTGACCATTAGTTTAGCATATTTAAACCATACCTGTTCCACCCTTTCTGGTTTTATTTTCAATTGTCACAGTATCTGATCCTTCAACAGCCGCATTATTAGCGTGTCTAGATGAGATGAGCTTTGGCAGGCTTGACACATTGTCCTGTTTCATTGCATCAAAATACTCATCTAGTTAATACATACATTATCTTACTTTTTATATAACATATTTTTGGTGATTCGAATTAGAGGCGACAATTTTGACCCATTCCAATAAACCGGGTTCATTCAGGTCATTTATATTTCTGACACATTATTGAAAAAAATAGTCGAAAAGAAAGTAGTCAAACATGTGTATTTTTATTCTTTAATTCATAGAACCTGATAAAACCTTTTATGCAAAAGAGTTAGATTCTTATTCAAATATATGTAACTTTCTAATAACACTTGACATGCTATTTACTTGTAAAAGACTTGACTTATTTGCATGCCAAGTGTTTTGGATCAATCCAACCTGCACAAAAATTACCCATAACCCACCTGAGATTTGGTCACTTAAAAAAATCACAAAATCACTGATGCTACCACTACTTTATTGAGAATAAACATGGTTGTTAAAGTAAATTTATACCTTTATCCTCGTCTTTGTCAAATTCTTTGGTCCTTGTAGATTAAGGTTCTGGCTCTTTGGAGCTCGAACTGATTTAACCTTTTTTTGAAGATGAAAATATTTCATTTTTAGCTTTATAAGAAGATTTAGAAAACCAAAAAGAGAACAACAACCGATGGCGAATGTGAATAGTATACACACCTTGTTTTGAGGGCAAATATTCATTTTCTTGCTTGCTGAAAAGAAATAAGTAAAGTTACAACATAAGTTCTTCAAAGAATATGGGAAATAAGGTGATTAAACTAAAGATCATCTTTCGCTCGTATACATTGAGATAGTCCTACTTACAGAATGAATTTGATTGGTTGCATGCTGGACTACTGATGCAAGTAGCATCATTTGATCTTTTGCTGAATTTGTGGATCTTAGGCCTTAAATCTTCAAAAAGATCGTCTTCCAAAGTCCCTAGCTGGAAGCCATCATTCTCTGATGATGTCTGGTCCTTACCAACAACTCGACGTGGTCGTATGCGTTTGTTAGTTCCAGGAGATGGTTGACTGGTTTCAGCTTTCTTGAAGCCTTTATTTATCATAAACAACTCCTCAGGATTTAACACACCTGCATACGTCGAAAAAAGATCTGAAATTTACCATTTTTACATGAATCGCAGAAAAAAGTGGTCAATCATATTAGTAAAAGAAACCCAGCTTGACGTTTGGGTCAATGACCTAATTTTCTATATTGAACTTCATTAAAAGTACTCCACTCCAATGAAACTGCAAAGTTTCACGGAGCACAAAGCTTTAGGAAAACATGTGAATATTTGTCTAGTGTTTATTGTTTAACATACCCTTCAGTAAGGAAAAAAAACCTAAGTTTGTGGATTTCTAAGGACGGAATGTTGCAAATTTTAAAGGAAGTTCATTGCATTCCTCTTGGAATGGACAGAGTAAAGCTTATAGGGAATTTTGGGCTTCACATGTTATTTGAGACGTATCAGTTTTGATCATGGAGACATGGACCCGATTTTTGCCTTTTTCCTTGGGAACATATGTGATTAATAAACCTCTGTTGGAAACAAACTCACAGACATCAACAATCACCTGCACTCGTGAAGAAGGCACTATCCCAAGCTAAGCTTTTACGCAAGAAACTTGGTCTTCTTGGCTCTACTGATTCCGATTGAACATGATTAATCCGCTCATTCGCATTATCAAATGTCACTGTAAAACAAGTTTCCTCATAAAACATACATAATCAGACTTATGATATGACTTTGGAAAAAAAAAGTAGTCTAATGGTTCTTGTTTTCATTTAAAGTTTCAAATCTAAAATCGATCTTACAGATAAACTATAGTGTTATATCAAAATTTTTGCAAACACAATTGTTACTTGGTAAGAAAAAGAACAAAAGCCATAGTTCAAAAAGGTGACCCCACTCTTTTTGAAAGTGTCCTGAACTTCCTTCTCCTTTTGCTTTCCTCCAACTCAATAAATTGAGATCAGAAATCAAGTAAAGTTGAGGGTTGATCACTGAAAAGACTAACATACTAAGTCAACAAATTTGCCCAAACATTTTACCAAATTCATCAGTTCCAACAATATTATTAAAATTAATGTCAAACTGATAAAAAAATGTACATTTCGGAAGCATTTTCTGGTGTTAACCTTGTATAAATCCATTAAATTATAGACATCAGAGTGTATATCGGTATATGATTGTATGATCCAGTCATTTGAATTACATTTCCATCATCTACGGATCAAATCGGGGTTTGAAAAAAGAAAGATCGAAACAGAAACAGACGAAAGAAGATTAATAGCCAACTAACGATATCTTCGGCAATTCAATAAACAAAAATGCGAAATTAACGCGGCACACACAAACGAAACTGAAGATGATCAAAGGGTAGATGTGAACCTGAAAGTCGAAAATCTTCAAGAGAATCACGAAAAGGAAACGCAATTAAGTAATCGTCTTCCTCCGAGAAATCTATGAGTTGCAGGTCAACATCCTCTTCAATACAACTAATCTCAGACGTCATTGTTGCCCTAGTTAACCAATTACAACAAAATTTCTACATTCATACAAACATCCCGATTGAGATGAAGAAGAACAGCGACATAAACATGAAATCAACGTAGATGAAGAGAAGAAATTCAAAATTATTGAATAAAAAGTGTAATCAATCAAAGAATCATCAAATCAGAATCAATTTTGAATTTATTACTATAACTGTAATCAGTCAAAGAATCAGAAATTTATTTCTTAAACAAATCAGGATTGATTTTGAATTTGTTACTAAAGAATTGCAATTTAGAGATAAAGATTTGGAAACGTAAGACCGAATCCGGTGGGTGTATACGCTCCTGCGTAAAATATTAACGACGGCGCTTTCTAAGCGGGAAAATTTTAATTATTTCATGTAGACAGTAGCGTGAGTCATCGAGTGTGTGTGATCTTTAAGTTTAGGTTAGTATTCTGAGTCAAACATTATTGATAACATTACTGATATATCCTCGTACTTTTTGTTCCTACTTATCTTTCTTCTTATTTGATCAAGACAAATATTAAAATCAAGGGAGAAAATGAGGAAAGAGAATTAGTGGAGTACACATGTCATCTTTTGGTGAGTAGGAGAATGAAATAGGAAGAAATAGTAGGAGGATATATCATTTTTCTATTGATCATGTTATCTTACAAACATGAGAGTGGACCTAAAGAGGACTCGTTCTTGATTAAAATGAGGGACTCACTCTCATATTTGTGAGAGAATATGATGAGTCATATTTGACTCAAACATGAGAGGATCTTAACCCTTAAGTTTATCAGAGGAGTTCGTCACGAACAAAAATGAGACGCACTTTATTCTTGTCTTTAATTTTTAAAAGAATAGGATTACGATGTTATCGTTTTATTTTTAAAATTTTTAATTTTAATTATATCTTTTTATTTTATCTAATATCTTTATAACATTTATTAAACAACCATTGTAATTTGAAAAAGAGTGAATTACTGATTTGGTCCCTGTAGTTTGTTAAAAATCACTAATTTAGTCTTTTAAATTAAAAAGTTACTAAGACGGTCCTTTAAATTGACAATTTATTACAATCTTGGTCCTTTAGCTGTTAAAACTAACGGCCTTGGTGTTAAACATTTCAAAATGACCATTTTGCCCTTTTATAACATTACAAACTAAGTCCCTGTGGTTTTCAAATAGGTTCGTATTTAGTCATTTAACCTTTTTTTTAAATAATTTACTATATATATGTAATATTTATTATTATATTCTATAAGATTTTTTAATAATTTACTATATATATGTATATAATAATAATAATTATTATATTTTATTTTTACTTTTACTATTATTATTTTATTTTATTATCTTTAATATGACTCATCATACTCTATTATTGCACATCAACCTTTCATAATTGATGTTATAATATAGTAGTAATATGCTATATATCCTTTTTAATTTTTTATTCTTTACCCTTTTTCATTGGCTAACATTATTTTTACTTTTTTTATTTGTAATTCATATAATCATATATATACCTCTTTATCTTGAAACTTTTTATACAACTTGGCTTTTTTTTTTCCTTTATATTATCCTTCACATATTATATTCTCAATGTTTATATAATAAATTTTTCTATCTCAAACGGTATCCTATGACATGAAATGCAAGGATTCTCGTTTTCTATTTAGATTACTAATAGTAACCGTTATATTTATATATATATATATATATATATATATATATATATATATATATATATATTGATGTACAATTTCCTGTTGGGTTTTAACGGTCAAAACAAACCTATATTCATAAATCGAAACACACAAGTTTTAAGAAAAATAATTTTTTATTTAAGTATAAAAAATCAAACTTTAATAAAAATTAGGTTGCGAAAGCAATTTAAACACATCAATATTAACACATTTTAAAAACTCAAATGATCTTTATTAAATCTCAAGGTTTTAATAGCAATTAATAGACTTTTCATTTTTGTGTTCTTAGTCTACGCAAATTAAGAAAGGAAGAGGGGAGAGATCTTTCTTATTACATAACCCTAATTACGTGATGATTAATACTTTATTTAAACTTAATTAGATAGTTTCGGATATATCAGACTATTAAATAAAATAACTCATTATCAACTAATATTCGAAAATTGTATATCATCATGTGAAAGGTAATATAAGATGAAGAAAAAAAGGTGTATTAATAAAGTTTGAGATTAAAGAGGTATTTATATCAATAAAAAATAATGTTGATAGTTGATAAATGGTAAGCAAAAAAATTTGTGTAATATATAATAGTGCATTGTAACACTAATTCTAATGGGTTGTTGTACGATAACAATATATATTAAAATCTTAAAAATTAAATAATAAGAATAATAAAAATAAAATATAGTTATAAGTATTAGAATAAAAAACATACTATATATATACACACATACATAAATATAAAAATTATTTAAAAATGTTAAAGGACTAAATACGAAACTATTTGAAAACTACAGGGACTGAGTTTGTGATGTTATAAAAGGGCAAAATGGTCATTTTAAATTTTTTAACACCAAGGCTGTTACTTTAAATGTATAAACGACTGAGATTGTAACAATTTGTCAATTTAAGAGACTATCTTAGTAGTTTTTATATTTAAATGACTAAATCAGTGATTTTTAACAAACCACAGGAACCAAATCAGTAATTCACTCTTTGAAAAATGAAATCATCCGTAAATATCATTATGTTAAGTTGTTTATATACTTTAAAATTGTCCAGTGTTTTTTTGTGTTCCAATTACGTTTTGATTTAATACTTTTATGTTAAGCTGTTTATATAAAATTATGTTTGTTTAAGAATATTATTTTATCATACTAGGATTGTATGATTTTATACAAAATTAAATGTTAAAGATTCTTATTTTTAGCTAATTTAATATGTTAAAGACTAAAATATTTAATAAAAAATATTTAAATCTTTTAATAGATAAATTTTTGTGTGGTTATTTATGTAAACATGTAAACCAAATTGATTAAATTAATACATTAAATTTTTATTATTCGATTTGTGATACTATTTTATTTTGAAAATCATTTCGAAAATGATATTATAACATATCACTTCAAGTATCTTCTTTCTTTGTTATTTTTTGTTTCTATCGTGATTTGTTATTTTATTTTGTGATACTACTTATATACAGGGTATTTGTTATTGATATATGTATTTATACACGGGTATTATTTGTTTATACTTTTTGTACGCTTTTATAATTGTTTACTATACATAAACATTTAAAATTAACTTTAATCGTCCCCGTGTTTATACACGGAGTGTTAAACTAGTTGTTATTAAATCATTATTGGCCTCGTCATTTTTTTGCACGTTGCGTAGATAACAAGTCGGCCCGCTTCTTATCCATTTTTTTCTTTTTTTCAACTAATAACTCGAGGGCGAAGCTAGGAGCCTAGGATTTTGATATAGGAGGTCTTGCGTTATCGTAACATAGTAATGATAGACATACTAAACGAACGACATAAAAAAGATTTATTACTTTTAAAGATAAATAAATAATGAAAGTTGATTTAAATTGGAGAAACTTATATGTTAAAATAAGGCTTATGTTTGTCAAAATAGTTCTTCAAACTTTTCTAATGGCTATTGGGTCGATTTGTAATACTACGTTGCATCTTCATTAGGGGGCATGATTAGAAATTCATGGACTTGAGCTAGTAGTGTATATGGAACTTGAGCTAAATAGGGGGCCTAACACCATTCGACCCCCTCTATCTCCGACTCTACCAATAACAATTATGATAAATAATTGTGTGTTTATTAGTAGTAGTGATGGGTGTGTATCACTTAAGTGATATGTTAGTTATGTTGACGTGATGGCTAGTGATAACAGTTATTTTGTTCTTATAATAATTGTTAGTCCCATGTTTAGAATAGTTAGATTTGATGAGACAAACTATAGTCTATAGATATGTATAGATGATAGGTTAAGAGTTAGGAATTATGTAAGTCTGTTATAGACTGACTACTCAGCTGAAGCTGAGTCAGCGTATAAACAGATATACAGTTTTCTATGTAAGTACTAGTTAGCTCAGTGACTTCTAAGCTAAGATAGGTTTTAAGAATGAAGACTTGAAGATTCGAGAATCCAAGATTCAAGAAATCAGCTTGACAAGGTCAAGACTGAGTATGTCAGCTCAGCGTCAGAAGTCAGTTCAGAATTTAAGTAAGTTCTAAATTCTGTTATAAACTCTCTATATCTACGACATTTATATTAGGATATCTAAACCTAATTTAAACTATCTATTAGTTGGATAGAAATCTCAAACGGAATTAATTAAATATGTTCTAATTAAGAAGTTTGTTACGGTTTTAAGAAAAGATAAGTTCTATCTTTAAACTGCGATTTGTTCGTAGATATATCAAGTATAAGTATAAACCTTCTTCTGGATTATATACGAATACATACACGAACGAATGCACGAAGAGATACGATAACAAGTACGTGATACTGCATAAGTTGCAAAACGTACAGTGTTCGTGATACTTGATACGCGTGTGTTGTGATAACTTTGTAAGTTCAAAGTTAGAGAGACTTTTCAAGAGTTCTTGTTAATCAGTTTTAACAAGAAATTCGATCATCAATTAGTTTGTGATTCAAGAGTGTTTAGAGAGAGTTGAGGTTATAATCATTGTAATATCAAATCATCATGTTGATTTGATTAGAAAGTGATAATAGTTATTATTCTGGTTGATAATTTGAATATACATTTGATTAATTTGTTTAATTGTTTAAAGTGTATTCAACCCCCCCTTCTGCACTGTATCGGTTGCTTGTTCACCCTCTTTGGGACCAACAATAATTTATACCTTTTTGTCGTATTTGAATGCGTTTCAAATTCACCATTTTTTGACGGGAACCAACTAAGTTTTTCCATTATATGAATGTCAGCTTCATATAAACAAACTTCTAAGTGAAGAACTGCAAGAATCAAAAGAACAAGCTGATAATCTAAGAAAAATCTGTGAATCTTGGTGTAAGTCATCAAGAGAAGCAGAAAAGTGTATTAACCAGCAGATACCAAATCAAGTAAAAGCAGTGCTAGGGGGAGATTATAGTGTTGCTACTGATGAAATCATAGGAGATCAATACAGCCTTGAAGACAAAACGATGAAATCAGATGACATACTCCCAAGAACATTCTTAAGGAACAAGGAAGGGAACAGGTCAAAACCAATAAGTTTGTGAGACCAACCCAAAGTCCTCAGGTTATTCCCTCAAACCATCAAGCTGAATGTTCCAGATCCAACAGAAACTGTAAGTCAGTTTTCAAAAGATTGGATTACAATCCTGTGAGAACAACTGTTTTTGATAGAATATCTCATGTTAACTCAAAGAGACATAATTCTCAAGCCATATATGAAAGGATGTCTAAAAACAGGAAGTTGTCTGTAAGTCAGACTTCACCAAATAAAGGTAACCATAAAGCTGACAAATGTAAGTCCAAAGTCAGTGAAAATCAAGTAGACAAACTGTCGAAGAGGATTGAAAGGTTATCCACATCATATGACCCTAAAACTGAATCCAAATTTAATGTTGGAAAACTCAAAGAAATCACCCAAACACCCATCTTTAGAAGAAAATGCTATAAGTGTGGTGATAGAGGTCATGAGGCCAAAGATTGTGTAAGTACCAATCTTAGACCTGAAAACGAAAAGGATGATCAGTCCAAAACAGACTCAGAATCTGTTTGAACTAATAAATCAAACTCCAAAGGATCAGCTAAGTGTTCATCCTCAGGACCCACCACTTGTGGGTTCCAAAAAGAAACTAATATGTTTAGTTGATCATGTGCAGGGCTCCTACAAGTGGTATCTAGATAGTGGATGCTCAAGGCACATGACAGGAAGCAAGGGGATTCTATGTGAATTCCAAAACAATGAAGGACCCAAGGTGACATTTGAGGATAATTCTCAAGGAAGGACTAAAGGTTTTGGAAAGATAACTGCTGGAAAAGTCACTTTCAAAAAGGTAGCATATGTTGAAGGCCTTAAACACAATCTGATAAGTATCAGTCAACTGTGTGATGAGGATTATGAAGTCACCTTCAGAAAGCATGCAGGGACAATTTATGATAAGAAGGGAAAACCAATATTAATGGCAAAAAGAGAGAGAGATATCTATTTGTTAGATCTCAACTCCACAGATCCTTCAACTGAAACCTGCTTGTATTCTGACTTACCTCCCAAGCTGAGTTGGTTATGGCACAAGAGACTGTCTCATTTAAACTTCAAATATATTAACAAGTTATCTAGCAAAGAGTTAGTCTCTGGTCTGCCTAAGATCACATTTGCTAAAGACAAACTCTGCTCAGGTTGTGAAATGGGAAAACATCATAAGGGATCCTTCAAGTCCAAGCAGAATTTTTCAATTACAGAACCATTGCATATGTTGCATTTGGACCTATTTGGACCTATTAGCACCCCAAGCCTAAGTGGAAAAAGGTATACTCTAATGATTGTTGATGAGTTCACAAGATTCACTTGGGTAATCTTCTTAAAAGCCAAAAGTGAAGCTGCATATGAGTTAATCAGCTTCATAAGACAAGAAGAGTTGCAAAAGGGTAAGTCTCTTAAACAACTCAGAAGTGATCATGGGACTGAGTTCAGAAACTCAACCCTTGAAGGCTTTTGTGAAGAAAAGGGAATTATCCAGAATTTCTCATCTGTAAGAACTCCACAACAAAATAGACTTGCAGAAAGGAGAAATAGAACCTTAATTGAAGCTGCCAGAACCATGCTATGTGAGTCAAAGCTCAAACTGAGGTTCTGGGCAGAAGCGGTAAGTACAGCCTGCTATACTCAGAATAGATCGATTATAGTTAAAAGACATGGTAAAACACCTTACGAGATGTATCATGGCAGAAAACCCAACATTGGATACTTCCATATTTTTGGTTCAACATGCTATGTGCTAAACCAAAGAGATCAGCTCCATAAGTTGGAACCCAAAGCTGATCAAGGGATATTTGTTGGATATTCTTCAATCTCCAAAGCTTACAGAGTTTTTAATTTTAAAATAAAGGAAATTGAAAAGTCAGTACATGTTACGTTTGATGAGACAAGTACTGATGAATCCAACAGGGCTCAAGCTGACCCAGTTAGTCTGAGTGAGCTTGAGAGGAGCAAAGAAGATCTCACATCAAATCCCATGTATGTTATGGATGATTCTGATGATGATGATGATGATAGTAAATCTGACAAATGTGCATCATCGAAAGAAATTATCAATATTGAAGATAATAAGCCTGAGAGTCTCGGTGACTCATCAGGTACATGTCAGATTGAAGATCTAAGTGATCTTCCTATTCCTACTCAGACTGAAGAAGTAAGTCCTATTCAGCCTGAGAGACACTGCTCTGAATCAGACCCAGAACCTCAGTCTCCTACTATAACCTTCAGAGTATTAAAAGATCATTCTCTTGATGATGTCATTGGAAACATTGAAGATGGTGTGTTAACTAGATCTAAGGCAAATGCAAACTATGCTGCCTACGCTAGTTTTCTATCTCAAATGGAACCAAAGAAGACTGAAGAGGCTCTGAAAGATGAAGATTGGATTGAAGCTATGCAAGAGGAGCTGACAGAATTTCAAAGAAACAAGGTATGGACCCTTGTCCCTGCCCCCAAAGGAAAAACAATTTTAGGCACTAAGTGGGTCTATAGAAATAAAATGGACAAGAATGGAGTAGTGATCAGAAACAAGGCAAGGCTAGTAGCTCAGGGGTATCGACAGGAAGAAGGTATTGATTATGATGAGACCTTTGCCCCTGTTGCAAGGATCGGAGCTATAAGGTTGTTTCTAGCCTATGCAGCCTTCAAAAACTTTAAAGTGTATCAAATGGATGTTAAAAGTGCATTCCTAAATGGAGCACTACAGGAGGAGGTCTATGTGAAACAACCCCTTGGTTTTATTGATGCTAAACATCCAGATTATGTCTATAAGTTAGACAAGGCTTTGTATGGACTCAAGCAAGCTCCAAGAGCCTGGTATGATACACTATCCACCTATTTGCTCTCAAATGATTTTGTCAGAGGAAGTATTGACAAAACTCTTTTCATAAGAAAGAGCAGAGGACATGTCATTCTGGTTCAAATTTATGTGGATGACATTATCTTTGGATCAACAAACCAAGATCGGTGTGATTGGTTCTCCAAGATAATGTCTAATCAATACAGAATGAGCATGATGGGTGAGATGACGTACTTTTTGGGACTTCAAATCTATCAGAAAGAAGATGGTATATTTATTAATCAGAGCAAGTATGTCTTTGATCTGATGAAGAAATATGGATTAGAGTCAAGCCATCCCGCAAAGTCTCCAATGTTATACAATGTCAAGCTACACAAGGACATTGATGGAAAATCTATATGTCAGACTACATATAGAGGAATGATAGGTTCATTACTCTATTTAACAGCAAGCAGACCTGATATAATGTTTGCTACATGTGTTTGTGCACGATATCAGGCTGATTCAAAGGAATCACACTTGCTAGCTGTTAAAAGAATACTCAAATATCTAAAGGGAACACCAAACTTAGGTTTGTGGTATCCTAAAGGATCAGGATATGAGCTGATAGGGTACTCCGATTCAGACTTCGCAGGATGTGGTCTTGATAGAAAGAGTACTACTGGAGGATGTCAACTTTTGGGTGGAAAATTAGTTAGTTGGACAAGCAAGAAACAAAACTCAGTGGCAATTTCAACAGCTGAAGCTGAATACGTAGCTGCAGGGAGCTGTTGTGCTCAAATATTGTGGATGAAACATCATCTTCAAGACTTTGATTTTCATTATTCGAAGACTCCTATATTTTGTGACAATCAAAGTGCTATTGCCATTACACACAACCCAGTGTTTCACTCAAGAACCAAGCATATTGAGATAAGACATTACTTCATCAGAGATATTGTAGAAAAGGGAAAAATAGAGTTAATCTTCATTGAGACTGACGATCAGCTTGCAGATATCTTCACGAAACCAATTGAAGGCACAAGATTTACAACACTACTTGGCAAGCTTGGCATGCTCAACCCTTAATTGGTAGGTTCCACTCTTTATCTCTGTTTAATTTTTTTTTGCTAAGTGCTACATTTGACTAAGTGTCAAAATCTGAGCCGAGTGCTCAATCTGAGCTGAGTGCTCAAACTGAGCTGAGTGCTATCTGAAGCTAAGTGCTCCATCTAAGCTGAACATTCAGGATCAGCTGAGTACTCCATCTAAGCTGAACATTCAGGATCAGCTGAGTACTCTATCTAAGCTGAACACTCAGGATCAGATGAACACTCCATTCCAAAGCGTGATCAGTTCCACATGTCTAGGTTAGTCCTAACAAATGGTATGTTCAATAATATGGTAAGTCCAAAATATTTACGGTGTGTCCGGTAAATAAATGTCAGTCGTTTAGAATTTTTTTTTGATATATTTTTTATAAAAATATCATTTCAATATAACAGTGTGCGTTTGGGTAACTAACAATAAATTTAGCCGTTGTAACAAACTGCGTAGAAGTTTTTACGGTAACGGTCATATTTATTACCCTCAGATAACGGTAACTTTTCTCTCACATTGAAAAGGTATAAATAAGAGAGATTTTTCATCATATTTCGTTTAAACTTCCAAAATATTCTTCTCTCTTAAACCCTAACATTGCTGTGTGCAGCGTTTATTGCTCAGTACTAATCCTTACTACTGCTAGGTGCAGCAGGTATACTTTCGCATCCCTTATCTCCTTCTCTCTCTTTTACTTCTCCATCTCCAAAACTAGGAGATAGGACTAAGTCCAGCCCAACTTAGTCTAACCCCTCTCCTCCACCTCAAACATCTCCATCTATCTTACAATCTATAGTCAACCTTGGTCAGCCCACTACTACCAAGGAGATATCCTACACCTATATAAGGAAAACTGTCAAAGGTGGTCTTTCACCTCAAAAGGACACTGGAGTTGATATCACATTGATACCTCCACCGGCAGGAGCTGAGAGGGAGACACCTTCTCTTAAGGTGCCAACCTCTAGGCTCAGTTCAACCCTTAAGCCTATACCGGGTATGGTGTCTACTCAGCCCATACTTACTAGTGCCATGGGAGAGCCTACTTTTGTGCCTTCACAGATCCATGAAGGTAACATTGAAATACTGACCAATCCCCATGGTCAATTACCCCCTCCTCACCAATAAGCCTAGCTCACCCCACTACCATACCTCACGATATTGTTCATTCTTCTCTTCTATTCTCACACACTTTCGCACGACCTGTCAATGAACCTTTCATACACCAGGAAGGTTTACAGGGTCTCCACTCTGGCCCCCTCGATTCCATAGGTCATCACCAACCTTTGGATATGGGACCCACATCCTTACCTACTGAGGAACACTCAACAGCCACTCCTACAGTGGAAATACACTCTTCCACTAGACAGGAGGACGTTGAGGTAAGAAGAAGACCTAAGGAGCCCAAGCTGATGACCACTCATGCTCAAGTCCTTATGGACTATCTACAAACTCAGTTTGAGCGTCTACACAGGAAGAGGAAAGATGACAAAGCCAAGTTGATGCGCAAACTTACTGATTTGTCAACTTCAGTAGCCAACTTGGAAAGCTTCATGCTCAAACTCAGACCCTCCCCTATTGATGAGGGGGAGGAAGAATCAAAGAAGTGTGATGATAAGGTTGAGGGGGAGCATACAGAGGAAGTACAATTTGAGCAAGCTCATGATCAGTTCATGAGTACTGTAGATCAGCCTTCTCAACAACAACAGGCTCCAACAGTCCAAATTACCACAACTTCACAAGCTCAACCAGAAACTCCACTTGAAGAAACATCTCAAGCTGTTCACACCAACCTTCCTCAAGCTAATTTGCCAAAATTTGTTGAAGCTAAGTTCATTCCAACTTCACAAATAGATAAAGGGAAGAGTAAGGTATTTGAGATGATCAAAACGAAAGAAAATAAGTGTTATGCCTCTAGCAAAGAAAAGAAAGGTAATCATTGCTGAGCCTGAGCCTGAGCAACAAGGTAAGTCTCAACTAGTTGCACATGAATCTGACTCAAGTGATGAAGCTGATGCAGCACAGAAAGCCAGTGACATACTTGCTGAGCAAATGTTACAAGAGATGGCTAAAGAACTAGGCATAACAGTGGAGGAAATGAAAGAGCAGCAACGACAAGCTGAAGTTCAACGAGAAAAGGCTAAAGCTGAGGCTGCTAGAGCTAAAGCTGAAGCTGATTATTCTGGTCCAAGAGCTGTCCCAATTCCCTACTCAGATGTGGATCTAAGGCATTGTTATAAAAGAACACATTTTAATAATAAGATTGAATCAATTACACTGAGTAGAAAAGGATAATTGGTAATCATCAACTTTGTACTAGACAACAAACAAAAAATTGGTCTAGATATGAGATGTCTGTACAAGTTGGGGTTCTCAGAGTTGAAGATTGTAGCCACAACTATCAAGCAGATGAAAAAGAGTCAAATCAGACAAGAGATAGTTGATGTGCTTAAGACAATCTTCATAAGAATCGATCAGCTAGGTGAGATCCCTGCTGATAAAATTGATACCTTCCTTAATCGAGGCAAAACTGCAAGAGTTAGAGCAGCAAGCCAGCAAGCCAGCAAGCTAAAAGAGACATCATTTTACAAGTTCCAGAGGGAGTTGAATTCAGAGAGAATACTTATATCACTCAACCTTTGGAAGGATTCTTGTATCTTGATGTGGAAGGTAATCAGTGTTTCCTAAAAGTAACAGATCTTCATTTGGCAAATCTGGAATTGATTTTGTACTTGAGAATTCTATGTGATGACTCAAATCAGAACTCAGTATTCAGATATCATCTCTACAAAGAAATAAGATTAAGGAAAACTGAGATGAAAGAGATGCCAGAAGGTGACGAAATTGTGAATAAGGCTATCAAGAAAACTGCTATTTGGGAACTTAAATCTTATGACATGTGGTTAGAAGTTGGAGATTCCGTTGATTAAATAGATTAGTTCTATAATTTTGTAAGCACTAATCATAAAGATTAAGCTACAGTGTAAATGATATGTTCATTAATACAAACTTAAGTTTGATATGTTCAACTTTTTATTATTTGATATGTTCAAAATTATGTTTGATATGTTCAAACAAATATCTTTGTAAGTTCAAGCTGATGATTGATATGTTCAGTTATAAACTGATATGTTCAGTTGTATAAGTTTTGTAAGTTCAGAACTTAAATTACTTCTGATAAGTTCAGAATCTAAGTAGTTGTATATTCAAATACTTAGAATACAATTCTTATAATAGATTTGTAACATAAATATCTTGTAAGTTCAAGATACGTGAATAAGTATGGATCAATTCAATACTTATTTCAAGAACTAACTTTGGTCAGTTCCAGAGTTGTTCAGCATAATTCTGTTAACCTATAACTGATTTGATTCAATGTTTTGTCATCATCAAATAGGGGGAGATTGTTAGTCCCATGTTTAGAATAGTTATATTTGATGAGACAAACTATAGTCTATAGATATGTATAGATGATAGGTTAAGAGTTAGGAATTATGTAAGTCTGTTATAGACTGACTACTCAGCTGAAGCTGAGTAGTCAGCGTATAAACAGATATAGAGTTTTCTATGTAAGTACTAGTTAGCTCAGTGACTTCTAAGCTAAGATAGGTTTTAAGAATGAAGACTTGAAGATTCAAGAATCCAAGATTCAAGAAGTCAGCTTGACAAGGTCAAGACTGAGTATGTCAGCTCAGCGTCAGAAGTCAGTTCAGAATTTAAGTAAGTTCTAAATTCTGTTATAAACTCTCTATATCTACGACATTTATATTAGGATATCTAAACCTAATTTAAACTATCTATTAGTTGGATAGAAATCTCAAACAGAATTAATTAGATATGTTCTAATTAAGAAGTTTGTTACGGTTTTAAAGAAAAGATAAGTTCTATCTTTAAACTGCGATTTGTTCGTAGATATATCAAGTATAAGTATAAACCTTCTTCTGGATTATATACGAATACATACACGAACGAATGCACGAAGAGATATGATAACAAGTACGTGATACTGCATAAGTTGCAAAACGTACAGTGTTCGTGATAACTTTGTAAGTTCAAAGTTAGAGAGAGTTTTCAAGAGTTCTTGTTAATCAGTTTTAACAAGAAATTCGATCATCAATTAGTTTGTGATTCAAGAGTGTTTAGAGAGAGTTGAGGTTATAATCATTGTAATATCAAATCATCATGTTGATTTGATTAGAAAGTGATAATAGTTATTATTCTGGTTGATAATTTGAATATACATTTGATTAATTTGTTTAATTGTTTAAAGTGTATTCAACCCCCCTTTCTGCACTGTATCAGTTGCTTGTTCACCCTCTTTGGGACCAACAATAATTTATACCTTTTTGTCGTATTTGAATGCGTTTCAAATTCACCATTTTTTGATGGGAACCAACTAAGTTTTTCCATTATCATTTTGATAACCATAAAATTACCTCTTTAATATCTTAGTATTTAGATCAACTATTAGACTCATTTTAGAGATGTTACAGTATACAACAGGTTTTTAGTTATTTTTGAAGATGCTTCAAAGATTTGGTCATTTAGGGTATGTTTGACGTAATTAGCCGAAAGTTGGAGATGGAGTTGGAGCTTTTCAGAGCTATAGCTGTAGGTTTTATTAAGAGCTGGAAGCTGAAGCTTTATTTATATGAAAGTGTTTGGTAAAGTATCTATAGCTATAGTTTAAAAATGTAAAAAGACATAAAAATAAACATTTAAATAAGAAAACAAAATTAATTAAGGGTTACTTATGTAATATGGGTTTTAAAAGCTCCTAGCAGCTCCTGAAAGCTACTTGAATTAACTTTTCATTTTGGAGTTTTTATTAGCTTATTTTTATAAAAATAAAAACTCAAGTTCCAGCAACCAAACAGAACTATGAAACTTATTTTGTAAAAACTAAAAGCTCCAGCTGTTAAAAGCTTCGAAAAACTTCCTCCAAACATACCCTAATAATAGTCTTATGTATTTAAGTTTATTTATCCAATCCATTAATTACCTGTGATAGTCATATTTAATTAATTGATATTTTTTTTGTCTATTAGTTTCCATGTTTGAATCGCTTGAAGCAATATTTTGAAATGAATAGTATAATCAATACACAAAATTAGTTCAATTTTATCTATTATTTCATATTCATATTTGATGGACTAATTAATACTTTAAAGTTGCATTCAAGTGATTTTATTTACTTAAAGAAACATGTCATATTGATTATGAATTACTAAGATCATTGTCAAACTTTATACCAAAGTTTATAGTAGATTCACATGTAAATATCTATGTTTAGACCTCTAATCTTAATATTATATTTTTTTTACTTTTAAGTGCACATTTGTTTATTATATGAATGTGAAGTATTTTGTTGAATTAATAATTGTATTAATTGGATAATGTTAGGGGTTATGTACTTATGTCTATTCATACTTTGACCCTATGCAGGTAATGTTTAAGTATGTGAAACTGAATTAGTTATGTTTAATCTATAACAATTCAGCTTAGTATTGTAGCTAATGCATTAAGTTTTCTTATGAATACTTTTTAATATCAAATTAATATTCTAAATACAGAACTGTGTTCAATAAAGTTCATGTACAAAACGTAGTTCTAAACTTCTAATATTTAATCACGGGTGATTCAGTATACAATCACATGTGATTTGTAAAAGAATCACATGTGAATTACGAAAATGGCATTTCGCCCAAAATTTTAAAATGCAATCTAGACCATTGATACCATTGATACAAAAGCTAATATTATTTGGGTGATATTTGAACATTGTTCTCTAAATATATTAAAGAATGTTTGGTTGATGTAAAAACATACAGGCTAATATGAAAGTTATTTAGGTGATATTTGACCCGTAGATCCATTTAAAAAAGAGTAGGTTAGATGGATTTGATGAAAGGTTGACTTTTAATGCAGTTCTAAATAGGCCAAGAACATTTTGAAGTAGATCAAGGGTGAAACATCCAAAATTCTATAGTTTACTTACTACTATTGGTGAAAGCAATTTCACGACTTTAGATTAACAATATCAAGAATGTAAAGGTATTGCCTTAAAATCATTACAATTTACTGACATTTTGAATTCAATAAAAGTGTTGGAATTTTCATACAACAGATTAACTTTAAAGGTTAGTGTGCTTGTAATGTTGCTTCATAACATTGATTAGTCTAACGACATCTACAATGGAACAAGTTTACAAGTTACTTGACTTGGCTCATATGTTGTTGAAGCAAACGTTGTTTCATGTAAGAATGTCGGTGAAGTTATATATATTCCAAAAATGAAGTTAATTATATCAGATCCTAAAATACCATTCAAGTTTACGAAGACAGTTCTCGATGTTGGTTTGTTTTGCAATGATGATAAACAAAAGTCAAGGCCAATCATTATCTAATGATGAATTGTTTTTGAGATGTCATGTTTTATCTCATAACCAGTACTATGTTGCAATTTATCGAGCAAAGAGTAAGAATGATTTAAATGTTCTAATTGTGATGAAGAAGATAATCCTACAAATAAAACGATGCATATTGTTTATAAAAAGGTTCTATAAAAAATTATGATAATGTTATTTATGAATTTCTGAAATCTAATCAATTTACCCATCGTTTGACCGATTTTATATCCTTATATATATTTAACAAATGTTTTACTATAAATATTAGTACCTGTTAACACTATGTACATTTAAAATTTATTTTAACAGTCCTCGTATAGTCGTATTTATACATGGAATGTTAAAAAACTTATAAATTAATCGATTACTACTTAGGATGTGTTTGGTTGGACGGAACAGAAAGACAAAAGATGGAATGGACGAGGTAATGGAATAAGAGGTGGAATGAAATGAATTGCATTCATTTATCATGTTTGATTTGTATGAGTAATGAAATTTCATCATAAAACATGTTTAAAAAGGTCATTTTTTATTAATATATTATAGTTTGATAGTTTTTTTTAATCAAATTTTCATGTTATATAGATACTTTTAGATATATATTGTAGTTAAAGTTAGTTTATAATTTAATAAAAACTATAATAATTTATTTGATAACATAGAAAAATTAATCGTAAAGAAGGTTAAGAAAAATATCATTATAGAAAATTCTAAAAAAATAATAAGTTTTTCAAATTATAATTATGTAGTAAAATTAAAAAAAGATTAAATTATAAATTTTAATAAGGAACATCACATCTCAATGGAATGAAAACGAGGGAATGACATTTCTTATAGAATAGACCATTTTATATGTGTATCACCTGTATTACAACCCTGTTCCAGCCAGGTTTGGGTCAAATTGATCCCCGCCCGTCCCATATGAAAGAGGCCCTCCTTCCCTTAACCCCCACCCAATAAACGATCACGGCCGGCGTCGCAGGTAAAACGACGGTTCCGCTTAAATCACCGCTTTCCACCGCCACTCGCTGCAACAGTTATCCGCATGGCAACAAAACTTCCAGGAGCTTCTATAAGTTTCTCTCGTCATCCACCTTTTACCAAAAACTCTTCATGCAAAATGAATTTAACCTCCGGGATTCTAATTCAGAGGAAATTTCAAGTTCCCCTACGCATATCTATGATCTCTTGTTGTTCCGACATGGAAGCTCCTTCTACAAATTCTCGATCGCAGAATAAAAGTGAGAAGATATTCTGATCGTTTATTGCCTAGTTAAGAATGTTTATTATAAAACAATAGCTGAATTTTGAATTTTGTTCTTCCTTACTCCTAGATACCCGATTGAATAACTTACTATTGGTACGCAAGCTGTGGACGTGTTTAGGATAAAATACACATTTAAACATTTCTCCTTGAAAAACATATTCCAAGAAGCGAAATTGGCTTTCATTAGTTTAGCTCGGATCATGTGTATTGAAGCTAATCGAAAACATATTCTTGATCCCAAAACATAGGCATAAGCGCAATTATAAAATAGGAGGCTGTGAACAGGTCGAATTTTAGGTCTGTTTCTATGCAGTTAATCTGTTTGAGATTATTGCAGGGCCATTGACTACAATTGATCTCACTGGTTCCTTAAAGGATGGGGCTGGAATCCGAGTAGCATACCAGGCATGAGATTGTATACTGGGTGGTTTGTTTTGGCTTCATGATATGGTTAACATATTAAGTATAGCAGTAGAATTATTATTGGTGTATTTGTTAATTAATCTCCATTGTGAAGGGTGTTAGTGGGGCGTACAGTGAATCTGCAGCTGAGAAAGCATATCCAAATTGTGAAACTGTCCCTTGTGAGCAATTTGATATTGCATTTCAGGCGAGACCTCGTTCTTGATTCACTATTACTGATATGTAGTTTAAGGCTAAGGCCACATAATATATAGTTACATATGGTCTAAACTTGCAAAATCGGTGCATATCACGCCATGCTATGACATAAGCCTCTCAGGTTTATGGCTTGATATGTGTATACTAAAGAGGAAAACAAAGGGGCTTGGATACAATAGAAGTCATCAAACCAGATAGTGTACTAAATGATCAATGCTTTGATAAGAGGTTGTTCGACTATGATGTTCATTTTCATTGATATGTATTCGTATGTTCTTTCTTCCACGCATTTGTAGGTTCCACTATGATGTTTATTTTCATTGATACGTATTTTCTAGCACAACAAATGAACATTTGTTTGAATTTATTTGAGGCAGGCAGTTGAAAAGTGGATAGCAGACAGGGCAGTTTTGCCTATAGAGAATTCACTGGGAGGAAGCATCCACCGAAACTATGATCTTTTACTTCGTCACAGGTTACATATTGTTGGTGAGGTGCAACTTTCTGTTAGACACTGCTTGTTAGCTAATCACGGGGTCAAAATTGAAAATCTCAAAAGGGTTCTCAGTCATCCGCAAGTATGTTCTGCATGCCAGCTGTATCTTTAGTTATAAATTGAATTCAAGTATGTTCTGCATGCCAGCTGTATCTTTAGTTATAAATTGAATTCAGGTAAATATTTGCAATAACTGTTTTGCAGGCTCTTGCACAGTGTGAGCACCGACTAACAAGTTTACGAGTTGTTAGGGAAGCTGCAGATGATACAGCTGGTGCTGCACAAGTATGTAAATGGGTCATTTTGAGTTTTGTTTTTTTAAAATCTCGGAAGAGGGGGGGGGGGGATTGGATTGAGTTGGTCAAGGAGGTTGAAAGTCATCCAAAATGTATTCAATTGCATAAAATGTTTTAAAGCTGTTTTTATTTTAAAGAAAGTTAAGTAACATAGTATTCTAATTATATCTGATAAATTAGCTATTTATAGAACTAAAAAGAAGAATAAGAAAGTGTTTATAGGCCGGTCCAATCCAATCTGACTGTTTTGACCCATACCAAAAATTACTCGTTTTGACATGTTATGAGATCCGTCCATTTTTCTACCCCCTAGTTTTTAACGTCTGTCCGTATCTAATATCTGACTGGACACATGGTTTAATGAAATTATCTAACTTTTGAGTCCAATACCTTAAATTCCCTAAAAAAGATATCATCTGTAGATTGAATCCAATATTATTGATGCTTTGTAGTGGTTAGTGACTGGCAGGGTGGTTTTTAAGTGAAACTTTGTCAAAAATACAGTGGTTGTATTTAATTTTGCGACACCCCAAAGAGGAAGTTGGTGTTGTTTATGTTGGGAGCGAGGGAGTATTTATGTTTTGAGTCAATGGGTCAAAAATTGATGAAAGTTTCTTTAGTGCATAAGATCTCGTAAATCAATTTTTTTTAAAGTTAGTAATTTAATTTTTGTCATCATATACGATACACTAAGAATCTATTTATAAGTTAGAAATTAGGATGAAACGTGTTCCATGTTGACTTATCAATATTGAACTGTTACCCAGCCCTTCAGACCCGCCCGTTTTGTCATATCTACTATCTCTTGCTTTTTTCTAATGCTGATGATGCATGTTTCAGTTTGTTGCTCTGCATAAACTCAAAGACACAGGTGCCGTTGCTAGCATAGGTGCTGCCAAGATATATAATTTGAATGTTCTAGCTCAAGATATACAGGTCTAGATTTGTACCTTTGTGTTACGAAAATGTAAAATTGTTCACAGATCTTGTATATAAAATTGAGATATTTCATTGTTTCAGGATGACTCAGATAATATCACCCGCTTCCTGATGCTGGCAAGAGAGCCCATTATTCCGGGCACTGATAGACCCTTCAAAGTTAGTGATTATTTTAAGTATATGTTGCAAATTAGACACTGTTTTCGAGTATCATCATTAATAATTCTTTTTTTTTCAACTGATTGCAGACGAGCATAGTTTTTTCCCTAGATGAAGGTCCTGGTATGCTGTACAAGGCACTTGCTGTTTTTTCTATGAGAGATATCAATCTCACCAAGGTCAGATTCAGTCTTTAGTCTTTACTTTATTTCTTTGCTACATATTATGCCAAATTTAGAAGTGGAGAATTATGCTGGTCAAACATGTTGGGTAATGGGTCAAAACAAGTGGTAATTTTTTAAAATCGAAACAGGCAGGGTTGAGTTGGGTTGACCCATAAACACTTGTCCATTTTTTGGATTTTTATAAACTATTAGTGCTTAAAATATGATTGAAAAGTGGAGTTAGATATTTACAATAATAATTTAATTGTATGCACTTAACAGTTTAGAAAGTTGTATACAGTAATAATGCCCCTTGGTTGATTCTCGCCCTATTTCCTTTTTAGTTAGCTTTTCTATGTTAGACTCATTTGAGATTAGGCACGCAAATCGACCCTTTCATAAGTTTTTTTAATGGCAAACAAACACACTCATCTAATCTACATTTATGTCCACGAGGAGACTTGAACCCTCAACCTCATAGAGGGAGTAACACCTTAATCAGCCCTTAATACTGATAGGCCAAAGGCCCGTTGGTCCCTTTCATAAGTTAATGAGTCAAAATGGAGAACACCATACGAGTCTGAGAAAGTTTGGTGGAAGTGAAAAGAAAGTTCAAATGCCATTATGGTAAAGATTGGGGTTTCCAGATAGAGCCTTTTGTTTTAATCTGTTGAGTTTGTTTGTTTGGGCTAGTTTGTAATTGAGGCATTTGTACTTTTTTAGTATGCAATGAAATCATATGCTTGATGTTCCAAAAACAAGAAAAGAAAATGAGTCAAAATATTCACCTCTAGTAAAAATACTGTCTTTTCACCTGATGTAAAACCACATCTCTTAGATCGGTCTTTTCATCTTTGTTCATTTTCATGTAATTAGATTGAAAGTCGTCCTCAGCGGAAACGTCCTCTTCTACAGTCTGTTGGAAACCGTGATGGGTTAAAGTAAGTTTAAGATCATATATTCATATAATCACGTGGTTGTGATTTTGTTTATTCATTGCTAATTAGGCAAGTTATTTGTCAACTTAATCTACAGGCATTTTGATTATCTCTTCTATTGTGACTTTGAAGCATCAATGGCTGACCAGAATGCCCAAAACGCCCTTAAGCATTTAAAGGTAAAATTAGTTTAAATACTTAAGTTGTTTTTTTTATGTCTTAAATTAAAACAATATACCGTAATACAAAAGATGGTATCTTCTGTCAGGAGTTTGCAACATTGTTGAGAGTTCTGGGGAGCTACCCAATGGACATGAATTTGGTATAACTCTCATGTACATCATATAAACTGGATGGAATAGTTTTGATTTTTGACTGAACTTGGTCAACGCTTAGATGGTAAAGGTCAATGGTCTAAATCCCTATTCTTCTTGGGAACCGCCTAATGAACTGGTGACTGTGACTGAAATCCGATCAACTACAAGACGGTAATACCTTTGAGGTCAAAGGTTCATATCCCTGTGGTTCAAGGTTCGAAAAGAAAAAATGTTTGTAATGAAATGGTAAATATAGATTTTGCATACTTATAATTGTAAATATAGGTTTTGTTTTGCCCAATCTAATTCAACTTGAAATTGTTGAATGTAGGTTATGTATAGTTTTGGTAATAGAAAGTTTGATGTGTTATGATATCTTGAGAAGGGTTCTGTTAATCTGTTCTACCAATCAAATTGAACTTCAATTTAGATTGTATGATCCTTGATTTCATTATTCTTAATTTTCCTGATGTAGTGTCCTGTTGTTTTGGGAACAACCTTATGTTTTATCAAGTTTGCAGATCTTGATTACTTTGACATAATCATAATATCATAATCATGCTTGCTTTTACCCAAATATGCGTACTTTAGGGCAATAATCAGTTTAAACTCGCTTCAAAACATCACATAAGCTAAGTTGTCATTCATTAACCATTCTCTTCAATTCTTCATTTTGTGCTTTCATCCTTTGTTGCTTACAGGTCAAGTAATGGAGGTCCACTTACATCATACAATTGGTGAGATAACTTCTTTTTTCCTTTTCTTTGCTAGAAATCATATGGTTAAATTCTTGAAGTATTATTGCACATTGAACATGCATTTTGTGTAGATTGTCAAAACCATTTGTTGGGTATTTCCTTTTGTTGTTTGTTTTTAGCTTGAAATTCCATAGTACCTAACATTCTAGTAACTTTTTTTTATCTTGTAAGATCTTCATCTACATCAACAAAATTAAGTAAGCCTACGTGACAGAACCCTTGCTAAAGATAGAGAAAAAAGGAAACACCTTAAACAGATTATGAGAAAACAACTAAATAAGTAAAGTATATGATATTATTTTATTTTTTTGAATCGCAAAGTATATATTATTATTTATTGATTTAGATATCCAAAAAGTAAATTGTTGGACTTTCTAATGTTAAATCATAAGTGTTAAGAGTTATGTATTAATATTTAAGACTTATAACAGTGTTATTAATATTTGTATTATGTAATTAACTTGAATAAGTGTGTGTGTGTGACGCACATTGGCGGCAGTTAGAAGGCCACCACCACACTTGCCGGTGGGTAGTTATTGGCGCCAAAGATAACCGCCAAAAACAATAGTATATATATGTACATCTATGTTTGATTTTAGTGTGTGCAATCTAAGTGTTTATTTCAGTGTTTGTCAAATTCTTTTCTGTTCATACTTCACTACATATACAGGCATATAAATTCATTTACATACCGGTGAGTTTTGTTTGATTAAACATGGCACCATACTATCGAGTGTCAAAGAAAGCTACTTACCCACCATGTCAAAATCGAACATGGTATCAAAGTGGCAATCGGATTCTAGGAAAGACGAATGAAGACGTGAAATCCAAGAGTATGTCATCAGGGAACACAGACACTGTTACGTATTCGAAAGGAAAGAATGTGAAGTCGGAGAAAGCGATTTCTGAGAACACTGAAACAACGAATTGGAATTTGAATACGGGAGCGATGACTTGGGCAGATAAGTTCGATAAAATCGATCAAGTTGCTAGAGGCAACAACTTGATCGATTTCGAGGATGGCTGCGGTACAAGCGACGTGACGATATCCTAAAGAAGATGGATCGAATGAACATATATGAAGGAAATCGCTCCATAAGTAACAAGAACTTATCTGTAAATTCAATTAGAAGGATGAAAAATCCCGTTGCTATGTAAATTCAATTAAGGATGAAGAAATCCCGTTGCTATATATGTTTTAAAAGGGGTCACGCATATTGGAATTGCCCAAACAAACAGAGGAGTTTTGGAGTTTTGGTTTCAAGAAACAGGCCACTGTGAAAGTGAAGATGGTAAGTTCAAACAAAATAAAGTGTACGCAGAAGGCAACAGGGACAATATTAGATGAAGTTATTGTACCAACACCCCATTGGATTGTTCTTGTCGCGGATGAAAGGGGCTGGAATGAGTTTTGGTATGTCTCAGATCAATACCCGAGGCATATGACACCAAACTTGGAAATTTTTAAACATTTTAAGTCAAGTTCGATTGGATCAAGTAAAACCGGTGAACAAGGGTTGAAAGTTGATGGCTTTGGAGAAGTAATAGTGTCAACAGAGACTAAGAATTATGTTGTTCCAGGAGTCTATTATGTACCAAATGTGGGATTCAATACTTTAAGCCTTAGTCAACTAGTTATCAAGGTTTTAAAGTAATTTTCAAAGGAACAAAATGTGTGTTAATGAGACAATTCAAAGAAGAGATGAGTGAAAGTGAAAGTGATGATGGCATGGATGGGAGATGTAGCAACAAAGATTTGCAAGTGCTTGATCTCATGAAGGAGAAGGCAATCAATGAGGTTTTAAAGCTTTTTGACTCTTTATATTCTAATGAATTAACAGTTGTAGAAAGTTTAGATGGTAAACTTGTTGATGAACAAGTGAAAGTACCCTCTAAAAGTGATTTTGATAGCTTGATAGTTTCATGAAAATGATTGATGAACAAGAAATCAAGGAAAATTGTAAGGACAGTCAAAAACCATTTTGAAAAGTTGGTAAAATGGTTTTATCAAGACTACTTGCAAGCCATTACCAGCGAAGGTAAAAGACGTTGAAATCAACCTTTTGGATCTTTATTTGGTGATAAAGAAGTTGGGAGGATATGTGTATGTGGCTGTGAAGAATAAGTGGAAACAAGTGGCTTATGCTATGGAACTTTCTAAGGACTTTGCTGATAGCTTAAAGGAGGTTTATGGTACACACTTGGGCTGTTAGGCGCGTATTATGAGACGGCTAGAAACTACTCGATGAATGAGTTGACACCGGAAGCACAGGAGTGCATGAGTGAGCAAGAGAAGTTGGTTTCAGTGTTGCCTAACCCGGTAGTGTTGAAGACAAAGTCAAGGCAGAGAAGCACATGGAAGGTTCGATGGATAAGGGCAAGTACAACAAAGAAGATGATGGTGATTACATCATTGTGGATGGCTAGTAGAAACGATGAAGAAAGGATTAAACATTAGGGGGAAGAATGTTGTATATTTAGATAGTACATTAGGGGGAAGAAACGATGAAGAAAGGATTAAACATTAGGGCTAGTAGAAACTTAGGGAAACGGTTCATAAATAACATACGTGCATACAAAACGAACTTCTCATTCACGTTGATGGGTGTATCTTTAGATAGTACAACGAACAATATGTCATCTGGAGTATATACATTTCACGTGCGGGTGGAATGTATCATAGTATCGACCGGTTAGTTCTAAGGGATGGTCAACCATGATACTTACAGTTGTATATTTATGATGTCGAGTCTGAGTTTGATTATTGGCTTCAATGGCTCAATCTAGACAAGAACATTGATCAACAATTGAGATATGTTGGTTCTACAAATCCATATGTTAGAACTTTTCAAAGTCTTTCCGAGCTTGGACCCCTTGACAACAATAGAGTTACCTTGAATGCATCCGGAGACAAAGAGTGTACAACCGGCCTACCACATGAGAGGTCTGACCAACAATATTTAGTATACATAATTTTATTTGAAATACATTATATAAATAATATCTGTTATACATCATATTGATTTGTACCAACATGTAGGTTGTTGGTATATATGGGTTGAAGGAAATGATAACATCATTGCATACCGGAGAAGTATTGTTGTCTATGAAAGGTCCGATTATAGTCAACAAATTCAACCTCACTATGCGTGTTATGATCCATTACCGTATCCTCTGTTCTTCCCTAACGGTGAACCTTGATGGCATCCAAAAAAAACCAAAAGATGGTGTGCCTATCAATGATCTTATCACTAATGATGAAAACAACGACGATGATTTAAGAGGTATGAATGCTATCTATTGCAAATTCTTCCTTTTCAAAATTAATAATTGACTACTTATACATGTAATAAAAATCATATTCTTTCTAAACCATCGATGTCATGCATAACAGAGGGGGTAGAAACACAACAAGGGGGTAGAAAGACTATAACCATGCGATAGTACTACTGCTACAAATTCCAAATCCGATCAAATGAAAACTTGATTTTATTAGGGAGAGATTGCTACAACAATTTGTGGTGGATATATACATTAAGATAGAAACTTCATGTTTGGTTTTTTGTGCATAAAACCAAGCAAAGATTATATGAAAAATTGTACCAAGGGATTGTGAATTGTGTTAATGCTGGTGAGGTACACCCAAATAGAGTTTGATAATATGAGAAGAAGGTTCCTTGATGCCATGGCCTTAGTTCAAGATGATGGAAAATCTGATATCTTCCTTAGTATGACATGCAATCCAAAGTGGGTCAAAATTGTTGATTATGGTGACATCACAAGATCGACCTGATCTAGTTGCAATAGTTTTTCGTGCAAAACTGGAGGACCTCAAGCACCGCCTATTCACGAAGCATATTCTCAGTGCGGTCGAGGCATATGTTTATGTCATCGAGTTTAAAAAACGTGGTTTACCACATGCCCATTTCCTCTTGATAATGAGATCATAACACAAGATGACTAATTCTGATCATTATGATAAGATTGCGAGTGCTGAAATTCCTCACCTTGTCAAATATCCCAAGTTACATGAGCTTGTCCTCATGCACATGATGCATGGCCCGTGTGGAAATTGCAAGAGTCTGGTCCATGTATGCAAGGTGAGCCTAAAAAATATTGTTTTAGATTTCCTAAGCAGTTTGACGAAACTACAATACAAGGAGATGAATCATATCAGTCGTATCGAAGAAGAGATAATGGAATGAAAGTGAATGTACGTGGAAAAAGTGGTCCCGTATAACCTAAAATTGCTAATGATGTACAATTGTCACATCAATGTTGAGGTTTGCTCGAGTATAGTATTAGTGAAGTATGTGTTCAAGTATGTGTACAAGGGTCATGACAAACAAGTTATCTATATCGACCCACATGGAGAATATGTCATTATCAATGAGATAAAAAAATTTCAAGATGCGCGTTATATCTCGCCACGAGAGGCAATGTGGAGGATTTTTAGCTTAATGTTGTCTCAATACATCCTTATGTCATGTCATTGCATCTTCATCTCCCAAATCAGTTAAGTTCAGAGATAACGATGTAATGTGAAATATAAATATTGTTGATAGAGAGAGAGACAAAAGATCAATGCTAACGGCTTATTTTGAAAGGAATAAAATAGATGTGAGTGCGAGATATTAATTGTACAAAGATTTTCCAAAACACTTCATATGGAATGTGAGTTCACGTAATTGAGTCCCAAAAAGGAGCTACGAGAGGGAGATTGGTATCCGCTAATCTAGCCGAAGGAGAGAGGTACTATCTACGTCTACTTTTGATACATGTTCACGTAAAATATACGAAGCTCAAGACCTCGGCTCCTTTAAGCTATATGAAGCTCGGCTCGGCTCGTTTAAGTCCGGGGTATTATTTTGAATTTTTATTAAAAGAATATATATAAAAATATAAGAAGCTCGAGCTCGTTAAGGCTTGGCTCATTTCGAGCTTTTAAAAATCCAGGCCCGAGTAGCTTGGCTTATTTACATCCCTGGTAAGAATTCGCTTTTGTTTTATTTGGCAGATGAATCTTGTTTTTAATTGCATTACATGGTCGATTATTGAAGCAGCCATTGATGAAAAGATGTATTATATCGTGTCGTTGCATTTCATATTTCATTCTTAATTTGATTGCAATTAATTGATAGATTCACAAGAATACTTGCGTTGTAAGTGAATCAGTTGTAGCAATCGCTACAAGATATTGACGATGTTGGTTGTGTTTCAATAAGGTAGCTTGCGTAAGCACCGCTAAACATATGTCAAAGAGGTTGGGATGCTATAAAAAGCCTAATTTCATTTTATGGTTAAGGTTTGTATGCATTTTTTTTTGCTTTTTTCACTACTTATTCGACGATTTATTGGTTATTCGACGATTTATTGATTGGTCAGTTCACAACTTTTTAGTTTGGTATTAAGCTGGTAATGTGGTATGCTGGTGTAAGTATATTTTTCAGAGTTGAAGTTTAATTGCAACAATTGTTTCCTGATTACATTTATCTATGCTCATGGTGATGATTTCAAAAGTTGTTTTGATGTTTGGAGTTCAACTTTGTGTAGTGAGTGCTCCTATGTTGATGATGGTGGTTTATGTAACACCATAATTTTCAAGTCAAATTTTGGCTTTTAAAACTTATAACTCAAGCATATTTCAGTTTGATAAACAAAATTTTATGAGTATTTTTTAAAATTAAAATAGCCCAACTAGGTATCCAATTTACAAATGGGTGTTACAAATAGCAATACCGACCGACCATGATACCGAATAACGAACAAAAAGTGTCCAGGCGTCACACAAAACAGACCCTGTCCTAGCAAAAGAAGCACAATCTTTTAAAAAACATACAAACTAGATGGGGTTTGCTTAAAAAGCCAGTGAGCACAAGCATAACCATAAACATCACATAACACATATAGCATCATACGATAACACAAACACTATTATCCTATCATATTGTGGTGTGCTAACATGATCGGTAGGTATCATATCTTGCAAGGTAGCAAATCCGGCTCAACGGTCCTAATGGGGGAATTAAACACACCCAAATGTACCGGTGGGTGAGCGGGTAGTGGACTACTAAGCAGTGTTATGGAGCCAATGACTCCTTCGGGTAGCGGGTGGATGATTGACCCTTACGTCAAGGAACAATGATCCTACATAACCTACGACTTGGAATGGTCCCTCGAGTCACCGTTGATTCTGAACTATGACCAAAGGTTTTGTGGGATCCAGCCATAGGATGACCTCAACTATATGACTATAAAATAGTCCATATACGTCCGGACATATACACATATCACATATCAGATTTATCATAGATCACTTAGCATGCATGCATCTTATAATCATATCATATCATAAACTTCTACTCATACACTATGAGAAGATCACGTGAGCATAACTTTGTCATGGCATAAAATCAATGTATAAATCATATTACATGCATACCATCATTGTGAACCTAGTCAGCATAAGCATCATCATTCATCATAACATCATGATCTTAAACGTAGTAGATTAGTAGGCAATGTGTGCACACAAGTCTAAAGTATTCAGGAGCCACTTTCCTACATATATTAGCATATATGCTTTGTATTGATTTAAAGATAAAACATTCTTGGATTATCACTACTTGCTTATTCAATTGGATTGCATACCATTATAGGTAGCAATATCTTCTTATTATTGAGAGAATAATATACTAATCTTTAATTTTTATCTTTCTTGTTATTGGTTAGTTGATAACCAATTGCTTGACATAACCCTATAGCGGGTCAATTACCCCATGACTGAGTCAACTTAGCTTTCCAATAACATAATCAAAATTTTCAGCTTGTTCATAACCATATTCTTTAATCATTAAGTTTCACACATAACTAATGCCGGTCAACGAATTCATAAAATACTATATAACAAGTATGGATTAAGTTGATACTCACCTGGGTCCAAACTTCTTGCAAACCACTCTAAACAATAGCCATTATCTTCTTGTTAACCTAATTCAGTTTTAACACATAGAAAACAAAAATCTGTTTGTTGTCAATTGCTATCGCATCGTGATCATAATATCACCGCGTTATGACAACCGGAAAAAAGAAGTTAATGGCAACTTTGCCATTGCTCATACTCTGACCCAAATCAACACCAGAATGTTCGAAATAGATTTCTAGTGTTTGTGCACTTCTTTAGACATCAACATAAGCTTACTAACATACATAAAGCTTATTTGAACAACCAATTCATGAATCAAATAGATTTTAACCTAATTGCCCATTCGAACAATGTCATCACTTTAAATATCTAAACTCGTTCAATCTCTAAGGATTGTAGAAACTGATTTGAAACATACAAATCATTTCATGGGTGCAATTTCAAAATGTGACCCATTAACCCTATGAACTCTCAAGAACATGAAGAACAAGAAAAGGAACACTTACTAATAGGTGAACAAGATGATGGACCAAATTTGTGTTGGGGTTTGTTCGGTTTTTTAAAATATATTTTAGCAACGAAAGCATGAACAACAATTTTAAACTTTTAAAACTCCTCACCAATGATCCATATGCAAGCCTTAAGATAACAAAACAACCATAGGGTGTTCAGAACTACAACCTTTGTAGCGTGAGAAAACCATTGGTGAATGGTTGATCAAAGAGAAGCCAAGTAGAGATTTCCTCCAAGGTATCCACAAGTCAATGGGTCCAACACCTCCAAGATGCTAGTCTCTCCAACTCTTAACATTCAAGCAAGAAAGCAACATCCTCTTGTTCTTCTTCTTGAACTTACTATGTATGTAAATGAGTATGTATTCTAGTATCACACTTTGCTTACTTGAAGAATACCAGTACTAGTGAGTAAGGATGTATTCAAGTTCTTAGAACACTTAGAACAATTCTAAAGAACACAAGCAAAGGTGGTAGCATGTAGTATCTCACAAAAGGGACCATGCATGTAATTATAAAAGTCAAGAAGCCAAGCAAAAGAGGGAGGACCCCCTTGCTTGCATTTTGGCTGAAAATTAGAGAGGGGGGGGGGGGGGGTGAGGGTCCCCTCTTGACTTTTCTTCCTTACTTGGTTCATGTATGCTTTTCTTGGTTGAGTTCATGTGAAGAAACCACAAAATGGCCCCCTTGTGAATATTATGGAATTTTCTAGTTTCTTTCATAAATATATATAAAAGATATACTAGATGTGCCATACTACGTATAAAACACATCTACATGTATTTTATATACATACTTGATTGTTACTAGTAATTCTTTACTTGTAACAAAATATATACATACATTTATATAACTGTTACTAGTAACAATTTACTTGTAACAAATATATATTTATACATATATATAAAATCATATGTTTATATTTATGTATTTGATATGCATTATCTTATATCAATATATAAGAGTAATATTATTATTTTACATAAATAATAATATACAACAATGCATATAGATTTATATATATAATGAGTTGGAAACATATTTAAATCATATTCAAATATGTAATTGGTGTCCATTGACTGTAAATGTGTGACCCTATGGGTTTATTTATTATGAATAATATTGTATTAATTTGTGTCTTGTGCACATAGAACCAACAATCTCCCACTTGCACAAGTTACAACTTAAGCCGATATAGACAATGGTAAGAACGTCTAGCAACATCCCAATGCCCCTAATAATAATTAAAGTGTGTTGATCAACACTTTCACCAACGAAATTAACTCATTAGCTACAAATCGTTATTATAGGTTAGTCATCAATTATCCCTTTGTTTTAACATCTCGTTGAACATGAGACATGGATCGCCATTAATTCTCATATGATGTTCAACTTGTTTTAGGGCCCAGAGATATTATACTCCCAATTAAATGAGAGAAACAAATTCCATCTTGACCACATACATCTCTTATAAGACTCATATCATACCTAATAATGGCCTTTATAACTACCCCGTTAAAGATAGCGTTTAACCACATTAAAGCATGATACTCATCATACTCGAGTCCCAATATGTGTCTTAGGTCTAAGGATACAAAGATACCACTTTTTTTCAAGATTCACTTATGACAATGATCCATGAAGCGATCCTAAGAGTGGGTCATGTCCAATGTTTGTTCCCTAACAAACATCAGTGAATTTGGCTGCAAACCCTTTTGCCTACTTTTATCACAAATGAAAGTCAACCAACCGATTCACATTAGTCTTAATTCATAACTATTTCCATAGTTATAATCGACTATAGACGTTTTAGAACAAAGAATTATTCATGGATTTAAACATGCTAATAAAGAACACAATAAATATTAATGAAGTGATTATATCCAATATATTATTCAGATAAAATAGATATTGTCATAATGTTTGAAAATATCCAAATACTAAAACTACAATTCAAATCAATCCCTTGCAAAGCGAAGACCTATTGCCCTAGTATGAGACTCATGCTTAGTCAAGTTAAAAGGTTTCGTAAAAGGATCTGCAAGATTCTGATCTGTATGAACTTTGCGAATACACACATCTCCTCTATCCACTATATCTCGTATGTAGTGGAAATGCCTGAGGATGTGTTTAGTGCTGTGATGTGATCTAGGTTCTTTTGCCAGGGTAACAGCACCTTCATTATCAAAAAATATCTCTATGGGGCCTTGAATGCTTGTTACTACCCCAAGGTCAACAATGAACTTCTTCATCCAATCAGCTTCTTTTCCAGTCTTAGAAGCAACAATGTATTCAGATTCTATTGTGGATTGTGAAACTATACTTTTCTTAGAACTTTTCCAAGCAACCGCACCTCCATTCATAACGGAGACATAGCCCGATTGTGATCGAGAATCATCTCGATGTGTTTGGGTAATAGCATCTGTGTAGCACTTTACACAAAGATCTCTTCCAAACCCCGATATATCAAGAACATATCTTTGGTTACTTCCCAAGCCAAGACTTAATGTCTTGCAAGGTCGGGATGTCGTTTCCAATGAGTAGTATGTCATCAACATACAAGACAAGGAATGCTACTACACTCCTGCTAGTTTTCTTGTAAACACATGGTTCATCTTCTGATTTGATAAAACCAAACTCTTTGATTTTATGATAAAATAGAAGATTCCAACTTCAAGATGCTTGGTTTAGTCCATAAATAGATCTTTAGTCCATAAATGTACTTTGACATAGTCATAATATGCGGCTATGGCAATAAGTATTCTAATAAATTTAATCATGGCCACTAGAGAGAAGGTCTCATCATATTTAATACCATGAGTTTGAGTGAAACCTTTCGCCACTAGCCCTGCCTTAAATGTGTGTACATTTCCATCCATGTCGGTCTTCTTCTTGAAGACCTATTTACTCCCTACAGTCTTACTGTTGGGAGGAAGATCAACCAAGTCCCATACTTGATTTTCATACATGGACCGCATCTCAGTGTTCATGGCATCAAGCCATTTATCGGATTCCAGATCCGATATAGCATCTTGGTAGTTGGTAGGCTCAGAAGAGTCTATCAAGAAAATCTCATCATTGGACAAGAGAAATCCGTATCTCTCGGGTTCTTGACGAGGTCTACCAGATCTAGAAACACTTTGTGTTTCAGTAGGTTCTTGAACAACCAATTGTTCAGGTTCAACATTCGTTTGTTGAGTGCTAGTGCCAACCTCACTTGTATTTTGTGGCTCTTGAATTGCTTCAAAGTCTACATTGCTCCCACTTACCTTTTTCGAAAGAAACTCCTTTTCTAAGAAAGTGGCATGTCTAGAAACAAACACTTTGTTCTCAGCCGGGTTGTAGAAATAATATCCTAATGAATCTTTAGGATATCCCACAAAATTACATTTGATAGATCTAGGATCAAGTTTGCTTGAAGCTTCTTGTCGTACATGAGCTTCACAACCCTAGACTTTCGAGTAAGATAAGTTTGGAACCTTTCCATACCACATCTCGTATGGTGTCTTATCTACCTTCTTGGTTGGAACCATATTCAATATGCGCGCAACAGTTAATAAAGCGTAACTCCAAAAGGACGAGGGTAGAGTACTTCGGCTTATCATAGATCAAACCATATCTAGTAGAGTTCGGTTTTTCCTTTCAGCGGAACACCATTATGTTGTGGTATTCTAGGAGGAGTAATTTGTGAGATAATCCCACAATTACTAAGATGATCCATAAAATCTTGGTTTAAGTACTCGCCACCTCGATCGGAACGAAGGGCCTTGATTGTTTTGTTGAGTTGATTTTGTACTTCGTTTTGAAACAACTTGAACATTTCAAATGTTTCATGTTTATGTTTCATTAAATAAACATAACCAAATCTACTATAATCATCGGTGAATGTAACGAAGTATCTATCACCATCCCTAGACATTGATCTAAAAGGACCACATACATCCGTATGTATGATTCCTAATAGATCTTTGGCTCTTTTACTTGAACCGGAGAAAGGAGCCTTAGTCATCTTCCCATATAAACATGATTCACAAACTTCAAATGAGCTAGAATCATTTGATTTTAAAATTCCATCCTTTTGAAGTTTTGCAATGCGTTTCTTGTTTATATGACTAAGTCGACAATGCCATATGTATGTTTGACTTAAGTCATGCTTAGGTCATTTGGTGCTAGTGGTATATATAGAATTATCATCAAGAGATTTTTTAAGATTAACTTCATATATTCCATTAAGAGGGCGAGCCTCAAAATACATAATGTCGTCTTTGAAGGCACGAATGCCATCATCAACAAACCCAAAAGTGAATTCAGATTCTCTCAACCGGGCTACTGAAATAATATTCCTAGTTAAAATAGGTACATAACAACAATTGTTTAATATTAAGTACATGCCATTTGGTAATAGTAATTCAAAAGTTCCAAGGGCTTCAACAGAAACATTTACTCCATTGCCCATGTGGACGTCCAAGTCACCTGGTTTTAGCAACTTACTTCTTCTCAACCCCTGCACATTATTACAAATGTGAGTTCCACAACCGGTATCAAATACCTAGGAATTAATAGAAAAAGTATATATATCAATCATATATATACCTGAAGTGCTGGCCTCGCCAGCTTTCTTCTTTTTCAACTCCGTGAGGTAGGTTGGACAATTGTGCCTCCAATGTCCTACCACCCAGCATTCAAAGCACGGGTCGGTTTTGGGAACCTTTCCCGCCGTCTTGGGTATAGGAGCTTTGGCAACCTGTTTGCCTTTGTCCTTTCCCTTTGCCCTTCCCTTTTGAGTTATTCTTTTATTCTTCTTGATTTTCCCTTCCTGAATAATCAAGACCTGAGGTGTCTTGCTTGGAATCTTGCTCTCAGCAGTCTTAAGCATCCTATGCAACTCTGAGATAGATTTCTCTTAATTGTTCATGTTATAATTCATGACAAATTGATCATAAGCTTTGGTCAACGAGTTAAGGATCATATCCTGGGAAAACTCGTTGGTTATGGGAGATCCAAGCCTAGCAAGCTGGTCAATGTAACCTTTCATCTTTAGCACATAGTTGCTAACGGATTGACCTTCCTCCATTTCGCATGCATGGAAGGCTCGAGTGACCTCAAAGCGTTCTTGATTTGCTTGCTTTTGGAACATTTCCTTAAGCTGGCGAAGCATCTCATATGCTCCATGCTCCTCAAGGTTCTTTTGAAGATCCGGATACATGGCAGCAAGCATGAGGCATGCAACTTCGACCAAGTTGTCGGAATGCTTCACCCAAGCATCCCTAACGGCTTTGGCCGCAGTCAATGGAGGTTCCTCAGGGACGGGATCCTCAAGTACGTACAATTTCTTTTCTTGCTTAAAAACGATTTTCAAGTTACGATACCAGTCGAAGAAATTTGTACCATTGACTTTTTCTTTCTCTAAGATGGAACGAAGAGATAAGTTGTTAACGAGCATAGTTGAGTTAGGGCCATCTACAAAATTAACAAAGTTCAGTTTAGTATATTCGATATTTGATCCTTTAATAATTAATACCTTTTAGAATTATATAAAATTCTTTAATTGTTAAAGGCTAGGATCCAAGTTGAACTTAACCTTGAATGTTTGGCTAATGTTTTCTCCATCAAGTTAAAACAACAAGATAGGTAACGTTTACCAATTACATCTCGTATGTAATTCCTAGATCTTTAGGGGTTCCTAGACAACAATTGTCAATTTTGACATGTTTGATCCCATCTATGCCTGGACTTCATTACGTTTGGCTAGTGCTCTCTCCGTTATAAGATTTCGATTAAGTCGTCCTATTTCAATACGGTGAATTTCCGGCCCAAGACGTTCATGGAATTTGTGGAAAAACACCTCGGTTGTTACAAAAAAAATCCACGCATTTGGCTAGTGCTATCTCCACATGATTGTCGTTGCAACAAGTGAGTATCTTAAAATAGGATGACATAGACTTATGTTTTGAAAAAGAGCTTTAACCGTTTTCTATATTTATTAAATAAAACAAAACGAATCGTGTTACAAATATTGTATGCAAACAATAATAAGTCCACGTTTTGATAAAATCATATTTTATATATATATTGGTATTGAGTATTCTTAAAATCCACATTTTATGAACTCTCGACGCGTTCAATTTTAAACTAGTATTAATATCTTATATCAACGTGTGTAGTTTCGGGCACGCGAATACGACCAATTTTAGCTTGTAATAAAACCTTTTTATTATTAAGCTTGAATGGAGTTTGGTTGAGTTTTTAAAATCTTTATTTTATAAAACTCATATATATATATATATATATATTGACATAATGAATTTTAATCTTTATAAAACCCCTTTTATAAAAAATTCATTTTACATCTTATGTTATGTCAACTTAAAATACCAAACTCCCATTGTGTGACTTATATTATATCAAAAATATTATCTAGCATGCAAAAATCCTATTTTCAACCATGCATAATAATATAAACATAAAAACACACACACACACACACACACATAACATGTATAAGTGCATAACCAAGCCATTTATCATAAGTGGTATTTTTGTGAGCCATACAAAAATACCAAGTCATAACTAAGGATTAGAAAATTCCTCTTGTGATGAACTTGAAGCTCCCATTTGCCAAAACAACTCCTTGTAGTGCAAATGATTCCAAGTCTTCATGGTTGACTACACCACACTTGAAAACTCCAACTTGGTCATATCTCCACCTTGTTACGTTTTTATAAAAGTAAACTAGTCTAAACTGTTTTGCTACTTACAAAATACAACAAGATGAAACAAAAACTAAATATTATTTACATGACAAATGAAAGAATAATTTTACAACCAAATCGAATTTCTAACAAATCACAAAAGGTCTATGGCTTGTTATGCACCACATACACTCAAACAAACATATATATCAACACTTGATATTTAGGCAACTTTTACAACCAAATATGCATGTGGTTTGGTTGTATCCAAAAAATAAATATATAAACATATACAAGTTGCCAACAAGAAAATCCACAACTTTTCTAACAAAAGAAAAATTGTCCATTTTCTTAAACAATACATACTCAAAAATAAAGTTTCTTAAAACTATGCATAAGTGGCTCTGATACCACTGTTGGAGTTTGTTCGGTTTTTTAAAATATATTTTAGCGAAGGAAGCATGAAAAACAATTATAAACTTTTAAAATTCCTCACCAATTATCCATATGCAAGTCTTAACAAAACAAAACAACCATAGGGTGTTTAGAACTACAACCTTTGTAGCGTGAGAAAACCGTTGGTGATGTGGTTGATCAAAGAGAAGCCAAGTAGAGACTTCCTCCAAGGTATCCACAAGTCAATGGGTCCAACACCTCCAAGATGCTAGTCTCTCCAACTCTTAAAATTCAAGCAAGCAAGCAACAACCTCTTGTTCATCTACATGAACTTACTATGTATGTATATGAGTATGTATTCTAGTATCATACTCTGCTTACTTGAAGAACACCAATACTAGTGAGTAAGGATATATTCAAGTTCTTAGAACACTTAGAACAATTCTAAAGAACACAAGCAAAGGTGGTAGCATGTAGTATCTCACAAAAGGGACCATGCATGTAATTATAAAAGTCAAGAAGTAAAGTAAAAGAGGGAGGACCCCCTCCCTTGCATTTTGGCTGAAAATTAGAGGGGAGGGGGGAGGGTCCCCTCTTGTGAATATTATGGAATTGTCTTTGTTTTTCCCGAATAAGTATAAAACTAACAATGAATAATATCAAAGTGCGGAAATAGTTTTAAAGCAACGAACACACGAAAGTTTTAAAAGTAGGATTATATTAATAACCAAACTTCAAAGAGTGCACAAGAACAAACTTGAGCACCGAGTACAAACTAAATCAAGAACAAACTTGAATGCAAATTAGCGAAGAAACGCTTAACCTTTTCTCGTTTAATGAGCAGGTATTTATAAGCTAAGTAAACTAACCCCGTCCATCTAATCTATTTACACGTGTACCGCTCAACACAGAATTAGGAACAGAAGAGAGGAAGATTTTTGCGCTGAATATTGAGAAATATTTCATTGTTTGCTTTCTTTAGCTTTACTGCTGTGATTTTATCTGGATGCATTCTTTGATGCCGAGAGCTCAACCACTTTTCTTGTCTTTCCTCCATGATCTTTTTCTTCACCTCTTGTAAAGCTTTTTCAGCTTCGATATCCTCCTTAATCTGTTTTTGGTGATCGAAGGGAGACATATCAATTTTGTTTGTAGCAATCTCTTCAAGTGCCAATTTTTCTACTGCAATTCTGCCAAGTTCATCAGCCATTTCAAGTCTTTGTCTCTTGGATTTTCGTCATCTGGGTCATCTAAATCATATATACCCTTACTCATCTGATCATCCGGAGAACTTATTACCATTTTCCCTTTACCTTTATTAGACTGGCTTGGCTGATCACTAGATGAAGGAGCAGCTGATTGAATGGGAATTTGAGAGGCTTTAGCTTCAGTTATTATTTGCTGACATTCAGCTCCATCTAACTCTGAACTGAAAAGTTAAGCTTCGGCTTTCCTCTGATCAAGGAAACTCTTGAGCTCCCCCTCAGCATGTGGCTTAGCTTCTTCAACTTTGGCTAGCCTGGCCTCAAAGTTGACCAAGGCTTTATTCTTGTTCTCTTCAGCGGCTTTGAGGTGAGTCACTTCATCTTCTAATCTTTGTAAGTATTCAACTCGTGAATACTTTCTTTGCCACTTGATAATTATCCGATCAGCGGTAGCCTTCTTTCTCATAATCTGACAGATTTTGGACTGTCGTCGAACTTTCTCCCCCTTAGAAGCTACAGAGATTCCTGAAGCTTCTACCGACCGGGATAGGGCCGAAATCTCTCTGGTTAGACCAGAGAATGAGGGAGCAAACAAATCCTACAATTGACGAGTTGCAGTTTCCAAAAGATTGACAACATGGATGTTGTCAACCTTGGATGAAAGAGAATGTACAGATTTGGAGAGAGCGGAGAGTTAGGAGTTGAGTTTAGAAAACTCAATAGTAGCGGAATCAGCTATAGTTTTCACAAGATTCTGACGGGTTTTGAACATCCCATGACATGTCAGATTTTGACAGTCAATGGTTTAGGTGAGAGTTGTGAACTGATTGGTGAGAGAGCGGAGCTCAGTTTCGAGCTTGGTTTGATTATTGGTTGCGCACTACCCTTGAAAGGTTTTGGTTTTAACTAAATTAGAGACAGAAAGGACGAGTTCAGATAGACTTTCCAATGAGGAAGCAATGTCTATTGAAGGGTCAGAAGGTTGGGAATGTATAGACTTGGGGGATTGAAGAAAATCAAAAGCATCACTGTCATCAAAAGGATTGACCGTTGTATTAGGAGAAGGGAGATCAAAAAGGTTGTTTAGGAGAGATGTGGAGGCCGTAGCATCAGTAGGAGTGACTGATGCATCAAGGGCCTTGGGCATAGTTGCTTCAGTTACAGTCTGGTTTAAGATCGTGTCTTCATTAGCATGGGTAATCTCAACTGAAGGAGGTTGAACTTCAGTCTCATTGATTTGAGAAGGTTGGGCATCACTCTCAGTTTGGTGTGAAACTGATAAATCATCTGCCCTTGTGGAATCCATAGTGTCAATTGGGTTTTGTGACACATCAAGGGATTTCGGTGCAGTTTCATCTTCAGGGTGGACTGAAGAGTCATCAACTAGTTGGACCTCAGAAACAAGGGGAATTGTAGTTTCATCATTGGTAGTAGGCTGAGCATCAGAGTCAGCCGGTTTTGGTGCTGACACATCATGTGCTTGGTCGATATCCATAGTACCAGTTGGGTTTACCGATGCACCAAGGGATAGAGTGGGAATTTCAGCAGAAGCAGGAATGGTTGTTCCCTGTTCTGGTGGTACCTGAGTTGTAGTAGGTGTGCTAGCAAACTCATTGGTGGGGATAGAAGAAGTCTCGGCTGACTGGTGTTTGTCAGTGTCCTGAACTTGTTGTTGTAGAAGTGGGACCTCAAAAACAGCTTGGGTTGGAGCTATCTCTTCATCAGTCAGGGAGAACCAACGGTGTATCATGAGGGGAATCCTCACCTCAAGCATAGTAGGAGATGATGCGACTGGAGGGAACGTTGGGTTTGTGGCGTTTGGCGGTTGAGAGTGATTTGGGCGGTTGAGTGGTGGTGGTGGTTTGTTTAGTGGTGGTGGTGGATTTGGGTATGGCTGAAGGTTCGATGGATGGTTTAGACGAAGTGGACACCAGCTTCCTTTTCTTTGTTTTCGATGGCGAGGACTGAAGTACTTGGTGTTGGGGTTTAGAAGGTTTAGTTTCAGTTGATAACCCTGAATATGGTATTGGAATGGCAGGAGAAGGTTTCAGTGAGACTAGTGCAAGCATTGGTGTAGTCAAAGCTGGGTTGAAGGCAGACGAAGAACTTGTCCATACCGAACCTGGTAGTGAGGGAGATGGAAGCAGAATTGTATGCTTCAGTTGGCAGCAAGGAGTAGATAGCCAATGACACAAACCTAGGAAAAGGAATGTGTTGAGACCTTGTGCGGGCCGCCAGTGAGACCACAAGACTTTCCATGATGAGTTCAGCGTAGTTAATGTTATGACCATGGATAATGGCATAGACCATTTTCATAACGGCTTCATTGACCTGGTCAAGACCACCGGTTTTGCTTGTCATACAGAAATTCACATGAGCAATCAGACAGTTCCACTCCTTTGGAAGGCGAGTGCAAACCATAGAATTTTCTTTTACTTTGTGCTCATCAGCGTATTGAAAGAAGGAGAAGAGCAGCTCCTTAGCATTGGCAGTGGAGGAGGTGAGTTCCCGGCGAGGAAGATGGAGAACATATGCAAGGAATTTCTTGGTGATTTCAGCGGGCTTGCTACCAGAGAGCATATTGAAGTGAATACTTTGGCCGGAGGTTTTGGGGTTAATGACTTCATCGGTCATCCAGAACTCACAGAGGTGTTCTTCAAACATCGGAACCTTTGCGGAGAGAGCAAAGTTCAACGGGCAGTTACGAAGGTAGGTCATGATTTGGTTAAGTGGTGAGGATGAAGGAGGAATGGTTAGGTTAGCGGCGAAGTTGTTGTCCTTGAAACAGATGGACTCCAGTGGAATTTTGGGAACAACATCATTGGGAAGAGTTATCTTCGCAAAATCAATTTTGGGGGCCATGGGATCAAGCACAAGGGTTGTATTTGCTTTTGAACAAAGAGAAATCGCCGGAGAAAATGATTTGCAGGTAAAGAACTTGAAAGGGCGATTTGGGGTTTTAAAGGGTTTAAAATGAAGCAATCTTGGCGGTTGAGTAAATCTAGGGTGAAAAAGAGCGCGTGATTCCGGAAAATATGCAAGGATAACTTTTGTGATGTCAAATAGTTATTGGGTAAACCATTTTACCCAGTGTAATCTTGGAAACAACTAAGTTTCATCAACAAACCATTAGCATGAAGATAAAATTTCACAATGCAAAGGAAAGAAAAGTATCCAAACTTTGCATTTGAAATTTTAATCTCAAAAAAACTTAAAAGAGACGGAAAAAAAACAATGCCAACAAGAATAAGAGCTAAGCTTGGAAATTACTAATTCCATATATAAACAAAAGATGATTACATGATGTTAATCACGATTTACATAGACTACCAAAAAAGAATTACATCCATGTTTAAGATAAGACAAAGATTTGAGATGATACTTCAATCCCAATCCCTTCATCGGGAATGAGAACGGTGATCACGTAGTAAACTGGGAAGAAAACGAACGTAATAGTGAACTCCATCAGTTTTCAAGAAAGTGAAAGATTTTCTGTGAAATTGTTTCTTGTTTTGCAGAAGATGAAAAAGGAAAGATAATCTTTGGATGTTTATAATGAAAATTACTCATGATTACGCTTCAGAGATGATTTGACAGTCAGAGAGAGGCAGGGTAAAAGTAATTATTCAAGCTTAGCTATTAGGGTGGCTGCCATTAAATGTGACAAGAAAGAATGAATAGTAACAATCAAATTTACCTGAAATAGCTACATTTCTGAAGGATTTAACATTCCTATTTCTGCAACTAGTAGATTGAACCGGTGTTCATCTAGGGCTTTCATGAAGATGTCAGCGAGCTTTCCGTAGAGATGAAATGAAGTTCAATTTCATTCTTTGCTATGTGATCTCGAATAAAATGATGGCGTACATCAGTGTGCTTTGTACGAGAATGGAGCATAGTATTATTGGAGATTGCGATAGCACTTGTGTTATCACAATAAATGGGAGTGCGCTGAAAGGAGATGCCATAGTCAGCGAGCTCATGTTGCATCCATAAGACTTGTGCGCAACAACTCCCAGCTGAAATGTATTCAGCTTCAGCGGTGGATAGTGAGATGGAGTTTTGCTTTTTGCTTTGCCAACTTACTAGTTTTCCACCTAGTAGCTGACACCCACCTGTAGTACTCTTCCTGTCAATCTGACATCTGGCATAATCTAAATCTGAAAATCCAATTAATTCAAAGCCGGAGTCTCTGGAGTACCATAGCCCTAGTTCAGGTGTACCTTTCAGCTATCTGAAAATTCGTCTGACAACCGTCAGATGTGATTCCTTTGGGTTCGCTTGAAACCTTGCACATAGGCATGTGGAGAACATTATGTCAGGACGACTGGCCATCAGATATAGCAAGGATCCGAACATCTCTCTGAATGTGGGAAGATCAACTGCTTTCCCATTCGGATCAGCTATGAGCTTGGTTTTAGGAACAATGGGAGTCTTCATCGGGGAGGAGTCTGAAAAGTTAAACTTCTTGAGTAAGTCATTGAGATATTTCCCTTGATTAATGAAGATGCCTTGGTCAGATTGCTTAATCTGAAGCCCAAGGAAGAAGTTCAGTTCTCCCATCATGCTCATCTTGAATTTCTGTGACATGATTTTCTCAAATTTCTTGCACAAACGATTGTCAATAGAACCAAATATAATATCATCAACATAAATTTGAACTAGAATGAGTTCACCTTTTTCTCTACATAGAAATAGAGTTTTGTCGATGTTCCCTCTCTGAAATCCATTCTTTAGAAGATGAGTGGACAATGTATCATACCAGGCACGCGGAGCTTGCTTCAGTCCATAAAGAGCTTTGTCGAGCTTATACACATAGTGTAGAAGAGCATCAAATTCATCAGAGACAACTTGATCAGTATGATTTGAGGTTGACTTTGCATCGAATTCATCAAAGGTGACATTTATTGTTTCAACCACAGAGTTTTTCTTGGGAAGAAAAACACGATAAGCATTAGAAATGTCAGAATAGCCTAGAAACACTCCTTGTTCCCCTTTTGGATCAAATTTGCTTTTCTGATCTTTGGTGTTCAGGATGAAGCATGTGCTTCCAAAAACTTTGAAGTATCCAACAGTGGGTGACTTCAGATATAGTAACTCGTAGGGAGTTTTACTGTGTTGCTTGACAATGATGGACCTGTTCTGAGTGTAGCAAGCACCATTAACAGCTTCAGCCCAGAAGTGCCCTTTCAGAGATGCTTCAGCTAGCATAGTTTGGGTTGCTTCTATCAAGGTCCTATTTCTACTTTCAGCAACCCCATTTTGCTGAGGGGTATATGGGGCTGAGAAGTTTTGGATGATGCCATTTTCATCACAAAAGTCATGAAGAGTAGAGTTCCTGAACTCTGTTCCATGATCACTACGAAGCTGTTTAACTTGTGTGTCAAACTATCTTTGTACATGACGAATAAAGCTCATTAGAACTTCAGCAGTATCATTTTTGTTGTGCAAAAAGAATACCCATGTGAATTTGGTCTATTCATCAACAACCACTATGGTATATTTCTTGCCTCCCATACTAGGAGAACTGACAGGACCAAAGAGATCCATATGAAGTAACTGAAAGGTGGTGTTAACTTGGTTACAATGTTTGGATTTGAAGACAGACTTCTTTTGCTTTCCCTTCTCACACGCATGACATAGCTTGTCTTTCTGAAACCCAACTGACGGTAGACCTCTGGTAAGCCGAAGCTTAGAGAGTTTGCTGATGTTTTTGAAGTTGAGATGGGGTAACCTTTTGTGCCATAACTAGTTAACTTTGGAATCAACTTCTAAAAAGAAACATGCATCTTTTTCAGAGGTGGCAGAGTTGAAATCAACAACATACATGTTTCCCTGCCTTTTGGCTTGTAAGACTTCTTTGCCTTTCTTGTTGAAGATGGAACCTTTGGTCTTCTTAAAATGCACTTCATAATCTGCATTACATAACTGACTGATGCTGATCAGGCTGTGTTCAAGTCCTGTAACATGAGCAACATTCTTAATGTTCACTCAACCTTGGTTTAAATAACCATAACCATCAGTTTTGTCACATTTTCCTCCACCACATGTAACTTTGGGGCCATTTGCTGCTTAAACCCCATTCAGTAGGGACTTACATCCGGTCATGTGCCTTGAGCATCCACTGTCAGGGTACCAAATGTTATCATGCTGATCGCCCTTATACATCATGGTGGGATTCCATCCTTCTGCTGAGCTCAATTTTTCAGCCTCAGCCAGATCATTGTTGAACTTGCTTTCAGTGGCCATTAAGCACATTTCAGGATGTGCAGTTCCAAGGAGTTCTTCAGCCACCAGACACTTTCCTCTTGCTTCATTTTCTTCTTCCTTATTTGAAGATGTTTCAGAATCAGTCCGTTAAGGTCATCAGCAATCATGGGCTTTTCTTTCTTCTTTTCATTTGATGCTTTCAGGGCCTTATATTTAGCCTTGTATTTATCAGCCTTTGAAGGAAACTGACACGCGCGTACCAGTGTATATTTTTAGTGTAAATATTATAGAGTACACACGATGTTTTAAAAGTGGTTTCACCTTAAAAGTAGACTACACGCGTGATAGGCAAGTATCACCTATCCGTATATAGTATAGCTCTTTTGGTAAGACCGAGTATCGAACTCAGGGAACAGAGGCTCCTAATAATCAACCTTCACTATTATCTAGTCGACAAGAGGGCAAGACGCGAAACAAACGAAAGACTACAACTAAACGATAAAAACAAGGAAACAAAGACAACACGGGAGCAATGCAATAGGAGGGAATTCAAAGCAGGAAGGTACTCATTCGGATTAGATACACTCTAGTCAAGTGTATTAAAATATATAATCATGTGATACGACTATATTGACTTATTAAGCATAGAGGCTATGAAGTATACACGTTCCAATTAGTAATTCATCTATAGACACAACGAATTACACCAAACACATAAGCATAACTTCTTGATGTATAAGGCTTTTAAACTGGAAAATAATACTAAATACCCGATCATATATGGAGATAAGATATCATGACTCAATCCGTGATTAGCCAAATCATAAGCATAACTTCTGGATGATTCAAACAACACACCAAACACAAATGAGCATAACTTCTCATAGCATAAGGACACATACTTGGTTTAATATCCGAAATCCCAAACCATCATCCACGAACCTCATGTAATGCCACAAGTGCACATACCAAGTCTAACTACACCAAGATCCACCAACCTAGTGCCAATCTTAACATAACTTAAACTTGTTTAAATATACATACACTTGAAAATAAGCATTTCACACATAAATTCAACCTAACATAGATGCATAAAACACTCACATGGGCTGGAAATAACATCAATACCACCAAATATAGTTGTCATTGAATCAAAACACAATATCATCCAAGTCAACCATCATAGATACATAATACAAACAACTAGAACATGTCTAATCCAAATGAATCAAAGTATACAACTCATAGTTCCTAAAAACAAACCCAAATCATACAAACAATCAGATTCAACATAATCAAAAAGGAGAGATTATACCAAAACCCGAAATAGAGACAAAATGGGATGTACAATGAGCTACACACTCCCTTCTACGCTTGAATGACCTTCCATTGCACCAAGAATCACCCTACAATCATTTGGAATGAAAGGAGGAGCTTGAGAGCTCCTGGAACCAGAGAAAAACGAGAGAAAAATGAAAATGAAACTGAATGTCCTGTTCTGAGGCTGAGATTCTGTCTTGAATTGCTAAATTGTGGATAACACGGCCCGTGTAGGTCAACACGGCCCGTGTTGACCAAAGTTGACCATAGGCGTGTAGCATATACACGGGGGAGGCAGAATGGGATGTACACGGCCACCTACACGGGCCGTGTTCCAGGCCGTGTAAGCCTACATGGTCCTGTAGCAGGGTGTGTTGGCTGCCGTTTCTCGCTAGGCTCAATACTTTTTACGGATCTTCGTCTTTTATACTTCATTTATCATCGATCCATCATCCTGAGCCTACAAAACAGATTTATAATATATTAGGCATCAAATCGCGTAAATCTGCCAATAAAAGTGCCAAAATACGGGAAATCCATTATAATAAATATGTATAATTCAGTGCATATCAGAAACCCTTTCTTAGGATTTGAAGAGGTCTCCTTCACAAAACAGTCAGCTGCATAAAGACCAGGCTTCCCACATTTGAAACACTCATTCTTGGACCCTTGAGATGAGCCCTTTTTCTCTGATGAGAACTTCTTATCAAACCTTCTCTTCCCATCAGATTTAAACTTTTGAAACTTTTTATAATTTTTCATGATGAAGGATTTTTCTGTACCTTCATCATTAGATCTTTCTACCTCCTCAGCATCGTTCATAGGAGGCTCATCTTCAGAATTAAAGTCTTCAGTTGGCCTGTATTTGACTCTTTGAGGATAATCAGCAACGAGAGCCAGAGTTTTCTTGAAAGCTTTCTTCAGATCAGTTTTCTGAATGCGGGTCTGTTCGTCATTCAGCAGAATCCCGTATAGCTTACGCATGTTCATGTCCCTGAGCATGTTGGTTCTCAGGATCGAGCACATGGTATCCCATTCAGACGGAAGGGAATCCAGAAATCTGTTTAGGATTTGGAATTGCTCTTTGACAACTCCAACTTTAGTCATGTCGTTCAGTAGGCATGTAAATTTGGTGTAGACCTCAGTGAGAGACTCTGAGTCTTTTGCACAGAAGCTTTCATACTTGCGTATGATGTTAGTCTTCTTGTTCTCACGAACCTCAATAGTTCCTTCAAACGGGATGCATATGCTCTCCCACATATCCTTAGTAGTTTTCAGATTACAAACAGTATGAAATATTTCATTAGGTAAAGCAATAACTATACTGTTTCGTATCTTTGCATCTAGACCCACCAGCTTCTTCTCCTCCTCTGTCCATTGAGATCTTAGTTTCGGACGAGAGGGAATGGAGGTTTCAGCAGAACCAGTCTCCATGGAGATGGTTTGAGGAATGTAAGGACCTTCCTCCAAAATAATAAGAGAGTTACAGTCAAGATTTTCCAAATATAATAACATTCTGTTTTTCCAGCTAGAAAAATGTTCGATTGAAAACTTTGGTGGTTTGGCAGAGGATCCATTATCGATGTAATCAAACTTCGACATGTCGAACAGATCACTAATTTATAAATTAAATTAGAACCTGCTATGATACCAATTGTTTTTCCCGAATAAGTATAAAACTAACAATGAATAATATCAAAGTGCGGAAATAGTTTTAAAGCAACGAACACATGAAAGTTTTCAAAGTAGGATTATATTAATAACCAAACTTCTAAGAGTGCACAAGAACAAACTTGAGCACCGAGTACAAACTAAATCAAGAACAAACTTGAATGCAAATTAGCGAACAAACGCTTAACCTTTTCTCGTTTAACGAGCAGGTATTTATAGGCTAAGTAAACTAATCCTGACCATCTAATCTATTAACACGTGTACCGCTCAACACAAAATTAGGAACAAAAAACAAGATTGCCATTTCGAGCTCCTTCAGATGCGCAGATCGTGCACTTTACATAACAGGAAGATTCTGGTTGTCAGATGTATCTTCAGTGTAGAAGACACTTTGATGACTGAAGACTAACTTCAGCTGACGTTCACTTCAAAACAAATCTTCAGATGAACTCTGGGCTTCTTTCATCAGATAGCGCGTCAAAACAGTTTACAAAAGAATAACATATTACACCTTCAGTCGCTTTCTTCGAAAGCTCATTCAGGAATGGAATATATACAAATAAAGGACTAACAGTCTTGGTTGAGTTCATGTGAAGAAACCACAAAATGGCCCCCTTTGTGAATATTATGGAATTTTCTAGTTTCTTTCATAAATATATATAAAAGATATACTAGATGTGCCATACTATGTATAAAACACATCTACATGTATTTTATATATATACTTATTGTTACTAGTAACTATTTACTTGTAACAAAGATATACATACACTTATATAATTGTTACTAGTAACAATTTACTTGTAACAAATATATATTTATACACACACACACACATATATATATATTCATACATATATATAAAATCATATGTTTATATTTATGTATTTGATATGCATTACCTTATATCAATATATAAGAGTGATATTATTATTTCACATAAATAATAATATGCAACAATGCATATATACTTATATATATAATGAGTTGGAAACATATTTAAATCATATTCAAATATGTAATTGGTGTCCATTGATTGTAAATGTGTGACCCTATGGGTTTATTTATTATCAGTAATATCGTATTAATTTGTGTCTTGTGCACATAGAACCAACAATTTGTTGGAGCTTGAATTATAGCTTGATTTTAGATTCCGAAGATTAGCTTGTGATTTCTCCTTTGAGAGTTTTCTTCCAGACAAGTTCTAAAGAGAAAGTGAGAGAGAGAGTGTGTGTGTGAGAGAGAGAGAGAGGACTTGAGAAGAAGAAAGGGTTTTAGCTAACCATGTTACTTGATTATCTCAAAAGCGGGTATTCAGCTCCCTTAACGAACATACAATATCTCACCAGAATACCCGAATCAATTAACGAAGATATTTTGAGAATCATTATTTTAATCCTTATAATAATTTATACCTTTTTGTCGTATTTAAATGCCTTTCAAATTCACCATTTTTTTAACGGGAACCAACTAAGCTTTTCCATTATCATTTTGATAACCATAAAATAAGCTTTTCCATTATCATTCTAATAACCATAAAATTACTTCTTTAATATCTTAATATATTAGATCCACTACTAGACCCATTTTAGAGATGTTACAGTTTACAACATACCTTTATTTATTTTTGAAGATGCTTCAAAGGTTGGTCATTTAGTCTTATGTATTTTAGTTTATTTATTAAATCCATTAATTACCTGTGATAGTCATATATGTTTTTTGAACAGCGAAGTTATATTAATGAGTTAGGTTCGCAGTTACATCCATATAGGAAATATGCGAGAATTAAATACGTAAGTTGTTTTTTTATGTATTAACTTTAAAACAATATACCGTAATACAAATTAAAGATGGTATATTCTGTCAGGAGTTTGCGACATTGTTGAGAGTTTTGGAGAGCTACCCAATGGACATGAATTTGGTATAAGTGTAATGTGTAGGACATTAATGGTTTAGTCAAATGAAGTATTAGTGTTATGTTTTATTAAAGACCTATGTTAATTATTATTATATTATGTATTTTGAATAAGTGTGCATAGCACACAAAAGTGGCAGTTGTTTAACCACCATAAGCTACCACCATCAACCGCCAAAAAGCAGTTTTTTGGCGCCAAGAATAACTGACACAAACCTCTATATATATGTGTATTATTTGTACAGACAATTAAGTTATATATATATATATATATATATATATCCAAGTATTCGCATTATCAATTCAGTGCATATTTTTTTGTTCCTGTGTTCATATTCTTGTATACATATTGCATATACACGTTCATACGTGTAAGTTTTTTATCGATACGTTGGAGGAATACAATCGGGACTACATGCAAGGGAGGCAACGATCGAGTGGAAAATCAACATGGTATCGGAGCGGCAGTGGATTACTAGGAAAGGCAATTGAAGATGTGAAGAAATCGATGAATTGGAAATCAGGGAACACAGGTTCGGTTTTGAAATCGGAGAGGATTAAGAACGTGACGAGAGATTACGAGATTTTGAAATCGAATGTTGATACCGAAAGTTGGACGGATCGATTTAATGAAATCGATCAAGTTTCCAGGGGCAATGATCGATTCAAGGGTAGGTTTTGGTACTAGCGGAGGAATGATGTACCGAAAAGATTGGATCGTTTAAACATTCGTGATGCCGACTTCACTGTAAGTAAACAAAAATCCTCAATCTATTCGACTAGAAAGATGAAAAAGGCTCGTTGTTATATATGTTTTATGCATGGTCACATGTATTGTGACAGTCCTAATAAACGTAAGAGAATAGACTTAAAGAAAAGAAACTCAAAAAAGTTGAATATGATAAAGAGGAACCAGTGGAAACAAATGCATCAGTCATCAAGGATGCATTGCAATGAATTGATCATACCTACACCAAACTGGGTTGTTGTAGGATCAGATCAACGAGGCTGGGACGAGATATGGTATATCTCGAATGAATACCCACGCCATATGACATCAAATATGAATGCTTTTAGAAATTTCAAAACTGGTTCCATAGGTTCAAGTAGTGAAGGTGAAAACGGTTTGAAATATTGAAGGTTTTGGAGAGATTGTACTATCAACAGAGGCTAAAAATTATTTGATTCCAGGAGTATACTTTGTGAAAAACAATGCTTTGAAAGTGTTAAGTCTTAGCCAATTGGTAGTACAAGAATTTAAAGTGAAAATAAAAGATACAAAGGCATATGTTGAAAGGGTCTTTGAAGACAAATTTGATGAAGATACCAGTAGTGATGATCCAGTTATTGATCGCAAAAGTCTCATCAGAATGTGTGATATCTACATCCGCTGCCATCTCTTCTTTTGCTACTCCTTCTAAACCTCCGCACACAAGCATTGTGGGTTCAAACTCATTCCTAGAGTAAACCTTGGCCTTCTTATAATATGCATCAAGCAAACTCAAGTACACAGCAAAAACTTCTTGCACTGTTCTTCTTTCTCTTTAGGAAACTTCATTTCATGAGCAACTTGTTCCCATTTGTTTTCTGCACAAACATATGTAGGTCCTCCCAACCTTTTCACTATCAAGTATAAATCCAACAAGCTTATTTCAATGTCGTTAACCATCACAGGCATTGGCCTTTCAAAACACTGTATAAACACCTTTTAAAACCACTGTACAACTTTGTGAAAGTGTTCTTTCACTAACTATTTACAACCCTCAACAATCTCTTGTTCATTCACCATATCTAAGAAACCAATTAGGCTGTCAAATTCATTCTTTGTAGGTGTTTTCCTTTCCTGAGTTCCAACAAACTTTCACCTATTGACATATCCTTACAATACAAAGCATCAAAGTATTGTTTTAATGCTTTTTCAATCTTTTCCTCTTCATGTTCGTAACTTCTCTGTTCTTTAGTCTCACTTCTGATTCCCACGAGACTTTTGCTATCAATAACTGGATCATCACTACTGGTATCTTCATCAAATTCATCTTCAAAGACCCTTTCAACATATGCCCTTGTATTTTTTATTTTCACTTTAAATCCTTGTACTACCAATTGGCTAAGACTTAACACATTCAAAGCACTGTTTTTCACAAAGTATACTCCTGGAATCAAATAATTTTTAGCCTATTTTGATAGTACAATCTCTCCAAAACTTTCAATTTTTCAGACCGTTTTCACCTGCACTGCTTGAACCTATCAAACCAGGTTTGAAATTTCTATTTGATGTCATAAGGCGTGGGTATTCATTCGAGATATACATATCTCGTCCTAGCCTCGTTGATCTGATCCTAGGTATGATCAATTCATTGCAATGCATCCTTGATGACGGATGCATTTGTTCCACTCGTTCCTCTTTATCGTATTCGAATTTTCTGTGTTTCTTTTGTTGAAGTCTACTCTCTTACGTTTATTAGGACAATTCCAATACATGCGACTACGCATAAAACATATATAACAACGAGCCTTTTTCATTTATCCAGTCGAATAGATTGAGGATTTTTGTTTACTTACATTGAAGTCGGCATCACGAATGTTTAAACGATCCAATCTTTTTAGTACATCATTCCTCCGCCGGTACCAAAGCCTACCCTTGAATCGATCGTTGCCCCTGGCAACTTGATCGATTTCATTAAATCGATCTGTCCAACTTTCGGTATCAACATTCGATTTCAAAATCTTGTAATCTCTCATCACGTTCTTAATCCTTTCCGATTTCGAAATCGAACCTGTGTTCCCAGATTTCCAATTCATCGATTTCTTCACATCTTCAATCGCCTTTCCCAGTAATCGACTGCCGCTCTGATACCATGTTGATTTTCCACTCGATCAATGCCTCCCTTGCATGTAGTCCCGATTGTATTCCTCCATCGTATCGATAAAAAACTTACACGTATGAACGTGTATATGCAGTATGTACATAGAAGAATATGAACACAGGAACAAAAAAATATGCACTGAATTGATAATACGAATACTTGGATACATATATATAACTTAATTGTTTGTACAAATACTACACATATATATAGATGTTTGTGTCGGTTATTCTTGGCGCCAAAAAACTGCTTTTTGGTGGTTGATAGTGGTGGCTTATGGTGGTTAAATTGTCGCCACTTTTGTGTGCTATGCACGTACACTTATTCTAAGTACATAATATAATAATAATTAACATAGGTCTTTAATAAAACATAACACTAATACTTCATTTGATAAACCATTAATGTCCTACACATGACAGTTATACCAAATTCATGTCCATTGGGTAGCTCCCTAGAACTCTCAACAATGTTGTAAACTCCTGACAGAAGATAACATCTTTTGTATTACGATATATTGTTTTAAGTTAAGAAATAAAAAAACAACTTACATATTTAAACTAATTTTACCTTTAAATGATTAAGGGCGTTTTGGGCATTCTGGTCAGCCATCGATGCTTCAAAGTCACAATAGAAGAGATAATCGAAATGCCTGTAGATTAAATTGACAAATAACTTGCCTAATTAGCAATGAATAAACAAAATCACAACCACGTTATTATATGAATACATGATCTTAAACTTACTTTAACCCATCATCGTTTCCAACAGACCGTAGAAGAGGACGTTTCTGCTGAGGACGACTTTCAATCTAATTACATGAAAATGAACAAAGATGAGAAGACCGATATAAGAGAAATGGTTTTCCATCAGGTGAAAAGACATTATTTTGACTAGAGGTGAATAGTTTGACTCATTTTTTTGGAACATCAAGCATATGATTTCATTGCATACTAAAAAAGTACAAATGCATCCATTACAAACTGGCCCAAACAAATAAACTCAACAGATTTAAACAAAAGGCTCTATCCGGAAACCCCAATCTTTACCATAATAGCATTTGAACTTTCTTTTCAGTTCCACCAAACTTTCTCAGACTCGTATGGTGTTCTCCATTTTGACTCATTAACTTATGAAAGGGACCAACGGGCCTTTGGCCTAGGAGTATTAAGGGCTGATTAAGGTGTTACTCCCTCTATGAAGTTGAGGGTTCAAGTCTCGTCGTATACATAAATGTAGATTAGATTAGTGTGTTTGTTTGTCATTAAAAAAACGTATGAAAGGGTCGATTTGCGTGTCTAATCTCAAATGAGTCTAACATAAAAAAGCTAACTAAAAAGGAAACAGGGCGAGAATCAACCAAGGGGCATTATTACTGTATACAACTTTCTAAATTGTTAAGTGCATAGAATTAAATTATTATTGTAATAATCTAACTCAACTTTTCAATCATATTTTAAGCCTAATAGTTTATAAAAATCCAAAAAATGGACAAGTGTTTACGGGTCAACCCATCTCAACCCGAAATGTTTCGAATTTAAAAAATTACCACTTGTTTTGACCCATTACCCTGTTGGGATTCCATGGGGATCAAACACGCAACGGAAGCAAGAGAAAAACACACAAAACAAAACCCATGGAGTCCCAATGGTGGTGTTAACTTGCAAAATCAACATGCAACCAAGAAAACAAAGAGGACAAGAAGTATACATTGGAGTCTCTGCTGGAAATCAAAAGAACCACGAACTTGGGATGAAAGCTTGAAACAAAAGGCTCCAAACTCCTCTTGAAAGTCTACACCAAGGAATCTTCAATCCTCTTGTACTAGCAAGCCACGAAATTACCAACAGTTGATGATTCTCTACTAGAACAGCCTTGAAGAAATGTGCACAGCAATGAACACTTGATGAACTCACAACTATAAGTGTTTGAACTCACAAGTGTATGTCTAACTTGCACAATTTGGACAAGAGAGGTTACAAGGAGAGGAGGAGGGGTTTTATAGAGCTTTACTAGCTCTAGAACTGCCCTAGGGTCGTCCAAGTGGTGCATGGTGATTGGACCAACAAGCTGGTCCAATGAAAACACAAGTGTCACTTGAACTTCTGCCTTCATGACTTTCTTACGGGCTATCATGGGCCGTGAAGGATAAATGCGCCATGACCGGCCATTAATCCTTCACGAGTCGTGCCGTGCCGAACGAGAATCGTGAGGGCACTTTGCATCACGACCTCTGATATCACCAAATTTAGATATATATTTTAAGCGGTATCTGTTTTATTTTAGCATGTTATTGTTCGCAAATAAGTAAAAGATGCTTAATATCTTCATTTATGGAATTACAGGTTAAAAGGGCGGAATATGAAAAGTTTTGAGCAAAAACCGGAAGAAACCAAAGAAATATGAAAAGCTGTCCGCGCCGACACACCTCCACTGTTTTGATGATATCTCACTCATACGAACTCGGATTGAGGTGATTCAAAAGGCCACGGAAACTAGACTCAGAGGGCTATAAAATCACTTTTATGGTCAAACTCTAAAAAAGCGACGTCGCGGCGCGACCATTAACGTTTTCGCGGCGCCAACTGGTTTAGGATCGGTTGAATCGAGGATTCGCTACATGGGTTCCATAGAAAGTCATAGACTTATAAAAAAAGAGCTGAAAAAATGAAAAAACATATGTGAAAATAAAATTGAAAATCTGCAATAAGTCTTGAGGTCGGGGGATTTTTAAAGAGTAAATTAACCAATTTAAATATAAATGCAATTCATTAATTAAGGTTTGGATATGTATAAATGGAAAAATTATTTGGATTGTTGAAAAGTTAAATATAGATCAAATCATGGGTATGTGTATAAGTCTAAGTATAGTCAATGTTTTGTTTTTAATCAACCTTTTTGACATTTGTAAGTGATATTTAATTTTTCAAGGATGGTATTGATTATTTAAAATTTATAGCTTGAATAAAGTTGTAGTTTGCTTGGGGACAAACAAAGTTCAAGTGTGGAGTATTTTGATATTGCCAAATTTAGATATATATTTTAAGCGATATCTGTTTTATTTTAGCGTGTTATTGTTCGTAAATAAGAAAAAGATGTTTAATATCTTCATTTATGGAATTACAGGTTAAAAAGGTGAAATATGAAAAGTTTTTTTGAGCAAAAAACGGAAGAAACCAAAGAAATATGAAAAGCTGTCCGCGACGACACACCTCCACTGTTTTGATCATATCTCACTAATACGAACTCGGATTGAGGTGATTCAAAAGACCACGGAAACTAGACTCAGAGGGCTACAAAATCACTTTTATGGTCAAACTCTAAAAAAGCGACGTCGCGGCGCGACCATTAAGGTTTTCGGGGCGCGACGCGACTTGATATGAAAAGTTTCAAATTTTGAAAGAGTATTGGATCGCGTCAAATTCACCCGTCGCGGCGCGATGACTCTGTTTTCAGTGTTTTATATAAACAAACATCCAGATCGATTTTGGGTAGAACAACCCAACTTATACTACCCAAATACTGCCAAAACACGTCCAAAAGCATTCTAGGGAGTGTGGAGCTCAACTTTTAAGGATTGGAGCTTATTTTTTGAAGACTTCGGCTTAGATTCATCACGGTTCTATCATTCTTATTATTTATCTTCTGTGTTTATGTTGTTCTTAATTTCCAGAAGCTATTTTGTGGCGTTTCTAAGCCGGAATTTCATGTATTCCTCCCTAGAGGAGATGAACCTCAATAAAGTTGATTAATTTATTTTAATTTGGACATGTTTGCTATATAATTTGTCTTGTATTGCTTAATTGATGATCCATATGTGTTTTGGTTTCTGTTTTTAGAGTTTATTTAATGAGTTTGCATAAGCTGGAGGAACAATCGCTTGTGTGAGTTGAATCTTGATTGTTTAGGACCAATAGATAATCTAGACTAGTGATAGACCAATCCTAGGTTAAACTTCTAAAAAAGGGAAACTTTAATGTGTGTGATGAATATATAATAACCATTTATATGTTAATACATGTTTTGTTAACCTAAACAAACATAAAGATTAAGTCTTTCTTGACACGAACTTAAAACCGGATAACTTTGTGTTTTAATCGACTTCATGACCTTAAGTTTGATTAAATTGCATAGTTAATAAAGTTAGTTATTCCAATCAAGATGCTAACGAATATAGGAATCGGTATATGGTAATTTATTGTCCATTGCACGCATTAATTGAATTAATTAGCTAAAAAGAGGTGAAATCGAGTCTAGGGAGGGAAACCTTTGAATTGATAAGTTTAAATCCATAAAGTTTGTTGCTTTCACTTCCTTTGGTTTGTTCTTGGTTCGTGTTGTTATTATTTAGTGAGTCGGATAATAAAGTTTGAATCTTTATTGATAAGATTCCAAAATTCCCTTTTTTTATTGCTTTTAATTAGTTTAATATTTAATTAGTAGAGTTATATTCAAAATCATACTCGTTCCCCTTGTGTTCGACACCCGTACTTATTTACTATACTACCATACGATTAGGTTCTCTTGCCTATTTGTGTTTTAGTCGTGCTAAATAATTCGGATTTTATAAATTTAAAACTAGTACGCTATACGCACATCAAGTTTTTGCGCCGTTGCGGGGAACGGTTTTATTTTGGTATAACTTGACTAATTCTTTATTAAACGATCCTTCCCGTAAGTTTCGGCTCAAAAGGAAGTTACTTTTCGTTTTTTAGTATTTAGTTCCTAGTTCTTCGTTCTGCGCGCTATTTTGGTTTTCTGTCGATGTCTCTTTTCTGATTATGTATTGGCCTAAGGATCATCCGATCTGTTGGAATTCCTTACTTAAAGATTTGTTGAATGAATTTTATGACGATGGCATTGAACGGGATGATTTCGATTTTATCCCAAAAGATGATGAGGATGACCATCCGATTGGCTCGCTTGATGAACCACAGTTTAGTCCTGAACCATACTGCTTAGACTACTCCGACTTTGACAACAGTATACATTTTGAGCCTTGTGTGGAGGCGGTGTTGAGAGAAGATGCTCAGTCTGATGGAGATATTCTGGAGTGTCTCGCTGACCTGCTTGAGGAACCAGAAGAGTATTCAGAGGATGAACCGCCGACCCTCATCCAACCAACACCCACATTAGGTTTAGAACCAAAACCCGTATGGGGACCCTCCCTTCTTGAGAGAGAAGACATGGAAAATTGTGTTGATGAAATCTTGGCCTATCCGGAATTTCTACTTTTCGAGGAGGACGCTCCGAAATCAGAAAAGGAGGTAACCACGGAATCGAATGAGGAGTTGGAGTCGCATTATGGAATCCCTTTGGCGCCGGGAATTCTATGGGGTACTTCACGTCCGGAGAAGGATCACGCGGATAGATTAGGTGGCATCGGGAGCCGGTTGGAGTCTTTGCTTGAGTCACAATTGAGTTCACAATCACTAGGAGGATCCAAAATTCAGAACACGAGAGAGTTATTTATAAAGATCGAGATGGTGTGGTGGAACACAGCACTAGCAGCATTTCAAATCGGTAACAAATATGCATTACCTGATATGTACAAATATGACCACCCGCACTTGATTGCAAGTGTGGGGTCATTCGTTCAAAGTCACAAGAAATAAATTCGGAGTCAAGCTATAGACTCAGACAAAAACAAGCGCTTCTCGGGAGGCAACCCGTGTGTAGTTTAGGTTTTTCTTTCTTATTTATTTTTGTATTTCATTTCCTTTCTGTTGAACTTTGTGGGTGTGTTGACTAGAAACCCTCACGAGACTATAACTCGTCCACTTGGGCTACCGAGGGGTTTAAAGGCCTGTTGCATACGCTAAATGCAACCGTGATTCCTACGAAAGTGAGTTAGGTTTTTCTTTTTGTTTTTTTAGGGAGTTATAGCATAGATAATTCTTCATATATGCTTGTGGAATCCTTTATATAAAATCATATTCAGACATTACTATCCTTTGATGTATATATATTTCTATCATTGTCTGACGTTATGCTTTGAGTGATTTATATTTCAGTGAGGGCTTTTAATTTATGGAATACGCGCGTGTATGCTGACATCCATCTGCTCCGTTCGCCTAATAATACCCAGGGAGTTTTTCTAACCTTTTTTATACCTTGTTATATTTTTAATGTGTACAATGGGGACATTGTACGATTTAAGTGTGGGGTAGGGGGTTAGAAAATATTTCCTCGTTTGAACTTAATTTGTCCTTGTAGTAAATTATTTATCGTATTTGGGCGTTAAATTTTAAATTTTTAATATCATTCGAGTTAAAAGCTAGATATTAGTTAAGATTGTTGAGATAGTTGATTTATAAACAATTTATAGGATATATCTAGCTTTTATGCATAGTGCTTATGGCTTTTCGCCATTTGTTAGAAATTTGTATTTATATTAACCAAATTTTAATTTTTGAATTGCTTCAATAAATTATAAGGTTGAGCACTTTTTGAGTTTAAGCTTGACAAAAATAGACTGATTTGAATTTTTAATTTTTATAAACATATGTTTGAAAAAGAAAAAAAAAGTGAAAAGAGCCGATGTGCAAAATGAAAAAAATATATAAAAGAGCTAGAAAAATATATAAGTCAAATACATGGTCTTTGGAACTCGAATTAGTAAACTCTGAGGGGTGTTTGACACCTAGCCACCTAAAGCCAACTGGTTTGGATCGGTTGAGTCGAGGATTCGCTACATGGGTTCCATAGAAAGTCATACACTTATAAAAAAAGCTGAAAAGATGAAAAAACATATGTGAAAATAAAATTGAAAATCTGCAATAAGTCTTGAGGTCGGGGGATTTTTAAAGGGTAAATTAACCAATTTAAATATAAATGCAATTCATTATTTAAGGTTTGGATATGTATAAATGGAAAAATTATTTGGATTGTTGGAAAGTTAAATATAGATCAAATCATGGGTATGTGCATAAGTCTAAGTATAGTCAATGTTTTGTTTTTAATCAACCTTTTTGACATTTGTAAGTGATATTTAATTTTTCAAGGATGGTATTGATTATTTAAAATTTATAGCTTGAATAAAGTTGTAGTTTGCTTGGGGACAAACAAAGTTCAAGTGTGGGGTATTTTGATACTTCCAAATTTAGATATATATTTTAATCGATATCTATTTTATTTTAGCCTGTTATTGTTCGTAAATAAGAAAAAGATGTTTAATATCTTCATTTATGGAATTACAGGTTAAAAAGGCGGAATATGAAAAGTTTTGAGCAAAAAACGGAAGAAACCAAAGAAATATGAAAAGCTGTCCGCGCCGACACACCTCCACTGTTTTGATCATATCTCACTCATACGAACTCGGATTGAGGTGATTCAAAAGGCCACGGAAACTAGACTCAGAGGGCTACAAAATCACTTTTATGGTCAAACTCTAAAAAAGCGACGTCGCGGCGCGACCATTAAGGTTTTCGGGGCGCGACGCGACTTGATATGAAAAGTTTCAAATTTTGAAAGAGTATTGGATCGCGTCAAATTCACCCGTCGCGGCGCGATGACTCTGTTTTCAGTGTTTTATATAAACAAACATCCAGATCGATTTTGGGTAGAACAACCCAACTTATACTACCCAAATACTGCCAAAACACGTCCAAAAGCATTCTAGGGAGTGTGGAGCTCAACTTTTAAGGATTGGAGCTTATTTTTTGAAGACTTCGGCTTAGATTCATCACGGTTCTATCATTCTTATTATTTATCTTCTGTGTTTATGTTGTTCTTAATTTCCAGAAGCTATTTTGTGGCGTTTCTAAGCCGGAATTTCATGTATTCCTCCCTAGAGGAGATGAACCTCAATAAAGTTGATTAATTTATTTTAATTTGGACATGTTTGCTATATAATTTGTCTTGTATTGCTTAATTGATGATCCATATGTGTTTTGGTTTCTGTTTTTAGAGTTTATTTAATGAGTTTGCATAAGCTGGAGGAACAATCGCTTGTGTGAGTTGAATCTTGATTGTTTAGGACCAATAGATAATCTAGACTAGTGATAGACCAATCCTAGGTTAAACTTCTAAAAAAGGGAAACTTTAATGTGTGTGATGAATATATAATAACCATTTATATGTTAATACATGTTTTGTTAACCTAAACAAACATAAAGATTAAGTCTTTCTTGACACGAACTTAAAACCGGATAACTTTGTGTTTTAATCGACTTCATGACCTTAAGTTTGATTAAATTGCATAGTTAATAAAGTTAGTTATTCCAATCAAGATGCTAACGAATATAGGAATCGGTATATGGTAATTTATTGTCCATTGCACGCATTAATTGAATTAATTAGCTAAAAAGAGGTGAAATCGAGTCTAGGGAGGGAAACCTTTGAATTGATAAGTTTAAATCCATAAAGTTTGTTGCTTTCACTTCCTTTGGTTTGTTCTTGGTTCGTGTTGTTATTATTTAGTGAGTCGGATAATAAAGTTTGAATCTTTATTGATAAGATTCCAAAATTCCCTTTTTTTATTGCTTTTAATTAGTTTAATATTTAATTAGTAGAGTTATATTCAAAATCATACTCGTTCCCCTTGTGTTCGACACCCGTACTTATTTACTATACTACCATACGATTAGGTTCTCTTGCCTATTTGTGTTTTAGTCGTGCTAAATAATTCGGATTTTATAAATTTAAAACTAGTACGCTATACGCACATCAAGTTTTTGCGCCGTTGCGGGGAACGGTTTTATTTTGGTATAACTTGACTAATTCTTTATTAAACGATCCTTCCCGTAAGTTTCGGCTCAAAAGGAAGTTACTTTTCGTTTTTTAGTATTTAGTTCCTAGTTCTTCGTTCTGCGCGCTATTTTGGTTTTCTGTCGATGTCTCTTTTCTGATTATGTATTGGCCTAAGGATCATCCGATCTGTTGGAATTCCTTACTTAAAGATTTGTTGAATGAATTTTATGACGATGGCATTGAACGGGATGATTTCGATTTTATCCCAAAAGATGATGAGGATGACCATCCGATTGGCTCGCTTGATGAACCACAGTTTAGTCCTGAACCATACTGCTTAGACTACTCCGACTTTGACAACAGTATACATTTTGAGCCTTGTGTGGAGGCGGTGTTGAGAGAAGATGCTCAGTCTGATGGAGATATTCTGGAGTGTCTCGCTGACCTGCTTGAGGAACCAGAAGAGTATTCAGAGGATGAACCGCCGACCCTCATCCAACCAACACCCACATTAGGTTTAGAACCAAAACCCGTATGGGGACCCTCCCTTCTTGAGAGAGAAGACATGGAAAATTGTGTTGATGAAATCTTGGCCTATCCGGAATTTCTACTTTTCGAGGAGGACGCTCCGAAATCAGAAAAGGAGGTAACCACGGAATCGAATGAGGAGTTGGAGTCGCATTATGGAATCCCTTTGGCGCCGGGAATTCTATGGGGTACTTCACGTCCGGAGAAGGATCACGCGGATAGATTAGGTGGCATCGGGAGCCGGTTGGAGTCTTTGCTTGAGTCACAATTGAGTTCACAATCACTAGGAGGATCCAAAATTCAGAACACGAGAGAGTTATTTATAAAGATCGAGATGGTGTGGTGGAACACAGCACTAGCAGCATTTCAAATCGGTAACAAATATGCATTACCTGATATGTACAAATATGACCACCCGCACTTGATTGCAAGTGTGGGGTCATTCGTTCAAAGTCACAAGAAATAAATTCGGAGTCAAGCTATAGACTCAGACAAAAACAAGCGCTTCTCGGGAGGCAACCCGTGTGTAGTTTAGGTTTTTCTTTCTTATTTATTTTTGTATTTCATTTCCTTTCTGTTGAACTTTGTGGGTGTGTTGACTAGAAACCCTCACGAGACTATAACTCGTCCACTTGGGCTACCGAGGGGTTTAAAGGCCTGTTGCATACGCTAAATGCAACCGTGATTCCTACGAAAGTGAGTTAGGTTTTTCTTTTTGTTTTTTTAGGGAGTTATAGCATAGATAATTCTTCATATATGCTTGTGGAATCCTTTATATAAAATCATATTCAGACATTACTATCCTTTGATGTATATATATTTCTATCATTGTCTGACGTTATGCTTTGAGTGATTTATATTTCAGTGAGGGCTTTTAATTTATGGAATACGCGCGTGTATGCTGACATCCATCTGCTCCGTTCGCCTAATAATACCCAGGGAGTTTTTCTAACCTTTTTTATACCTTGTTATATTTTTAATGTGTACAATGGGGACATTGTACGATTTAAGTGTGGGGTAGGGGGTTAGAAAATATTTCCTCGTTTGAACTTAATTTGTCCTTGTAGTAAATTATTTATCGTATTTGGGCGTTAAATTTTAAATTTTTAATATCATTCGAGTTAAAAGCTAGATATTAGTTAAGATTGTTGAGATAGTTGATTTATAAACAATTTATAGGATATATCTAGCTTTTATGCATAGTGCTTATGGCTTTTCGCCATTTGTTAGAAATTTGTATTTATATTAACCAAATTTTAATTTTTGAATTGCTTCAATAAATTATAAGGTTGAGCACTTTTTGAGTTTAAGCTTGACAAAAATAGACTGATTTGAATTTTTAATTTTTATAAACATATGTTTGAAAAAGAAAAAAAAAGTGAAAAGAGCCGATGTGCAAAATGAAAAAAATATATAAAAGAGCTAGAAAAATATATAAGTCAAATACATGGTCTTTGGAACTCGAATTAGTAAACTCTGAGGGGTGTTTGACACCTAGCCACCTAAAGCCAACTGGTTTGGATCGGTTGAGTCGAGGATTCGCTACATGGGTTCCATAGAAAGTCATACACTTATAAAAAAAGCTGAAAAGATGAAAAAACATATGTGAAAATAAAATTGAAAATCTGCAATAAGTCTTGAGGTCGGGGGATTTTTAAAGGGTAAATTAACCAATTTAAATATAAATGCAATTCATTATTTAAGGTTTGGATATGTATAAATGGAAAAATTATTTGGATTGTTGGAAAGTTAAATATAGATCAAATCATGGGTATGTGCATAAGTCTAAGTATAGTCAATGTTTTGTTTTTAATCAACCTTTTTGACATTTGTAAGTGATATTTAATTTTTCAAGGATGGTATTGATTATTTAAAATTTATAGCTTGAATAAAGTTGTAGTTTGCTTGGGGACAAACAAAGTTCAAGTGTGGGGTATTTTGATACTTCCAAATTTAGATATATATTTTAATCGATATCTATTTTATTTTAGCCTGTTATTGTTCGTAAATAAGAAAAAGATGTTTAATATCTTCATTTATGGAATTACAGGTTAAAAAGGCGGAATATGAAAAGTTTTGAGCAAAAAACGGAAGAAACCAAAGAAATATGAAAAGCTGTCCGCGCCGACACACCTCCACTGTTTTGATCATATCTCACTCATACGAACTCGGATTGAGGTGATTCAAAAGGCCACGGAAACTAGACTCAGAGGGCTACAAAATCACTTTTATGGTAAAACTCTAAAAAAGCGACGTCTCGGTGCGACCATTAAGGTTTTCGCGGCGCGACGCGACTTGATATGAAAAGTTTCAAATTTTGAAAGAGTATTGGATCGCGTCAAATTCACCCGTCGCGGCGCGATGACTCTGTTTTCAGTGTTTTATATAAACAAACATCCAGATCGATTTTGGGTAGAACAACCCAACTTATACTACCCAAATACTGCCAAAACACGTCCAAAAGCATTCTAGGGAGTGTGGAGCTCAACTTTTAAGGATTGGAGCTTATTTTTTGAAGACTTCGGCTTAGATTCATCACGGTTCTATCATTCTTATTATTTATCTTCTGTGTTTATGTTGTTCTTAATTTCCAGAAGCTATTTTGTGGCGTTTCTAAGCCGGAATTTCATGTATTCCTCCCTAGAGGAGATGAACCTCAATAAAGTTGATTAATTTATTTTAATTTGGACATGTTTGCTATATAATTTGTCTTGTATTGCTTAATTGATGATCCATATGTGTTTTGGTTTCTGTTTTTAGAGTTTATTTAATGAGTTTGCATAAGCTGGAGGAACAATCGCTTGTGTGAGTTGAATCTTGATTGTTTAGGACCAATAGATAATCTAGACTAGTGATAGACCAATCCTAGGTTAAACTTCTAAAAAAGGGAAACTTTAATGTGTGTGATGAATATATAATAACCATTTATATGTTAATACATGTTTTGTTAACCTAAACAAACATAAAGATTAAGTCTTTCTTGACACGAACTTAAAACCGGATAACTTTGTGTTTTAATCGACTTCATGACCTTAAGTTTGATTAAATTGCATAGTTAATAAAGTTAGTTAATCCAATCAAGATGCTAACGAATATAGGAATCGGTATATGGTAATTTATTGTCCATTGCACGCATTAATTGAATTAATTAGCTAAAAAGAGGTGAAATCGAGTCTAGGGAGGGAAACCTTTGAATTGATAAGTTTAAATCCATAAAGTTTGTTGCTTTCACTTCCTTTGGTTTGTTCTTGGTTCGTGTTGTTATTATTTAGTGAGTCGGATAATAAAGTTTGAATCTTTATTGATAAGATTCCAAAATTCCCTTTTTTTATTGCTTTTAATTAGTTTAATATTTAATTAGTAGAGTTATATTCAAAATCATACTCGTTCCCCTTGTGTTCGACACCCGTACTTATTTACTATACTACCATACGATTAGGTTCTCTTGCCTATTTGTGTTTTAGTCGTGCTAAATAATTCGGATTTTATAAATTTAAAACTAGTACGCTATACGCACATCAAGTTTTTGCGCCGTTGCGGGGAACGGTTTTATTTTGGTATAACTTGACTAATTCTTTATTAAACGATCCTTCCCGTAAGTTTCGGCTCAAAAGGAAGTTACTTTTCGTTTTTTAGTATTTAGTTCCTAGTTCTTCGTTCTGCGCGCTATTTTGGTTTTCTGTCGATGTCTCTTTTCTGATTATGTATTGGCCTAAGGATCATCCGATCTGTTGGAATTCCTTACTTAAAGATTTGTTGAATGAATTTTATGACGATGGCATTGAACGGGATGATTTCGATTTTATCCCAAAAGATGATGAGGATGACCATCCGATTGGCTCGCTTGATGAACCACAGTTTAGTCCTGAACCATACTGCTTAGACTACTCCGACTTTGACAACAGTATACATTTTGAGCCTTGTGTGGAGGCGGTGTTGAGAGAAGATGCTCAGTCTGATGGAGATATTCTGGAGTGTCTCGCTGACCTGCTTGAGGAACCAGAAGAGTATTCAGAGGATGAACCGCCGACCCTCATCCAACCAACACCCACATTAGGTTTAGAACCAAAACCCGTATGGGGACCCTCCCTTCTTGAGAGAGAAGACATGGAAAATTGTGTTGATGAAATCTTGGCCTATCCGGAATTTCTACTTTTCGAGGAGGACGCTCCGAAATCAGAAAAGGAGGTAACCACGGAATCGAATGAGGAGTTGGAGTCGCATTATGGAATCCCTTTGGCGCCGGGAATTCTATGGGGTACTTCACGTCCGGAGAAGGATCACGCGGATAGATTAGGTGGCATCGGGAGCCGGTTGGAGTCTTTGCTTGAGTCACAATTGAGTTCACAATCACTAGGAGGATCCAAAATTCAGAACACGAGAGAGTTATTTATAAAGATCGAGATGGTGTGGTGGAACACAGCACTAGCAGCATTTCAAATCGGTAACAAATATGCATTACCTGATATGTACAAATATGACCACCCGCACTTGATTGCAAGTGTGGGGTCATTCGTTCAAAGTCACAAGAAATAAATTCGGAGTCAAGCTATAGACTCAGACAAAAACAAGCGCTTCTCGGGAGGCAACCCGTGTGTAGTTTAGGTTTTTCTTTCTTATTTATTTTTGTATTTCATTTCCTTTCTGTTGAACTTTGTGGGTGTGTTGACTAGAAACCCTCACGAGACTATAACTCGTCCACTTGGGCTACCGAGGGGTTTAAAGGCCTGTTGCATACGCTAAATGCAACCGTGATTCCTACGAAAGTGAGTTAGGTTTTTCTTTTTGTTTTTTTAGGGAGTTATAGCATAGATAATTCTTCATATATGCTTGTGGAATCCTTTATATAAAATCATATTCAGACATTACTATCCTTTGATGTATATATATTTCTATCATTGTCTGACGTTATGCTTTGAGTGATTTATATTTCAGTGAGGGCTTTTAATTTATGGAATACGCGCGTGTATGCTGACATCCATCTGCTCCGTTCGCCTAATAATACCCAGGGAGTTTTTCTAACCTTTTTTATACCTTGTTATATTTTTAATGTGTACAATGGGGACATTGTACGATTTAAGTGTGGGGTAGGGGGTTAGAAAATATTTCCTCGTTTGAACTTAATTTGTCCTTGTAGTAAATTATTTATCGTATTTGGGCGTTAAATTTTAAATTTTTAATATCATTCGAGTTAAAAGCTAGATATTAGTTAAGATTGTTGAGATAGTTGATTTATAAACAATTTATAGGATATATCTAGCTTTTATGCATAGTGCTTATGGCTTTTCGCCATTTGTTAGAAATTTGTATTTATATTAACCAAATTTTAATTTTTGAATTGCTTCAATAAATTATAAGGTTGAGCACTTTTTGAGTTTAAGCTTGACAAAAATAGACTGATTTGAATTTTTAATTTTTATAAACATATGTTTGAAAAAGAAAAAAAAAGTGAAAAGAGCCGATGTGCAAAATGAAAAAAATATATAAAAGAGCTAGAAAAATATATAAGTCAAATACATGGTCTTTGGAACTCGAATTAGTAAACTCTGAGGGGTGTTTGACACCTAGCCACCTAAAGCCAACTGGTTTGGATCGGTTGAGTCGAGGATTCGCTACATGGGTTCCATAGAAAGTCATACACTTATAAAAAAAGCTGAAAAGATGAAAAAACATATGTGAAAATAAAATTGAAAATCTGCAATAAGTCTTGAGGTCGGGGGATTTTTAAAGGGTAAATTAACCAATTTAAATATAAATGCAATTCATTATTTAAGGTTTGGATATGTATAAATGGAAAAATTATTTGGATTGTTGGAAAGTTAAATATAGATCAAATCATGGGTATGTGCATAAGTCTAAGTATAGTCAATGTTTTGTTTTAATCAACCTTTTTGACATTTGTAAGTGATATTTAATTTTTCAAGGATGGTATTGATTATTTAAAATTTATAGCTTGAATAAAGTTGTAGTTTGCTTGGAGACAAACAAAGTTCAAGTGTGGGGTATTTTGATACTTCCAAATTTAGATATATATTTTAATCGATATCTATTTTATTTTAGCCTGTTATTGTTCGTAAATAAGAAAAAGATGTTTAATATCTTCATTTATGGAATTACAGGTTAAAAAGGCGGAATATGAAAAGTTTTGAGCAAAAAACGGAAGAAACCAAAGAAATATGAAAAGCTGTCCGCGCCGACACACCTCCACTGTTTTGATCATATCTCACTCATACGAACTCGGATTGAGGTGATTCAAAAGGCCACGGAAACTAGACTCAGAGGGCTACAAAATCACTTTTATGGTAAAACTCTAAAAAAGCGACGTCTCGGTGCGACCATTAAGGTTTTCGCGGCGCGACGCGACTTGATATGAAAAGTTTCAAATTTTGAAAGAGTATTGGATCGCGTCAAATTCACCCGTCGCGGCGCGATGACTCTGTTTTCAGTGTTTTATATAAACAAACATCCAGATCGATTTTGGGTAGAACAACCCAACTTATACTACCCAAATACTGCCAAAACACGTCCAAAAGCATTCTAGGGAGTGTGGAGCTCAACTTTTAAGGATTGGAGCTTATTTTTTGAAGACTTCGGCTTAGATTCATCACGGTTCTATCATTCTTATTATTTATCTTCTGTGTTTATGTTGTTCTTAATTTCCAGAAGCTATTTTGTGGCGTTTCTAAGCCGGAATTTCATGTATTCCTCCCTAGAGGAGATGAACCTCAATAAAGTTGATTAATTTATTTTAATTTGGACATGTTTGCTATATAATTTGTCTTGTATTGCTTAATTGATGATCCATATGTGTTTTGGTTTCTGTTTTTAGAGTTTATTTAATGAGTTTGCATAAGCTGGAGGAACAATCGCTTGTGTGAGTTGAATCTTGATTGTTTAGGACCAATAGATAATCTAGACTAGTGATAGACCAATCCTAGGTTAAACTTCTAAAAAAGGGAAACTTTAATGTGTGTGATGAATATATAATAACCATTTATATGTTAATACATGTTTTGTTAACCTAAACAAACATAAAGATTAAGTCTTTCTTGACACGAACTTAAAACCGGATAACTTTGTGTTTTAATCGACTTCATGACCTTAAATTTGATTAAATTGCATAGTTAATAAAGTTAGTTAATCCAATCAAGATGCTAACGAATATAGGAATCGGTATATGGTAATTTATTGTCCATTGCACGCATTAATTGAATTAATTAGCTAAAAAGAGGTGAAATCGAGTCTAGGGAGGGAAACCTTTGAATTGATAAGTTTAAATCCATAAAGTTTGTTGCTTTCACTTCCTTTGGTTTGTTCTTGGTTCGTGTTGTTATTATTTAGTGAGTCGGATAATAAAGTTTGAATCTTTATTGATAAGATTCCAAAATTCCCTTTTTTTATTGCTTTTAATTAGTTTAATATTTAATTAGTAGAGTTATATTCAAAATCATACTCGTTCCCCTTGTGTTCGACACCCGTACTTATTTACTATACTACCATACGATTAGGTTCTCTTGCCTATTTGTGTTTTAGTCGTGCTAAATAATTCGGATTTTATAAATTTAAAACTAGTACGCTATACGCACATCAAGTTTTTGCGCCGTTGCGGGGAACGGTTTTATTTTGGTATAACTTGACTAATTCTTTATTAAACGATCCTTCCCGTAAGTTTCGGCTCAAAAGGAAGTTACTTTTCGTTTTTTAGTATTTAGTTCCTAGTTCTTCGTTCTGCGCGCTATTTTGGTTTTCTGTCGATGTCTCTTTTCTGATTATGTATTGGCCTAAGGATCATCCGATCTGTTGGAATTCCTTACTTAAAGATTTGTTGAATGAATTTTATGACGATGGCATTGAACGGGATGATTTCGATTTTATCCCAAAAGATGATGAGGATGACCATCCGATTGGCTCGCTTGATGAACCACAGTTTAGTCCTGAACCATACTGCTTAGACTACTCCGACTTTGACAACAGTATACATTTTGAGCCTTGTGTGGAGGCGGTGTTGAGAGAAGATGCTCAGTCTGATGGAGATATTCTGGAGTGTCTCGCTGACCTGCTTGAGGAACCAGAAGAGTATTCAGAGGATGAACCGCCGACCCTCATCCAACCAACACCCACATTAGGTTTAGAACCAAAACCCGTATGGGGACCCTCCCTTCTTGAGAGAGAAGACATGGAAAATTGTGTTGATGAAATCTTGGCCTATCCGGAATTTCTACTTTTCGAGGAGGACGCTCCGAAATCAGAAAAGGAGGTAACCACGGAATCGAATGAGGAGTTGGAGTCGCATTATGGAATCCCTTTGGCGCCGGGAATTCTATGGGGTACTTCACGTCCGGAGAAGGATCACGCGGATAGATTAGGTGGCATCGGGAGCCGGTTGGAGTCTTTGCTTGAGTCACAATTGAGTTCACAATCACTAGGAGGATCCAAAATTCAGAACACGAGAGAGTTATTTATAAAGATCGAGATGGTGTGGTGGAACACAGCACTAGCAGCATTTCAAATCGGTAACAAATATGCATTACCTGATATGTACAAATATGACCACCCGCACTTGATTGCAAGTGTGGGGTCATTCGTTCAAAGTCACAAGAAATAAATTCGGAGTCAAGCTATAGACTCAGACAAAAACAAGCGCTTCTCGGGAGGCAACCCGTGTGTAGTTTAGGTTTTTCTTTCTTATTTATTTTTGTATTTCATTTCCTTTCTGTTGAACTTTGTGGGTGTGTTGACTAGAAACCCTCACGAGACTATAACTCGTCCACTTGGGCTACCGAGGGGTTTAAAGGCCTGTTGCATACGCTAAATGCAACCGTGATTCCTACGAAAGTGAGTTAGGTTTTTCTTTTTGTTTTTTTAGGGAGTTATAGCATAGATAATTCTTCATATATGCTTGTGGAATCCTTTATATAAAATCATATTCAGACATTACTATCCTTTGATGTATATATATTTCTATCATTGTCTGACGTTATGCTTTGAGTGATTTATATTTCAGTGAGGGCTTTTAATTTATGGAATACGCGCGTGTATGCTGACATCCATCTGCTCCGTTCGCCTAATAATACCCAGGGAGTTTTTCTAACCTTTTTTATACCTTGTTATATTTTTAATGTGTACAATGGGGACATTGTACGATTTAAGTGTGGGGTAGGGGGTTAGAAAATATTTCCTCGTTTGAACTTAATTTGTCCTTGTAGTAAATTATTTATCGTATTTGGGCGTTAAATTTTAAATTTTTAATATCATTCGAGTTAAAAGCTAGATATTAGTTAAGATTGTTGAGATAGTTGATTTATAAACAATTTATAGGATATATCTAGCTTTTATGCATAGTGCTTATGGCTTTTCGCCATTTGTTAGAAATTTGTATTTATATTAACCAAATTTTAATTTTTGAATTGCTTCAATAAATTATAAGGTTGAGCACTTTTTGAGTTTAAGCTTGACAAAAATAGACTGATTTGAATTTTTAATTTTTATAAACATATGTTTGAAAAAGAAAAAAAAAGTGAAAAGAGCCGATGTGCAAAATGAAAAAAATATATAAAAGAGCTAGAAAAATATATAAGTCAAATACATGGTCTTTGGAACTCGAATTAGTAAACTCTGAGGGGTGTTTGACACCTAGCCACCTAAAGCCAACTGGTTTGGATCGGTTGAGTCGAGGATTCGCTACATGGGTTCCATAGAAAGTCATACACTTATAAAAAAAGCTGAAAAGATGAAAAAACATATGTGAAAATAAAATTGAAAATCTGCAATAAGTCTTGAGGTCGGGGGATTTTTAAAGGGTAAATTAACCAATTTAAATATAAATGCAATTCATTATTTAAGGTTTGGATATGTATAAATGGAAAAATTATTTGGATTGTTGGAAAGTTAAATATAGATCAAATCATGGGTATGTGCATAAGTCTAAGTATAGTCAATGTTTTGTTTTTAATCAACCTTTTTGACATTTGTAAGTGATATTTAATTTTTCAAGGATGGTATTGATTATTTAAAATTTATAGCTTGAATAAAGTTGTAGTTTGCTTGGGGACAAACAAAGTTCAAGTGTGGGGTATTTTGATACTTCCAAATTTAGATATATATTTTAATCGATATCTATTTTATTTTAGCCTGTTATTGTTCGTAAATAAGAAAAAGATGTTTAATATCTTCATTTATGGAATTACAGGTTAAAAAGGCGGAATATGAAAAGTTTTGAGCAAAAAACGGAAGAAACCAAAGAAATATGAAAAGCTGTCCGCGCCGACACACCTCCACTGTTTTGATCATATCTCACTCATACGAACTCGGATTGAGGTGATTCAAAAGGCCACGGAAACTAGACTCAGAGGGCTACAAAATCACTTTTATGGTAAAACTCTAAAAAAGCGACGTCTCGGTGCGACCATTAAGGTTTTCGCGGCGCGACGCGACTTGATATGAAAAGTTTCAAATTTTGAAAGAGTATTGGATCGCGTCAAATTCACCCGTCGCGGCGCGATGACTCTGTTTTCAGTGTTTTATATAAACAAACATCCAGATCGATTTTGGGTAGAACAACCCAACTTATACTACCCAAATACTGCCAAAACACGTCCAAAAGCATTCTAGGGAGTGTGGAGCTCAACTTTTAAGGATTGGAGCTTATTTTTTGAAGACTTCGGCTTAGATTCATCACGGTTCTATCATTCTTATTATTTATCTTCTGTGTTTATGTTGTTCTTAATTTCCAGAAGCTATTTTGTGGCGTTTCTAAGCCGGAATTTCATGTATTCCTCCCTAGAGGAGATGAACCTCAATAAAGTTGATTAATTTATTTTAATTTGGACATGTTTGCTATATAATTTGTCTTGTATTGCTTAATTGATGATCCATATGTGTTTTGGTTTCTGTTTTTAGAGTTTATTTAATGAGTTTGCATAAGCTGGAGGAACAATCGCTTGTGTGAGTTGAATCTTGATTGTTTAGGACCAATAGATAATCTAGACTAGTGATAGACCAATCCTAGGTTAAACTTCTAAAAAAGGGAAACTTTAATGTGTGTGATGAATATATAATAACCATTTATATGTTAATACATGTTTTGTTAACCTAAACAAACATAAAGATTAAGTCTTTCTTGACACGAACTTAAAACCGGATAACTTTGTGTTTTAATCGACTTCATGACCTTAAGTTTGATTAAATTGCATAGTTAATAAAGTTAGTTAATCCAATCAAGATGCTAACGAATATAGGAATCGGTATATGGTAATTTATTGTCCATTGCACGCATTAATTGAATTAATTAGCTAAAAAGAGGTGAAATCGAGTCTAGGGAGGGAAACCTTTGAATTGATAAGTTTAAATCCATAAAGTTTGTTGCTTTCACTTCCTTTGGTTTGTTCTTGGTTCGTGTTGTTATTATTTAGTGAGTCGGATAATAAAGTTTGAATCTTTATTGATAATATTCCAAAATTCCCTTTTTTTATTGCTTTTAATTAGTTTAATATTTAATTAGTAGAGTTATATTCAAAATCATACTCGTTCCCCTTGTGTTCGACACCCGTACTTATTTACTATACTACCATACGATTAGGTTCTCTTGCCTATTTGTGTTTTAGTCGTGCTAAATAATTCGGATTTTATAAATTTAAAACTAGTACGCTATACGCACATCAAGTTTTTGCGCCGTTGCGGGGAACGGTTTTATTTTGGTATAACTTGACTAATTCTTTATTAAACGATCCTTCCCGTAAGTTTCGGCTCAAAAGGAAGTTACTTTTCGTTTTTTAGTATTTAGTTCCTAGTTCTTCGTTCTGCGCGCTATTTTGGTTTTCTGTCGATGTCTCTTTTCTGATTATGTATTGGCCTAAGGATCATCCGATCTGTTGGAATTCCTTACTTAAAGATTTGTTGAATGAATTTTATGACGATGGCATTGAACGGGATGATTTCGATTTTATCCCAAAAGATGATGAGGATGACCATCCGATTGGCTCGCTTGATGAACCACAGTTTAGTCCTGAACCATACTGCTTAGACTACTCCGACTTTGACAACAGTATACATTTTGAGCCTTGTGTGGAGGCGGTGTTGAGAGAAGATGCTCAGTCTGATGGAGATATTCTGGAGTGTCTCGCTGACCTGCTTGAGGAACCAGAAGAGTATTCAGAGGATGAACCGCCGACCCTCATCCAACCAACACCCACATTAGGTTTAGAACCAAAACCCGTATGGGGACCCTCATTTCTTGAGAGAGAAGACATGGAAAATTGTGTTGATGAAATCTTGGCCTATCCGGAATTTCTACTTTTCGAGGAGGACGCTCCGAAATCAGAAAAGGAGGTAACCACGGAATCGAATGAGGAGTTGGAGTCGCATTATGGAATCCCTTTGGCGCCGGGAATTCTATGGGGTACTTCACGTCCGGAGAAGGATCACGCGGATAGATTAGGTGGCATCGGGAGCCGGTTGGAGTCTTTGCTTGAGTCACAATTGAGTTCACAATCACTAGGAGGATCCAAAATTCAGAACACGAGAGAGTTATTTATAAAGATCGAGATGGTGTGGTGGAACACAGCACTAGCAGCATTTCAAATCGGTAACAAATATGCATTACCTGATATGTACAAATATGACCACCCGCACTTGATTGCAAGTGTGGGGTCATTCGTTCAAAGTCACAAGAAATAAATTCGGAGTCAAGCTATAGACTCAGACAAAAACAAGCGCTTCTCGGGAGGCAACCCGTGTGTAGTTTAGGTTTTTCTTTCTTATTTATTTTTGTATTTCATTTCCTTTCTGTTGAACTTTGTGGGTGTGTTGACTAGAAACCCTCACGAGACTATAACTCGTCCACTTGGGCTACCGAGGGGTTTAAAGGCCTGTTGCATACGCTAAATGCAACCGTGATTCCTACGAAAGTGAGTTAGGTTTTTCTTTTTGTTTTTTTAGGGAGTTATAGCATAGATAATTCTTCATATATGCTTGTGGAATCCTTTATATAAAATCATATTCAGACATTACTATCCTTTGATGTATATATATTTCTATCATTGTCTGACGTTATGCTTTGAGTGATTTATATTTCAGTGAGGGCTTTTAATTTATGGAATACGCGCGTGTATGCTGACATCCATCTGCTCCGTTCGCCTAATAATACCCAGGGAGTTTTTCTAACCTTTTTTATACCTTGTTATATTTTTAATGTGTACAATGGGGACATTGTACGATTTAAGTGTGGGGTAGGGGGTTAGAAAATATTTCCTCGTTTGAACTTAATTTGTCCTTGTAGTAAATTATTTATCGTATTTGGGCGTTAAATTTTAAATTTTTAATATCATTCGAGTTAAAAGCTAGATATTAGTTAAGATTGTTGAGATAGTTGATTTATAAACAATTTATAGGATATATCTAGCTTTTATGCATAGTGCTTATGGCTTTTCGCCATTTGTTAGAAATTTGTATTTATATTAACCAAATTTTAATTTTTGAATTGCTTCAATAAATTATAAGGTTGAGCACTTTTTGAGTTTAAGCTTGACAAAAATAGACTGATTTGAATTTTTAATTTTTATAAACATATGTTTGAAAAAGAAAAAAAAAGTGAAAAGAGCCGATGTGCAAAATGAAAAAAATATATAAAAGAGCTAGAAAAATATATAAGTCAAATACATGGTCTTTGGAACTCGAATTAGTAAACTCTGAGGGGTGTTTGACACCTAGCCACCTAAAGCCAACTGGTTTGGATCGGTTGAGTCGAGGATTCGCTACATGGGTTCCATAGAAAGTCATACACTTATAAAAAAAGCTGAAAAGATGAAAAAACATATGTGAAAATAAAATTGAAAATCTGCAATAAGTCTTGAGGTCGGGGGATTTTTAAAGGGTAAATTAACCAATTTAAATATAAATGCAATTCATTATTTAAGGTTTGGATATGTATAAATGGAAAAATTATTTGGATTGTTGGAAAGTTAAATATAGATCAAATCATGGGTATGTGCATAAGTCTAAGTATAGTCAATGTTTTGTTTTTAATCAACCTTTTTGACATTTGTAAGTGATATTTAATTTTTCAAGGATGGTATTGATTATTTAAAATTTATAGCTTGAATAAAGTTGTAGTTTGCTTGGGGACAAACAAAGTTCAAGTGTGGGGTATTTTGATACTTCCAAATTTAGATATATATTTTAATCGATATCTATTTTATTTTAGCCTGTTATTGTTCGTAAATAAGAAAAAGATGTTTAATATCTTCATTTATGGAATTACAGGTTAAAAAGGCGGAATATGAAAAGTTTTGAGCAAAAAACGGAAGAAACCAAAGAAATATGAAAAGCTGTCCGCGCCGACACACCTCCACTGTTTTGATCATATCTCACTCATACGAACTCGGATTGAGGTGATTCAAAAGGCCACGGAAACTAGACTCAGAGGGCTACAAAATCACTTTTATGGTAAAACTCTAAAAAAGCGACGTCTCGGTGCGACCATTAAGGTTTTCGCGGCGCGACGCGACTTGATATGAAAAGTTTCAAATTTTGAAAGAGTATTGGATCGCGTCAAATTCACCCGTCGCGGCGCGATGACTCTGTTTTCAGTGTTTTATATAAACAAACATCCAGATCGATTTTGGGTAGAACAACCCAACTTATACTACCCAAATACTGCCAAAACACGTCCAAAAGCATTCTAGGGAGTGTGGAGCTCAACTTTTAAGGATTGGAGCTTATTTTTTGAAGACTTCGGCTTAGATTCATCACGGTTCTATCATTCTTATTATTTATCTTCTGTGTTTATGTTGTTCTTAATTTCCAGAAGCTATTTTGTGGCGTTTCTAAGCCGGAATTTCATGTATTCCTCCCTAGAGGAGATGAACCTCAATAAAGTTGATTAATTTATTTTAATTTGGACATGTTTGCTATATAATTTGTCTTGTATTGCTTAATTGATGATCCATATGTGTTTTGGTTTCTGTTTTTAGAGTTTATTTAATGAGTTTGCATAAGCTGGAGGAACAATCGCTTGTGTGAGTTGAATCTTGATTGTTTAGGACCAATAGATAATCTAGACTAGTGATAGACCAATCCTAGGTTAAACTTCTAAAAAAGGGAAACTTTAATGTGTGTGATGAATATATAATAACCATTTATATGTTAATACATGTTTTGTTAACCTAAACAAACATAAAGATTAAGTCTTTCTTGACACGAACTTAAAACCGGATAACTTTGTGTTTTAATCGACTTCATGACCTTAAGTTTGATTAAATTGCATAGTTAATAAAGTTAGTTAATCCAATCAAGATGCTAACGAATATAGGAATCGGTATATGGTAATTTATTGTCCATTGCACGCATTAATTGAATTAATTAGCTAAAAAGAGGTGAAATCGAGTCTAGGGAGGGAAACCTTTGAATTGATAAGTTTAAATCCATAAAGTTTGTTGTTTTCACTTCCTTTGGTTTGTTCTTGGTTCGTGTTGTTATTATTTAGTGAGTCGGATAATAAAGTTTGAATCTTTATTGATAAGATTCCAAAATTCCCTTTTTTTATTGCTTTTAATTAGTTTAATATTTAATTAGTAGAGTTATATTCAAAATCATACTCGTTCCCCTTGTGTTCGACACCCGTACTTATTTACTATACTACCATACGATTAGGTTCTCTTGCCTATTTGTGTTTTAGTCGTGCTAAATAATTCGGATTTTATAAATTTAAAACTAGTACGCTATACGCACATCAAGTTTTTGCGCCGTTGCGGGGAACGGTTTTATTTTGGTATAACTTGACTAATTCTTTATTAAACGATCCTTCCCGTAAGTTTCGGCTCAAAAGGAAGTTACTTTTCGTTTTTTAGTATTTAGTTCCTAGTTCTTCGTTCTGCGCGCTATTTTGGTTTTCTGTCGATGTCTCTTTTCTGATTATGTATTGGCCTAAGGATCATCCGATCTGTTGGAATTCCTTACTTAAAGATTTGTTGAATGAATTTTATGACGATGGCATTGAACGGGATGATTTCGATTTTATCCCAAAAGATGATGAGGATGACCATCCGATTGGCTCGCTTGATGAACCACAGTTTAGTCCTGAACCATACTGCTTAGACTACTCCGACTTTGACAACAGTATACATTTTGAGCCTTGTGTGGAGGCGGTGTTGAGAGAAGATGCTCAGTCTGATGGAGATATTCTGGAGTGTCTCGCTGACCTGCTTGAGGAACCAGAAGAGTATTCAGAGGATGAACCGCCGACCCTCATCCAACCAACACCCACATTAGGTTTAGAACCAAAACCCGTATGGGGACCCTCCCTTCTTGAGAGAGAAGACATGGAAAATTGTGTTGATGAAATCTTGGCCTATCCGGAATTTCTACTTTTCGAGGAGGACGCTCCGAAATCAGAAAAGGAGGTAACCACGGAATCGAATGAGGAGTTGGAGTCGCATTATGGAATCCCTTTGGCGCCGGGAATTCTATGGGGTACTTCACGTCCGGAGAAGGATCACGCGGATAGATTAGGTGGCATCGGGAGCCGGTTGGAGTCTTTGCTTGAGTCACAATTGAGTTCACAATCACTAGGAGGATCCAAAATTCAGAACACGAGAGAGTTATTTATAAAGATCGAGATGGTGTGGTGGAACACAGCACTAGCAGCATTTCAAATCGGTAACAAATATGCATTACCTGATATGTACAAATATGACCACCCGCACTTGATTGCAAGTGTGGGGTCATTCGTTCAAAGTCACAAGAAATAAATTCGGAGTCAAGCTATAGACTCAGACAAAAACAAGCGCTTCTCGGGAGGCAACCCGTGTGTAGTTTAGGTTTTTCTTTCTTATTTATTTTTGTATTTCATTTCCTTTCTGTTGAACTTTGTGGGTGTGTTGACTAGAAACCCTCACGAGACTATAACTCGTCCACTTGGGCTACCGAGGGGTTTAAAGGCCTGTTGCATACGCTAAATGCAACCGTGATTCCTACGAAAGTGAGTTAGGTTTTTCTTTTTGTTTTTTTAGGGAGTTATAGCATAGATAATTCTTCATATATGCTTGTGGAATCCTTTATATAAAATCATATTCAGACATTACTATCCTTTGATGTATATATATTTCTATCATTGTCTGACGTTATGCTTTGAGTGATTTATATTTCAGTGAGGGCTTTTAATTTATGGAATACGCGCGTGTATGCTGACATCCATCTGCTCCGTTCGCCTAATAATACCCAGGGAGTTTTTCTAACCTTTTTTATACCTTGTTATATTTTTAATGTGTACAATGGGGACATTGTACGATTTAAGTGTGGGGTAGGGGGTTAGAAAATATTTCCTCGTTTGAACTTAATTTGTCCTTGTAGTAAATTATTTATCGTATTTGGGCGTTAAATTTTAAATTTTTAATATCATTCGAGTTAAAAGCTAGATATTAGTTAAGATTGTTGAGATAGTTGATTTATAAACAATTTATAGGATATATCTAGCTTTTATGCATAGTGCTTATGGCTTTTCGCCATTTGTTAGAAATTTGTATTTATATTAACCAAATTTTAATTTTTGAATTGCTTCAATAAATTATAAGGTTGAGCACTTTTTGAGTTTAAGCTTGACAAAAATAGACTGATTTGAATTTTTAATTTTTATAAACATATGTTTGAAAAAGAAAAAAAAAGTGAAAAGAGCCGATGTGCAAAATGAAAAAAATATATAAAAGAGCTAGAAAAATATATAAGTCAAATACATGGTCTTTGGAACTCGAATTAGTAAACTCTGAGGGGTGTTTGACACCTAGCCACCTAAAGCCAACTGGTTTGGATCGGTTGAGTCGAGGATTCGCTACATGGGTTCCATAGAAAGTCATACACTTATAAAAAAAGCTGAAAAGATGAAAAAACATATGTGAAAATAAAATTGAAAATCTGCAATAAGTCTTGAGGTCGGGGGATTTTTAAAGGGTAAATTAACCAATTTAAATATAAATGCAATTCATTATTTAAGGTTTGGATATGTATAAATGGAAAAATTATTTGGATTGTTGGAAAGTTAAATATAGATCAAATCATGGGTATGTGCATAAGTCTAAGTATAGTCAATGTTTTGTTTTTAATCAACCTTTTTGACATTTGTAAGTGATATTTAATTTTTCAAGGATGGTATTGATTATTTAAAATTTATAGCTTGAATAAAGTTGTAGTTTGCTTGGGGACAAACAAAGTTCAAGTGTGGGGTATTTTGATACTTCCAAATTTAGATATATATTTTAATCGATATCTATTTTATTTTAGCCTGTTATTGTTCGTAAATAAGAAAAAGATGTTTAATATCTTCATTTATGGAATTACAGGTTAAAAAGGCGGAATATGAAAAGTTTTGAGCAAAAAACGGAAGAAACCAAAGAAATATGAAAAGCTGTCCGCGCCGACACACCTCCACTGTTTTGATCATATCTCACTCATACGAACTCGGATTGAGGTGATTCAAAAGGCCACGGAAACTAGACTCAGAGGGCTACAAAATCACTTTTATGGTAAAACTCTAAAAAAGCGACGTCTCGGTGCGACCATTAAGGTTTTCGCGGCGCGACGCGACTTGATATGAAAAGTTTCAAATTTTGAAAGAGTATTGGATCGCGTCAAATTCACCCGTCGCGGCGCGATGACTCTGTTTTCAGTGTTTTATATAAACAAACATCCAGATCGATTTTGGGTAGAACAACCCAACTTATACTACCCAAATACTGCCAAAACACGTCCAAAAGCATTCTAGGGAGTGTGGAGCTCAACTTTTAAGGATTGGAGCTTATTTTTTGAAGACTTCGGCTTAGATTCATCACGGTTCTATCATTCTTATTATTTATCTTCTGTGTTTATGTTGTTCTTAATTTCCAGAAGCTATTTTGTGGCGTTTCTAAGCCGGAATTTCATGTATTCCTCCCTAGAGGAGATGAACCTCAATAAAGTTGATTAATTTATTTTAATTTGGACATGTTTGCTATATAATTTGTCTTGTATTGCTTAATTGATGATCCATATGTGTTTTGGTTTCTGTTTTTAGAGTTTATTTAATGAGTTTGCATAAGCTGGAGGAACAATCGCTTGTGTGAGTTGAATCTTGATTGTTTAGGACCAATAGATAATCTAGACTAGTGATAGACCAATCCTAGGTTAAACTTCTAAAAAAGGGAAACTTTAATGTGTGTGATGAATATATAATAACCATTTATATGTTAATACATGTTTTGTTAACCTAAACAAACATAAAGATTAAGTCTTTCTTGACACGAACTTAAAACCGGATAACTTTGTGTTTTAATCGACTTCATGACCTTAAGTTTGATTAAATTGCATAGTTAATAAAGTTAGTTAATCCAATCAAGATGCTAACGAATATAGGAATCGGTATATGGTAATTTATTGTCCATTGCACGCATTAATTGAATTAATTAGCTAAAAAGAGGTGAAATCGAGTCTAGGGAGGGAAACCTTTGAATTGATAAGTTTAAATCCATAAAGTTTGTTGCTTTCACTTCCTTTGGTTTGTTCTTGGTTCGTGTTGTTATTATTTAGTGAGTCGGATAATAAAGTTTGAATCTTTATTGATAAGATTCCAAAATTCCCTTTTTTTATTGCTTTTAATTAGTTTAATATTTAATTAGTAGAGTTATATTCAAAATCATACTCGTTCCCCTTGTGTTCGACACCCGTACTTATTTACTATACTACCATACGATTAGGTTCTCTTGCCTATTTGTGTTTTAGTCGTGCTAAATAATTCGGATTTTATAAATTTAAAACTAGTACGCTATACGCACATCAAGTTTTTGCGCCGTTGCGGGGAACGGTTTTATTTTGGTATAACTTGACTAATTCTTTATTAAACGATCCTTCCCGTAAGTTTCGGCTCAAAAGGAAGTTACTTTTCGTTTTTTAGTATTTAGTTCCTAGTTCTTCGTTCTGCGCGCTATTTTGGTTTTCTGTCGATGTCTCTTTTCTGATTATGTATTGGCCTAAGGATCATCCGATCTGTTGGAATTCCTTACTTAAAGATTTGTTGAATGAATTTTATGACGATGGCATTGAACGGGATGATTTCGATTTTATCCCAAAAGATGATGAGGATGACCATCCGATTGGCTCGCTTGATGAACCACAGTTTAGTCCTGAACCATACTGCTTAGACTACTCCGACTTTGACAACAGTATACATTTTGAGCCTTGTGTGGAGGCGGTGTTGAGAGAAGATGCTCAGTCTGATGGAGATATTCTGGAGTGTCTCGCTGACCTGCTTGAGGAACCAGAAGAGTATTCAGAGGATGAACCGCCGACCCTCATCCAACCAACACCCACATTAGGTTTAGAACCAAAACCCGTATGGGGACCCTCCCTTCTTGAGAGAGAAGACATGGAAAATTGTGTTGATGAAATCTTGGCCTATCCGGAATTTCTACTTTTCGAGGAGGACGCTCCGAAATCAGAAAAGGAGGTAACCACGGAATCGAATGAGGAGTTGGAGTCGCATTATGGAATCCCTTTGGCGCCGGGAATTCTATGGGGTACTTCACGTCCGGAGAAGGATCACGCGGATAGATTAGGTGGCATCGGGAGCCGGTTGGAGTCTTTGCTTGAGTCACAATTGAGTTCACAATCACTAGGAGGATCCAAAATTCAGAACACGAGAGAGTTATTTATAAAGATCGAGATGGTGTGGTGGAACACAGCACTAGCAGCATTTCAAATCGGTAACAAATATGCATTACCTGATATGTACAAATATGACCACCCGCACTTGATTGCAAGTGTGGGGTCATTCGTTCAAAGTCACAAGAAATAAATTCGGAGTCAAGCTATAGACTCAGACAAAAACAAGCGCTTCTCGGGAGGCAACCCGTGTGTAGTTTAGGTTTTTCTTTCTTATTTATTTTTGTATTTCATTTCCTTTCTGTTGAACTTTGTGGGTGTGTTGACTAGAAACCCTCACGAGACTATAACTCGTCCACTTGGGCTACCGAGGGGTTTAAAGGCCTGTTGCATACGCTAAATGCAACCGTGATTCCTACGAAAGTGAGTTAGGTTTTTCTTTTTGTTTTTTTAGGGAGTTATAGCATAGATAATTCTTCATATATGCTTGTGGAATCCTTTATATAAAATCATATTCAGACATTACTATCCTTTGATGTATATATATTTCTATCATTGTCTGACGTTATGCTTTGAGTGATTTATATTTCAGTGAGGGCTTTTAATTTATGGAATACGCGCGTGTATGCTGACATCCATCTGCTCCGTTCGCCTAATAATACCCAGGGAGTTTTTCTAACCTTTTTTATACCTTGTTATATTTTTAATGTGTACAATGGGGACATTGTACGATTTAAGTGTGGGGTAGGGGGTTAGAAAATATTTCCTCGTTTGAACTTAATTTGTCCTTGTAGTAAATTATTTATCGTATTTGGGCGTTAAATTTTAAATTTTTAATATCATTCGAGTTAAAAGCTAGATATTAGTTAAGATTGTTGAGATAGTTGATTTATAAACAATTTATAGGATATATCTAGCTTTTATGCATAGTGCTTATGGCTTTTCGCCATTTGTTAGAAATTTGTATTTATATTAACCAAATTTTAATTTTTGAATTGCTTCAATAAATTATAAGGTTGAGCACTTTTTGAGTTTAAGCTTGACAAAAATAGACTGATTTGAATTTTTAATTTTTATAAACATATGTTTGAAAAAGAAAAAAAAAGTGAAAAGAGCCGATGTGCAAAATGAAAAAAATATATAAAAGAGCTAGAAAAATATATAAGTCAAATACATGGTCTTTGGAACTCGAATTAGTAAACTCGGAGGGGTGTTTGACACCTAGCCACCTAAAGCCAACTGGTTTGGATCGGTTGAGTCGAGGATTCGCTACATGGGTTCCATAGAAAGTCATACACTTATAAAAAAAGCTGAAAAGATGAAAAAACATATGTGAAAATAAAATTGAAAATCTGCAATAAGTCTTGAGGTCGGGGGATTTTTAAAGGGTAAATTAACCAATTTAAATATAAATGCAATTCATTATTTAAGGTTTGGATATGTATAAATGGAAAAATTATTTGGATTGTTGGAAAGTTAAATATAGATCAAATCATGGGTATGTGCATAAGTCTAAGTATAGTCAATGTTTTGTTTTTAATCAACCTTTTTGACATTTGTAAGTGATATTTAATTTTTCAAGGATGGTATTGATTATTTAAAATTTATAGCTTGAATAAAGTTGTAGTTTGCTTGGGGACAAACAAAGTTCAAGTGTGGGGTATTTTGATACTTCCAAATTTAGATATATATTTTAATCGATATCTATTTTATTTTAGCCTGTTATTGTTCGTAAATAAGAAAAAGATGTTTAATATCTTCATTTATGGAATTACAGGTTAAAAAGGCGGAATATGAAAAGTTTTGAGCAAAAAACGGAAGAAACCAAAGAAATATGAAAAGCTGTCCGCGCCGACACACCTCCACTGTTTTGATCATATCTCACTCATACGAACTCGGATTGAGGTGATTCAAAAGGCCACGGAAACTAGACTCAGAGGGCTACAAAATCACTTTTGTGGTAAAACTCTAAAAAAGCGACGTCTCGGTGCGACCATTAAGGTTTTCGCGGCGCGACGCGACTTGATATGAAAAGTTTCAAATTTTGAAAGAGTATTGGATCGCGTCAAATTCACCCGTCGCGGCGCGATGACTCTGTTTTCAGTGTTTTATATAAACAAACATCCAGATCGATTTTGGGTAGAACAACCCAACTTATACTACCCAAATACTGCCAAAACACGTCCAAAAGCATTCTAGGGAGTGTGGAGCTCAACTTTTAAGGATTGGAGCTTATTTTTTGAAGACTTCGGCTTAGATTCATCACGGTTCTATCATTCTTATTATTTATCTTCTGTGTTTATGTTGTTCTTAATTTCCAGAAGCTATTTTGTGGCGTTTCTAAGCCGGAATTTCATGTATTCCTCCCTAGAGGAGATGAACCTCAATAAAGTTGATTAATTTATTTTAATTTGGACATGTTTGCTATATAATTTGTCTTGTATTGCTTAATTGATGATCCATATGTGTTTTGGTTTCTGTTTTTAGAGTTTATTTAATGAGTTTGCATAAGCTGGAGGAACAATCGCTTGTGTGAGTTGAATCTTGATTGTTTAGGACCAATAGATAATCTAGACTAGTGATAGACCAATCCTAGGTTAAACTTCTAAAAAAGGGAAACTTTAATGTGTGTGATGAATATATAATAACCATTTATATGTTAATACATGTTTTGTTAACCTAAACAAACATAAAGATTAAGTCTTTCTTGACACGAACTTAAAACCGGATAACTTTGTGTTTTAATCGACTTCATGACCTTAAGTTTGATTAAATTGCATAGTTAATAAAGTTAGTTAATCCAATCAAGATGCTAACGAATATAGGAATCGGTATATGGTAATTTATTGTCCATTGCACGCATTAATTGAATTAATTAGCTAAAAAGAGGTGAAATCGAGTCTAGGGAGGGAAACCTTTGAATTGATAAGTTTAAATCCATAAAGTTTGTTGCTTTCACTTCCTTTGGTTTGTTCTTGGTTCGTGTTGTTATTATTTAGTGAGTCGGATAATAAAGTTTGAATCTTTATTGATAAGATTCCAAAATTCCCTTTTTTTATTGCTTTTAATTAGTTTAATATTTAATTAGTAGAGTTATATTCAAAATCATACTCGTTCCCCTTGTGTTCGACACCCGTACTTATTTACTATACTACCATACGATTAGGTTCTCTTGCCTATTTGTGTTTTAGTCGTGCTAAATAATTCGAATTTTATAAATTTAAAACTAGTACGCTATACGCACATCAACCTCCTTCACGAGACGTGTAGGGTCGTGAAGCCCTAGGGTTTCACGAACCATGCATCCATGATAGAACACGTGTAAACAAGCTGCTTCACAACCCATGGAGCATCTTTCACGGTTGTAAAGCTTAGGTCAGATTGAATTTGACCATTTTGACCCTTTCCTCTTATAGTAGGCTGTCTGGATTGAAACTTGGTATGTGACCTAATAGGCCCGCGCTTCATTGGCAATGATATCGGCCTACGTGTGTTAGTGGGCAGATTCCAACATACCCAACATGTTTGACCAGCATAATTATCCTCTTCTAACTTTGGCATAATATGTAGCAAAGAAATGCAGTAAAGACTAAACACCGAATCTAACCTTGGTGAGATTGATATCTCTCATAGAAAAAACAGCAAGTGCCTTGTACAATATACCAGGACCCTCATCTAGGGAAAAAACTATGCTCGTCTGCAATCAGTTGGAAAAAAAAGAATTACTAATGACGATTCTCGAAAATAGTGTCTACTTTGCAACATATACTTAAAATAATCGCTAACTTTGAAGGGTCTATCGGTGCCTGGAACAATGGGCTCTCTTGCCAGCATCAGGAAGCGGGTGATATTATCTGAGCCATCCTGAAACAATGAAATATCTCAATTTTATATACAAGATCTGTGAACAATTTTACGTTTTCGTAACGCAAAGGTACAATCTAGACCTGTATATCTTGAGCTAGAACATTCAAATTATATATCTTCGCAGCACCTATGCTAGCAACGGCACCTGTGTCTTTGAGTTTATGCAGAGCAACAAACTGAAACATGCATCAGCAGCGTTAGAAAAAAGCAAGAGCTAGTAGATATGACAAAACGGGCGGGTCTGAAGGGCTGGTTAACTAGAGGTACCAAAGTTGTTAAATTTCAAATAGATTAGTCAAGGGACTAATATTATCATTATGGGAAACTTATGTATATATATACTTGTAATTGACTTTTAGTGTCAATTACTTCATTACAACTTCACTGCCACTATCGTTTTCTCTCAAACAAAGTGAGTTTCTTAGCTTTCTGGTGTTTTAGATCATAAGAAATCAGAGTTGAGCTATTAGTATCATCATATTCGTCTAACATTCAAGGTAAGATTGGTTTATTGTTTTCAAGCTTTTAATGGGTTTATATGATCCAAATGGTTAAAACAAGAATCAAAATATGTTATTATGAGGTATTGAGTGTTTTAGACTGATAGGGATGTTGGAAAACATCCCCAAGATGTCAAAGTATTGATTAATATGAGTTTGTATGAGATTTGGCCAAAAAAGCAGCAACTTATTAGACTGTTTATAAAGGCTACAGGCGTGCCTTGCGGTCGTGACCTCCATATGTTCATAAGGTCCGGGCGTGCCCCTGGCGTGACTCGTTGGTCGTGTGACTTTCAAGATATAAGTCGGATAGAAAGGTCGGATCAATAAGTCGGATGAAATGCTAGGCACGGTTGTACCATGGTAGAGTACGGGTGTGCCCATGATAGGCCACGGGCATACCTATGTGGGGCACGGGCGTGCCCCTGTCTTGTTGTATAGAACAAGTTTTTGGTGTTAAACTCGTAGTTCTTTCACATATGTGTAGTTTTGATAAATACTTCTGAAATAGCTACGCTTCCGCTTTATGTAAAACTTTCACAATGTAAATTATTATGTGAGTTTTTATCAAAATGATCAGTTTTATAATTTGGGTCGCAACAACTTGGTATTAGAGCCACGGTTTGAGGGATCTGGATATGTGCTATGCACAGTCTGGACTTGAACCATGGTTTTGAAAATTGTCAAACTGGAGGCTTGAAGCTTGGTGAGTATAACTAGCAATTATATTTATTACATGTGGGAATCTTATGCGAGTACATAATGTGGTTAGAACAGATATGTTATGTGTTATAATTTATTGGTGATACATGGACTAAGCCTGTGAATCAGGACTTTTTTTTGATAAAGTTAAGATTGAACGTGTATAGTGTGTTTAAAATAATATAAGGGCCCATATTATTACAAACACATGATACATGTTTAAACTTAATGGAATCATGAGGAATTTTGTGAATCGGGTGAGGAGTACTTGTAAATATATATTGATACGTTGGATGTGCTCGTAACTGCTTTTTATAGAGGATAGTGTGGTAAAGCTGCCTTTCGCCTTAATGCTTTATCTATACTACCACGATGGTTAATACAAGAGGTTTAAGAGCAACTAATAATACTAAGGGTGGTCCCAGTCATAGACCCAAAGGGGTAGAGACTGGTGTAACAGATGAGCGTGTTCCTATAGGAATACAACATGATGGGGGTGGAGGAGCCCCAGAGATAAATCAAGGAATCCTAGAAACTTCTATTGGATAAATTGTAGTAAGGGAAATTAGTAAAGCTTTGGAGCGAAGTATTCCTTATATCATAAAACAAGTTGAGATCAGGTAAGTGATCAGAATAAAGAAATGATTGGGCAGGAAATTGCAGCTAGAATAACTGGTGGGGTGTTGGGTTAATCCTCAACCTCAAGTTATTATACATGAAGCATCGAAAAGCTGTACGTTTAAAGACTTCGCTGCTTGTCAACCACCATTGTTTTATGGGGCAACTGATCCAGTTGCCAATCACAGATGGATCTCTGAAATTGAAGGTACGTTTCACACCTGTTTGTGTGCACCTGAGAACAAGGTCAGATATGCAACCAATCAGTTGAGAAGTGCAGCCAAGGATTGGTGGGATATGGAGGTAAAACAAAGAGGTTATACTCAGATTGAAGTTATGTCATGGGATGAATCAATGAAATTGCCTTGGAGAAATTTGTATTGCAAGCATAAATTGATAGAATCGTGGATGAATTCCACAAGATGAAACATACAAAAGAGACTATACCAGAAATTAACGCAAAGTTTTAAGGAGAATGCTTGTTTTTGCCCCGATTATGTGGCAAATGAAAATATAAAGATGTATAGATACATGATGGTGCTTAAGCCGGGCATCCGAGAGTTTATTGATTCTAGTAAGCATCAAACAGTGAAGTCCATGATGGATGCTGCAAGGGCTAGAGAATTAGAATCGGAAAGACAGGAGACTGAAAGAAAGCCAGTGGAGAAGGTGACACTAGTGTATAAGAAACCGAGGGTTGAGACTCTAGAAAAGACCGTGGTACAGAAGATGTAACCGATTTGCCCGACATGCAAGAAACACCATATGGGAGAATGCAGGTTTGGTTCTCCGACGTTTTATAAGTGTGGGAAACCTGGTCACTTGAGTAGAGATTGCAAGAATCTTATCAAGGTGTGATATAACTGCTATCAGCCGGGTCATCAGAGGTCTGAATGTCCCAATCCAATTACAATCGTGTCTACCGGTTCCAAGTCTACTCCAACTTTACCGTCTACACGTGTTCCTGGGGTGAAGAAGAAGAAGAATGTGTCTAAGACAAAGGGGAGAGCTTTTCAGCTCATAGCTGAAGAAGCTAAAACAAAGCCAGATGTAGTCACGGGTACATATCTTATCAATAATATGTCTGCTCTCGTTCTGTTTGATTCGAGTGCAAGTAAATCATTCGTATCTGTTTCTTTTTGTAAAAACTTCAATCATATGTGTGAAAAGCTAGATTCTCCTCTTCAAGTGGAGATAGCAGATGATAAAAGTGTAATTGCATCATATGGGTTTAAGCATAATGTGTTACAAAATTGATACTATTATATTCCCTATAGAATTGATACCTATGACTATGAGGGAATTTCAAGTGGTAGTAGGAATAGACTCGTTAGGTTGTAACTAGGCTATGATATTATGTGAGCAAAAAGAGATACGGGTTCGTACCCCAAATGGGGAAGAACTGATTATATGTGGTGATACTACAAGGGGAAAATCATGTATTTGTTCGGTTTCCAAAGCTAGAAAGTATCTCCAGCATGGGTACACGGCCTTCATAGCTTATGTGATAGATACTAAAATGGAAAAGAGACAGATGAGTATAGAAGATGTGAAAGTGGTATGTGAGTATCCCGATGTGTTTCCCGAGGATTTACTGGAAATACCGCCGGACAGACAGGTTGAGTTAAAAATAGACTTAGTGCTGGGAATTTCACCTGATGCAAGAGCCCCGTACAGACTTGCTTGATGCAACTCTAGGAACTGCTAGATAAGGGATTCATTAGACCCAGTAGTTCTCCATGGGATGCTCATATTTTATTCGTGAAAAAGAATGATGGTACTTTCCGTATGAGCATTGATTACCGTGAACTTAATAAAGTAACCATTAAGAATAAGTATCCTTTGCCAAGGATAGATGATTTGTTTGATCAGTTGCAAGGGCAACGTGGTTTTCAAAAATCGATTTGAGGTCGGGTTATCACCAACTTAAAATCAGAACAGAAGATATTTCAAAAACCGCTTTCAGAACTCGTTAAGGGCATTTTGAGTTTATCGTAATGCCTTTTGGTCTTACTAATGCACCAGCAGCATTTATGGACCTGATGAATAGGGTGTGTAGACCAATGTTGGATAAATCAGTGATTGTGTTTTTAGATGATATTCTTATTTATTACAAGAGTTCAGCTAAGCGTGAAGAACATCTTCGAGAAGTTCTAGAAACTTTAAGAAGAGAACAATTATATGCTAAGTTTTCAAAATGTGAATTTTGCATCTAAGAAGTGCAATTCCTAGGTCATTTAATTAACAAAGATGGAATCAAAGTGGATCCTATGAAAGTGGAGGCAGTAATGAAGTGGGGTTCTCCAAAGAACCCAATGGAGATAAGAAGTTTTCTAGGGTTGGCAGGTTATTATAGTAGGTTTATTCAGGATATTTCAAAGATTGCTACTCCTCTAAGCAAATTCACAAAGAAGAATGTTGAATTCAAGTGGGGAAGTGATCAGCAAGTCGCTTTCTCAACCCTTAAACATAAGTTATGTAAAGCTCCAGTTCTTGCACTTCCTGAAGGGATTGAAAATATGGTTGTATTTTGTGATGCCTCATACAGTGGATTGGGTTGTGTTTTGATGCAGAAGGGTAGGGTTATTGCTTATGCCTTTAGATAATTGAAACCACATGAAAGTAATTACTCGACTCATGATTTAGAACTGGCAGCAGTGGTATTTGCGCTTAAAATATGGAGACACTATTTGTATGGTGTAAGTTTTACTATCTATACCGATCATTAGAGTTTGAAATATTTTATGGATCAGAAGAATCTCAATATGAGGCATAGACGATGGTTAGAAATGTTAAAAGATTATGATTGTGCGATATTATATCATCCTTGCAAGGCTAACGTGGTAGGCGATGCATTAAGCAGAAAGTCAAGAACAGTTCTTATAAAAAATCAATCCTTAAAGATGACAATTACCACACTTTTGATTGACAAGATCAGAATAGGTCAGTCAGAAGCAATTAAAAGTGAAAATCATAACAAAGAACGTATCAAGGGCCAAGTAATTAATCTTTTTAAAGATATTCGTGATGTTCTGACTAGATATGGTCGTATATGGGTGCCAAGTTATGGAGAGACACGGAAGACACTCTTGAGTGAAGCCCACAAATCAAGATTTTCTATTCATCAGGGTGCTACCAAAATGTATAAAGATCTAAAAATGGATTATTTGTGGCCGGGTATGAAACGTGATGTAGCTCGATACATGGAAAAATGCCTTACAGGCTTGCAAGTGAAAGCTGAACATCAGAAACCCCATGGTAAGTTACAACCCTTGGAGATACCGATATGGAAATAGGAAAATATAACGATGGACCTAATTACTAAGTTACCCAAAACCCCACGAGGTTATGATGTTATATGGGTGGTTGTAGACAAGTTCACAAAAAGTGCACATTTTATTCCCATTAAAGAAAGTTATCCCTCAGAACGATTAGCAAATATTTATATGAAAGAGATCATGTCTCGTCATGGCGTGCCAGTCTCTATTGTGTCAGACAGGGATACCAGATTCACTTACAGGTTTTGAAGTAAATTTCACGAAGAATTGGTAACTAAGATTAATCTTAGTACAGCTTATCACCCTGAGACCGATGGTCAAAGTGAAAGGACTATTAAGACATTAGAATATATGCTTCGTGCATACGTTATCGATTTTGGTGGAAACTGGGATTCGTATCTTCCCTTGGCAGAATTTTCATACAACAACACTTATCATTCCAGCATTGGGATGCCATGGTATGAAATGTTGTATGTAAGAAAATGTCGAACTCCAATCTGTTGGGGTGAGGTAGGTGAAAAAGAGCTGAGTAGTACAGAGGTGGTACAACAAACAACAGAAAAGATTCAGTAGATACGAGATAGATTGTTAACTGCCCAGAGTAGACAAAATAGCTATGAGGATAAATGCAGATCATCATTGAATTCAAGGTCGGGGATTATGTATTATTAAAAGTGTCACCATGGAAGGGCGTCATTAGATTCAGAAAGAGAGGAAAACTTGGTCCGAGATTTATTGGACCATTCAAAATCATCGCACGTGTGGGGAAGGTTGCTTACCGATTAGAATTACCAGAAGAGTTGTCTCAGATTCATAACACCTTCCATGTGTCTCATCTTAGAAAGTGTCTAGCAAACGAATCTGCTTTCATACCACTGGAAGATGTTAGTATTGATGAAAAACTTAACTATGTGGAACAGCCTATGGCAATATTAGAATGAAAAGTTAACACTCTACGGAATAAACAGATTGGGCTAGTTAAAGTCCAATGGAAGCACAGGAAAGGATCAGATTTCACGTGGGAGCCTGAACAAGATAAGATAAAGAATTATCCAGAACTCTTCGACAAATGATTTCGGGGACGAAATCTTTTCAAGTGGGGAAGAGTCGTAATATCCAGAAAATAAATGTGTTATAAGTGATTGTAATTATTAAGTGTGGATGTTAACTAGAGGGATCAAAGTTGTTAAATTTCAAATAGAATAGTCAAGGGACTAATATTGTCATTATGGGAAACTTATGTATATATATACTTGTAAGATTGGTTTATTGTTTTCAAGCTTTTAATGGGTTTATATGATCCAAATGGTTAAAACAAGAATCAAAATATGTTATTATGAGGTATTGAGTGTTTTAGACTGATAGGGATGTTAAAATGTCAAAGTATTGATGAATATGAGTTTGTATGAGATTTGGCCGGAAAACAACAAGTTATCAGACTGTACTTGTTCAGAGTACATGAGGCATGGGCGTGCCTATAAAAGGTACGGGCGTGCTTTGCGGTCGTGACCGCCATATGTTCATAAGGTCCGGGCGTGCCTTGGGCGTGCCCCGGGCCTCACTCGTTGGTCGTGCGACTTTCAAGATATAAGTCGGATAGAAAGGTCGGATCAATAAGTCGGATGAAATGCTAGGCACGACTGTACCATGGTAGGGTACGGGTGTGCCCATGATAGGGCACGGGGCGTACCTATGTAGGGCACGGGCATACCTATGAGGGGCACGGGCGTGCCCTTGTCCTGTTCAGTTTTCTATCTTCTATTTTCAGCTTGTGTTTAATACATATCATTATTATTATAACTGTAGAGACTAGCTGAGGACTTATACGTGAACCTTTATCTTCTGTGGATTAGATTTTTATACTTTAGTTTACAAGGTGAGTCTTCTAGACTATTTTTTATATATGCATAATGGTGTTATTACAAGGAATACTTATATGTATTCGTTTTATGTGTTATAAAGCATGCTGCTTTGTGCAATTGTGGCTAAGAAATAACGCAGTACTGTGGCTCAGTTTGCTACCCTGGGTTTAGAATTAGTGGTTGGCGATATTCAGAATGTGATAATATTCATGTTTTTATATGATTTGCAGTGTAGTTACTCACTAAGCTCTCGCAACTTATCAGATATTATTTTATGTATTTTGTAGAACACAATCAAGGCAAGGGCAAAGCTCCGGTTTGACTGAATTTGTTAAGAAAATGAACGTCTGGTTGTATAGAACAAGTTTTTGGTGTTAAACTTGAAGTTTTTTAACATATGTGTAGTTTTGATAAATACTTTTGAAATAGTTACGTTTCTGCTTTATGTAAAACTTTGAGAATGTAAATTATTATGTGAGTTTTTATCAAAATGATCAGTTTTATAATTTGAGGCGTTACAGTGGGTAACAGTTCAATATTGATAAGTCAACCTGGAACACGTTTCATCCTAATTTCTAACTTCTAAATAGATTCTTAGTGTATCGTATATGATAACAAAAATTAAATTACTAACTTTAAAAAAAATTGATTTACGAGATCTTATGCACTAAAGAAACTTTCATCAATTTTTGACCCATTGACTCAAAACATAAATACTCCCTCGCTCCCAACATAAACAACACCAACTTCCTCTTTGGGGTGTCGCAAAATTAAATACAACCACTGTATTTTTGACAAAGTTTCACTTAAAAACCACCCTGCCAGTCACTAACCACTACAAAGCATCAATAATATTGGATTCAATCTACAGATGCTATCTTTTTTAGGGAATTTAAGGTATTGGACTCAGAAGTTAGATATAATTAGAAGACTATGTTAGTTAACTTTCTTTAAAATAAAAACAGGTTTAAAACATTTTATGCAATTGAATACACTCTTGATGACTTTCAACCTCTTTGACCAGCTCAATCCGATCCCCCCCCCCCCCCCCCTTTTCGGACATTTAAAAAAAACATAACTCAAAATGACCCATTTACATACTTGTGCAGCAACAGCTGTATTTTCTGCAGCTTCCCTAACAACTCGTAAACTTGTTAATCGGTGCTCACACTGTGCAAGAGCCTGCAAAACAGTTATTGCAAATATGTACCTGAATTCAATTTATAACTAAAGATACAGCTGGCATGCAGAACATACTTGCGGATGACTGAGAACCCTTTTGAGATCTTCAATTTTGACCCCGTGATTAGCTAACAAGCAGTGTCTAACAGAAAGTTGCACCTCTCCAACAATATGTAACCTGTGACGAAGTAAAAGATCATAGTTTCGGTGGATGCTTCCTCCCAGTGAATTCTCTATAGGCAAAACTGCCCTGTCTGCTACCCACTTTTCAACTGCCTGCCTCAAATAAATTCAAACAAATGTTCATTTGTTGTGCTAGAAAATACGTATCAATGAAAATAAACATCATAGTGGAACCTACAAATGCGTGGAAGAAAGAACATACGAATACATATCAATGAAAATGAACATCATAGTCAAACAATCTATTATCAAAGCATTGATCATTTAGTACACTATCTGGTTTGATGACTTCTATTGTATCCAAGCCCCTTTGTTTTCGTGTTTGGTATACACATATCAAGCCATAAACCTGAGAGGCTTATTTCATAGCATGGCGTGATATGCACCGATTTTGCAAGTTTAGACCATACGTAACTATATATAATGTGGCCTTCGCCTTAAACTACATATCAGTAATAGTGAATCAAGAACGAGGTCTCGCCTGAAATGCAATATCAAATTGCTCACAAGGGACAGTTTCACAATTTGGATATGCTTTCTCAGCTGCAGATTCACTGTACGCCCCACTAACACCCTTCACAATGGAGATTAATTAACAAATACACCAATAATAATTCTACTGTTATACTTAATATGTTAACCATATCATGAAGCCAAAACAAACCACCCAGTATATATACAATCTCATGCCTGGTATGCTACTCGGATTCCAGCCCCATCCTTTAAGGAACCAGTGAGATCAGTTGTAGTCAATGGCCCTGCAATAATCTCAAACAGATTAACTGCATAGAAACAGACCTAAAACTCGACCTGTTCACAGCCTCCTATTTTATAATTGCGCTTATGCCTATGTTTTGGGATCAAGAATATGTTTTCGATTAGCTTAAATACTCATGATCCGAGCTAAACTAATGAAAGCCAATTTTGCTTCTTGGATTATGTTTGCATACCAATAGTAAGTTATTCAATCAGGTATCTAGGAGTAAGGAAGAGCAAAATTCAAAATTCATCTAAACACTCTTAACTAGGCGATAAACGATCAGAATATGTTCTCACTTTTATTCTGCGATCGAGAATTCGTAGAAGGAGCTTCCATGTTGGAACAACAAGAGATCATAGATATGCGTAGGGGAACTTGCAATTTCCTCTGAATTGGAATCCCGGAGTTTAAATTCATTTTGCATGAAGAGTTTTTGGTAAAAGGTGGATGATCACGACAGAAACTTATAAAAGCTCCTGGAAGTTTTGTTGCCATGCGGATAACTGTTGCAGAGAGTGGAGGTGGCAAGCCGTGATTTAAGGGATTAAAGAGGATTTTAACGTTAGCTTAATTAATACATTATGAGTTAATTTTTATAGACATTAAGTACTTCTTAAACATTATGAGTTAATTGGTATTTGCATATTGGTTTGCTATTTTTAAATTATATTTTTAACGAAATACTTATTTGGTTGTCAATTGTATATTTTCGTTTATTGTTGCAATTAAGTACGTACAATTATAGGTTTCTTACTCAACATATTATATCGTTTAGTATTTTTAGGGGCCCAATTTTAGTTTTGCCCCGGGCCTCAGAAATATTTAAGACGGTCATGTTTAAGCGGAACCGTCGTTTTACCTACGACGCCGCAGTGATCGTTTATTGGGTGGGGGTTAAGGGCAGGAGGGTCTCTTTCATATGGGACGGGCAGGGATCGATTTGACCCAAACCCGGCTGGAATAGGGGTAGTAAATACTAATTTGGTTACTATTTGAACCCCTTTCTCTCACAATACAGATTATAAACTTACATACATCACATTAGGGGGTCAAATTAGACAATCAAGAAGGTCCAAATAGTTTTACCCTCGATTAATTATAAGTTTTTTTAACATTTTATGTATAAATACGACTATACGAGGATTGTTAAAATAAATTTTGAATGTATATAGTGTGAAAAGGTACTAATATTTATAGTAAAACATTTGTTATATATATATATATATATATATATATATATATATATATAAGGATATTTTTTGCATATAAAAAAATATGGCTTTTGCATATTTTTTCTAAATTTGCTTTCAAAGATTATATCCTAGACAACAAAAATATTTTACATTGTTTTTAATTTGTTATTAATATTCTCTTCAAATTCTCATTGTTCATTTAATGTGTATTAATAAGTTGGACCGTACCCATTTATTTGTTTTACGGCCAAGTTAATGGACTCTTCATCGGTGAACAGGTGATTTCAAAGTCTCCTCATCTCGTGCATGATTTTTAAAGAACATTAAATAATTAGCTGTAATTGTATTTTTTTTCCGTAATTTCATGGTTTTAAATTTTAAATTTTAAATTATCCTAACTGTTTGATGTTTATCTTTTTGTCTCCTTGTCCATTTTGTTTCTTTTTTTTTTGGTTATTTACGAGGGTAATTATAAAGATTCATATGTACGTTTATTCAAATGTCTATTTGGTGCACGACTTTCAATTACATTAATTTTTAAATTGTACTTTGATTACCCCGATATTTAATACTAATACATAGAGTAATTATCTTTTTTTCTAATTACATGGTTTTAAAATTTATTTTTTTAATTATCGTAATTGTTTGATGTTTATCTTTTCGTTTCCTTAATTATGCATTTGTTTGTTCTTTTTTGGTTATTTTCGAGGGTAATTTTAAAGATTCTAATGCATGCTTTTTCAAATGTCTCTTCAGCTGGTGTACGACTTTCAATTACATAAATTTTTAAATAGTTCTTTGATTATCCTGGTATTTAATACTAATAAACAATTGTAATTATCTTTTTTCCCTAATTACACGGTTTTTAAATCTATATTTTTAATTATCTTAATTGTTTGAAGTTTCTCCTTTCGTCTCCTCATCTATTTATATATATATATAGCATTATAGCTTTTCTTTATAGTTGTTGTCTTCTACATTGTTTTTAGTTTTAATATTTGTTTTCTTTTTAATCATTTATGGCGCCTTTTAAGAGCATAGAATTCAAGGAGTTCGTTGTTCCTTATTTTGATCAGACTAAGTCACAAATGCTTGCACACACGAGGTCAGAATATGATGCACAGACCTACCGTATTGCTGTTGTACAAGTATTAAAGAGTGATATTATGAAGTCGAAGGCTGAGAAGGAGAAAATCTTAAATATGGCTCCTTAGTTCTCAATGTCCATCCTCGGAGGTTAGGGATGCTATAGGTATACAGACCATGAAGTGCAGATTTCAAACGAGAAGAAAAAGGCTATTAAATTTATAGTTCAAGGATTTTCTATTCAAAAGAGTTGTACTAACGTGTTTCTTAAGGTTATTTAAATTAATGTCTATTAACTATTAAATTTATTGTTCAAGTATTTTCTATTCAAAAGAGTTGTAATAACATGTTTCTTAAGGCTATTTGAGTCGATGTCTATTAAAGTCTCTCTCTCTCTCTATATATATATATATATATACACACACTAGTGGGGTACCCGCGCAATGCGACGACGGCGAATAAAGAGGAGGTTGTGATGAGTTTTGTGCAGAATAATCACAAAGAGCTAATATGAGTTTGTGAAGATTCTTTACGAGACGAAGATAATATGAGTTTGTAAAGATTCTTTACGAGAGCCACTTTGAAATTAAGAATTAAATTGCTAAGTCTGAGTTATTTGTCTTTCAGTTTGTTGGAAGAGTTTTGTCACATGGCTGAATCATGAAGTTGCTGATTATATATATGTATGTATATGTGTGTGTGTAATGTTTCATAGTTCCAATTATTATGTAATTAAGTTAGAATGCAATGTTTATAAATTTCAACTCTTTGACTCTTTCATTTGTTTGGTGTTTGTGAAATCTCTTGAACTTGATTTATTGAAAACAATAATTTAGGTGATCTCATAAATCAAATTAAAAATATATGATTAGACTTAATTCAGTTATAAGTATGGTGATCTCATGAATCAAAAGTTCATATTAAAAATATATGGTTAGAAATAATTCAGTTATAAATATTGGTTTAAATTCGTTAATTGTCGGTTATGTTTTCAATATTTATTTGTTTAAATTCATTAATTGTGGAATTAAAGGAGGGGTAAAGGAGAGGTATAAAGGAGGGGTATTTTAGTACATTTACTCTTCTTAAAATTAAAAGTTTTTAAGGTGGTAAATGCATTATATAAGAGTAAGATATATATATAGGGGATGGTTAATTTGAGAACCGTTTTTATTGCGAGAACCGCGAGATCCAATCTTAGCTGTTCATTTTGGAGAATGGAATTCATGGATGAAGAGCGTGGAGGGATTGAACGTGGCAAGGTGCATGTAAGGAATTCATGAGTGGGCAATCTAATTGAATGAGGGGGAATTGGACGGATAAGATTGGTTCTCGCAATAAAAATGGTTCTCAAATGAACTTTTCACTATATATATATATATATATGTGTGTGTGTGTGTGTGTGTGTGTGTGTGAGGGTTCAAAAGAGAACTGTTTTTCGTATGAGAACTGCGAGAACCAATCTTGGCCGTTCATTTTGGATAATGCATTAATTCATGGATGAAGAGCGTGGGGGGATTGAGTGTGGCTGGGTGTATGTAAGGAATTCATGGGTGGGCAATCCAATTGAAGGAGGGGGAATTGGACGGCTAAGATTGGTTCTCATGGTTCTCGTATGAAAAACAGTTCTCGTTTGAACTTTTGCCTATATATATTCCGGATTTTGTTTTGATTTTTTCTTTGATCATTGAAGGCTCAATATTCTTATATTCAGTTTACAATGAATATAATATTATTATGTATTCTATGTAGTTGTTGGTAAATATTTTTTGTTTTGATTTTTCCTTTGATCATTGAAGGCTCAATATTCTTATATTCAGTTTACAAAGAATCAATGAATATAATATTATTATATATTCTATGCAGTTGTTGGTAAATTTTTTTTATTAAAGTTAACATATGAATAGTTACCGATCGTTGTATTGTTTATAATTTTTGTTTGTTGCTATTATCATACATCTTGTAGTGTAATAGTTTCTACAAAAGTTGCATTACAATAAACCATTATGATATACTCATCATCTACTCATACAGTTTATGTAGTCTTGGATTAAAAAAGAAACCCTAAAAAATACGTTTTTGTAATACCCTGTTTCCGTATCATGAATAAATGAATATTTTATTGGATGATGCGAGTTATATATATATATATATATATATTGGAGTTGCTAATTATTTATGGAATTTAAGTTGTTTTGAATTGGTGGGTTATGTAGTCTATTGAATGAACAAGTAATTGGGATACTTTATGGTTGGGCTTATTAATTAAGGGAATGGAATAAAGTGTGAAAGAATTAAGCCCCATGGGCTTAAAGCTAATGCCATTGTTGGGCCTAAGGCCTTGTGGGAAACAAGTATAAAAGGAGGATTAGGGTGCAACCTCCAAGAAGAATACACTGTTGCATTGAGAGTTCTAGAGTGCGTGTCTGTGCGTGCAAAACCCACGAGAAAGCAAGGAGTAAGGAGGCAAGAATCATTTGGAAACTCAAGAAATTGGCAAAGGAATCATCAGTTAATGTTTCCTACATATCTATGATGTTGTAGGCATCGATTTTACCTTGTTTGGATGATTATTAGGCTAGATAAGATCTGGGTTTTTGGGTTTTGGGTTTATGAAGAACATAGTAAAAAATCTGAGCTAGAAACTTGAATACTTGTTGTGTTGTGTTTAAATCTTGAAGAAAATGTTTATATGAATGGAGAAACGTTTTGAAACAAAAATAAAGTGAATTGGTTGAGTTTTGAGAAGGTCGTGATTTTGAAAATGGAGTTTTAAGGTTCTGGGTTTTTCAAAAAGATGAACTGGTAGGGAAGAATAAGTCGTGCGACCTTCAAGCTAGGTCCATGCGACTTTCAGCTTGATTATTTGCTCCATGCAACTTTCGGATGGCATGGCTAGGTGTTCATGCGACTCAAGTGTTTTTCATGCGACTGTCGGATTTTATGAATAGTCATGCGACTGTCGGATGGCCTATGTATATCCATGCGACAGTCGGATCTGCATAAGAGTCGGATTGTGTGAGAGTCGGATGGGTATGAGTGTCGGATGGTGTGAGAGTCGGATGGGGATGAGTGTCGGATTGTGTGAGTGTCGGATTGTATGAGTATCGGATTTTGGCATAAGAGTCGGATTGCATATGTATCGGATTGTATAAGAGTGTCGGATTCTTAAGTACCATGCGACTGTCGGATTCATAGTGTCCATGCGACTGTCGGATCGCATAGGTGTGGGTGTGTGCCATGCGACTTTCAATGATAGGTTCGGCCTAGGGTGGTCCGACGTAGGGTCTGTAGTGTACCCAAAGCTAATCAGTGGAGATATCTGTATTGTAGGTCCTTGCGACTGGAATTGTTAACTTACAGCTTGTGAAATCTGTTGCGTTTGTCTGTGCTGCAGATGAGGTGAGTTACCCTAACTTATACATGATATTAGTGTGAAATGTATATGTTATATTTTATGTGATGTTTAGCTGATGTGATTTATGTGAAGTGAAGGGTTACGTTATATTGTGGTGAAAACGTAACTCGGGCACAGTCAGACATAGTGTGAAATCCTTGGTACGGCTTGGATAGTCAACTATGACCCAAAGTGTGAAATCGTCGTCAGTGCACTGCGTCGGTAGTATGTGTTATGATATGTGATCATGGATTTGTGTTATGATGTTACATGTACATACCTAGTGTGGTGTGTAAGTTAGAGTGCTCGCTAAGCTTTATGCTTACTGTTGTTGAACTTATTCTTTTCAGGACCGGATCATGGGAAGGCTCCAGCAATGTGAAGATGGCTCATCATTTATCTAAATCGTTTCCGCTGTTTTGATACTTAAACATTCGCTAGAGCAATATTTGTAATATTACTTAATTACACTTTATGACGGGTAGTCCCGGGTGCGGGGCCTCGTATGATTTTTGGTTGAATGCATTTATATTTTTATATTCAATTGTTTAAAAAAAAATTTGGGACGTTACAACTTGGTATCAGAGCCTAGGTTTAAGGGATTCAAGCATGCAAGAGGTGTGTTTGGACTTAAACCTTGGTTCTAAGACATTTTTAAATTTACAAAATTTATTTTCAAAACCGAACGATGAGCTGTCAGCTGGAGCTTGGTCCTAGTGAGCACGAAGTGAAGTGAAGCATAGTATATATTTATATATAGTTGGCGGAATATACTGTGCAGTTAAATCCATGATATATGCTAGAGTAGTTCCTAACTGTATCCATGTATATACATATCGTGAATACTATACACCATGTATAATGGTAACCATATAGTCTTAGAACGGATGATTTGGCCTTATTTCATGTTCTCGTTTGATGTTGGGGTAGGGTAGGATCAGACGCTCAAAGACTTGTATGACTTAGCATTATACGTGGATGTATTCGTGATATGGATAGACTAGGATATGATGGCTGGTGTGTTGAACCTTATGTGTTTGCATGATTTTATGATAATATGAAAATGCAATGTGTATGTGGAATGTTATGTGATGCATGACCCAAGCCTGTGAATCGGGATTTCGGATGGTGACGATAAGACTTGGGATGTGTGATGTGTTTAGAGTAATATAAGGGCCCATATTATTGTGAGCACATGATACATGTCGAGACTTGCCGGAATCATACGAACTCTTGTGAATCAGGTGAGGGGTACTTGTAGGACTGTAGTATGCCTGTAGAATAGGAGTGCCTTAGTGAGTAGGGCTACTTCAGACGAGGTGAACGGCATGCTAGAAATTGTATGTGGTGTGGATATAGACTGCGGTGTGAGCAGGATAGTATGATAAAGCCACCTGCTTAATAGTACGTTATCTATACTTCCAGAATGGTGAACACAAGGAGGAACCGCAATCTCATTGCTACTGCTGGAACTGGAACCAGCTATGGGCCCGAGGGCCTAGAGACCAGCGTCACTGGGGAGACAGACCCCCGCCAACAGCCTATACTGAACAAGGATTATGAGGGTGCTAACCCGAGAATTGTGACACCAGAAAACGCGATCCCGGTTACTGAGGAGGAAGAGACCGACAGAGAGGCTCTTCTAGCCGCCAAGGTGACGGCTGATGTAATGAAGGAGTTAAGGGAGATGTTGCCCCAGATTGTTACCGAGATCAAGGAGGATATGGGCAAGATGATGGATCAGAAGCTGAGTGTCCTATGGGCAGCTAGGGAGACCGCCACTCCAATTATTACCCGAGCAACGAACCAGACACAGCAGGGTGGCAGCTATAGAGACTTCTCGGCTTGTCAGCCACCTATCTTCGAGGGGGTTATGGACCCCATTAGGAGTGCTCAATGGATTTCTGAGGTGGAAGGAGCCTTTCACACTAGTCGATGCGCAGAAGGGAGCAGAGTCTGGTTCGCATTGAACCTTCTTAGAGGGGCAGCAAAGACTTGGTGGAACCTTTTGAGGCAGAGAAAGGGAGAGTTGATTTCTACCATGACATGGGATGAGTTTAAGGGATTGTTTAACGACCAGTTTGCTCCAAAGGTGGAGAGAGAAAGATTGATGAACGAGTTTTTGAAGCTGGAGCAGACTACTGAAACGGTGAATGAGATCACCGCCATCTTCAAGGAGAAGGTCTTGTTTTTCCTTGCCTACGTGGCAGATGAGAGTCTGCAGATGCACCATTATTCTCATATGTACAAAAATTTGGTGTTACTTGTTGACCCAAATACACGACCATTAACTACAAATAAACAAAATATGTGAATAGTCATGTATTCCAAACATATCATCCGGCAACAAGTCCTTCCCAAAAGCATCTAACCGCCTCACCGGCATCAAGCTATCACTTATCTGTGGATACGAAAACATACACACGGATTTATTAGCATAAGCTAGTGAGTGTATCAAAAATAGTTAATCAAATAAACAAGTCATCATCACATGCAAAACAGTTATATCATCAACAAACTAATCACACAAGATGTGGGGGACAAGTCCACTTGTGCTTGTATCTTCCATAGAGACCAACCATGGTCAACAAGTCCTCGTAGGGGTGTGTCCACATCTCTCGTCAAGGTGGGGGAAGCATGAAGCAGTCCACCATACAATGGTTATCTAGAGTGAATGACCTGTTCCCCAAGTCCACTCATGTTGCTTAGGTTCGGTGGCTCGTGCTGCGAGAAAATCTCTGGAAAAAGAACACATTGCTATACCGTCGCGACCGGGTCTGCATAGATGAGTTTCCTCTTTTCATTGCTGCAGCTCCCAAATTTCATTCTCAAATCATACCAAATTATAATACAACGGATATAAAACCAAAAACTTAACCAAAACATCTTCCTAACCACAAATATGAACACTTTTAACACCATTCATCATCAAAACCTAACTTCACCATTCTTTCAAATTTTTGATCCATTTACTCATTCAAACCCAAATTCAACCATAAACTATCACAAACAACTATCAATACTAAAATCAAACACAAGTATGAGTGCAAACTTACTTGATTAGAAAATCCCACTTGATGGCTACTTTCTTGCTTAAATCCAACTCAAAGATGAAGAAATTGAACCCAAACACTAGATTTCTTGAATCCAAACACAAAACCACCAAATTTTCTTGATTTCTTCTTCTTCTTCTCCTTGAGAGAGAACTCTAGAACTCTCTCTCTCTCTCTCCTTCCCTCATGATTTCTCCAGAATTTTGCGACTTTTGATCTCAATTATTGAGGTTAAACATATATATATATATATACATATTTACACTAAAGGTCCTCCAAGTATTAAGCATATTTCATTTATTTACCAATTTTAATTTATAACACACAAATACACAACAAGTAGCAATTAAAACACCAATAACACGTAAATTACTAAATCTTCGTTTAAACTTGCATTTTATATAATTTTACAAAAGTACGGATATTACATTTCCTCCCTCCTTACAATGATTCCGTCCTCGGAATCAGTTCTAGCTAAACAAATGACGATAACGGGTTTTCATGTCGTCTTCGGTCTCCCAAGTCAAGATGTGACCTTGACTATTTTTCCACTGAACCAATACTAAAGGAATAAAATGATTCCTTAACTTCTTGGTCTTTCTATCCATGATTGCAACTGGCTCTTCCACCAATCGCTTCTTTGGATCAACCCGTAATTCACGGATAGGAATAAGTTGATTATCTTCTACTTTAGTCTTCTTGAAGTTACAAACATGGAAAGTGTTGTGAACACCTTCTAACTTCGGAGGTACCTCCAATTCGTAATCTTGCTCGTTAACTCGCTTTAGAATCTCGAATGACCCAATATACCTCGGGCTCAACTTCCCACGCTTTCCAAACCGAATATTACTTGATCACCGACTTCAAAAGTCATAGGTTTCCTGATATACTCTAATTTATACATGTTTCTTATGCGAATTTCCCTGCATTTTGCCTAGATTTATGGTGAAAATTTTTGTATAAGCTACTTAATCACTTGTTGTTCACCATACAGGCATATATTGGCTTTTCGGCAACAAACGAGCCGTTTCCGGTTGATTTACAACAAAGTTGTTAAAAATAGAGAAAAGGGGTCCCTCACGACCCTTCACGAGCCGTGAAGATCACATGCTACACGAACCGGATAGCTTTTCATGAGGCATGTGGAGCCAGTTCCTTCACAACCTCTCACGACCTTCTCACGACCCGTGAGAAGCCTTATCTTCAGTTGCAGAGCCACTTGTCCCACTTGGTCCACTAGCCTTTCACGACCCCGGTCACGACCCGTGTAGGGTCGTGAAGCCTTCATATTTCACGGGTCGTGAAGGACCTTCATGGTCGTGAAGGACCTTCATGGTCGTGAAGACGGCCCTGTGCGTCTTTAAATATCTGTTCGAAAAACAGAACAGGGGGTCGACTTTTTACACAATTTCTCTCAAATTCCCGGTCCAAAACACGTCCAAACACATCTGGGGAATCCTTGGAGAATTGGAGAAGCAAAGGAGAAGGCATTTCAAGCTTGTGGAGCTTCCATCTTCATCACCCTCATCACCATTGATTGTTGTTCTTCATTTTGGTAAACTCTAATCTGATTTCCAGAATGCTAGGTATCAAATCAGTGTACTTTATGATGGATATTGTAATTATGTGCTTCTAAACTCATTTATTCACTTGAATCAATATGATTCCAATGTAGCATTTTGGTAATATTTATATGTTATTATGCTTTGATCATCCGAATTTCTAGAAGTTATTGATGATGATGATTCAATGAATGCATGATTTGGCTGTGTTTATTGATAATTTCAGTCCTTGTGAGTTGTATGAAAATGTATGATAGGTTTTTCTACATGGTTGTTCAATTTATCTTCAAAATTGCATATATTCAAACAAGTATGTTCATGTTAGATTCATGCTAGGTTTGGTGGTTTTTGATATGTTTCATGTTTGGTATGCATTTTTGGGGCTTCACATTAGGTTAATGAGAGATGGATTGAAATATTGATTTATGCACCTTGTTGTGTTTCCTAGTGGTTGAGAAGTTATGTTCATGAAACTTGGTGTGTTTAGAAAAATCATTTTGTAAGTAAAGATTTGGGGTTACAAAGGTTTTTGAATCTTGAATTTCTATAAACTTATGATTTGTATGAACACGGGTTGAAACATCATTATTTATAACTCTTTACAAGTTGATTTGGTTATTTTGGCATGTTTAAAGAAATCTACTTGATCAATGTTATGATGATATATATATATATATATATTTGCACTAGCCATGGCTATGTTGGATGATTTGAGATTTGAGTGAATATCTTTATAAATTGATTGTTATCTTCGTGCTCATCCCATTTGATTGTGTGAGAGTTGACACCATCTTTAGTTGTTTGTGAATTATTGCTCATTTTCTGCGATCTCTGATGTTTGTTTGACTAAACAATGGTAATGGTTTAGTATTGGTAGCTGTCGTTCCCTGAGTTCGATATGTGGTTTTACAATAGCCTATACTACATACGTGGGTTCACTGCCCGTGTGTGTTGTGTTTCTAGGGTAATTCCATCTTTAAAACAGCGTGTTAATAAGCTTTTAAATCATAAAAAATATAGTACACCTAAGGAACCACCAAGTTTTTGGCGCCGTTGCCGGGGAGCGGCAATATTGAGAAAAGTCAAAGCTGTTGATTTAGTCTTTTTATTTGTATATATGTGTTTTTTTCCTTTCTTGGTTAGTTTAAGTTGCCTTTAGTGTTTAGTTGCTTGTTCGTGCCTTGCCTCTCGTTTTCCTTTCTTTCTATTTTCTCGCCACCGTGCCCCGTTTATCGATTATCGGTCTTGTCGACCCACTTCCCGAACCCGAACGCGAATTTCGAAACCGACGACGCCTAGCGCGTAGGGGGGCCGCTGCTAATCCAGACATGGCGGGTGCAGAAGGGGAGCAACCAGTAGGCAGGACGATGGGTGACTTTGCTCGCCCGACCCTAAACGGCATGCACACAAGCATTGTGCGACCGGCTGTCACCGCAAATAATTTTGAAATTAAGCCGAATATTATTCAAATGGTGCAAAACACGGTCCAATTCTATGGATTGCCAGATGAGGATCCAAACAATCACATTCGGAACTTCCTCGAGATATGTGACACGTTCAAGATGAATGGCGTATCCAACGATGCCATTCTTCTCCGTCTCTTCCCATTCTCACTCAAAGATAAAGCCAAACTGTGGCTGAACTCCCTTCCTACTGGTTCCATCACTAAATGGGACGATCTAGCCGAGAAATTTTTATTAAAATATTTTCCACCTTAAAAAACGGCTAAGCTGCGCAATGATATCTCATCGTTTATGAAGCTGGATGGGGAATCTCTCTATGACACATGGGAGAGATATAAAGATTTGTTGAGGAGGTGTCCGCATCACGGACTTCAAGTATGGCTTCAGGTCCATACATTCTATAACGGGTTGTCTGTAGACACCCGCCAAATGATTGATGCAGCTGCAGGTGGTGCTCTCACGAGCAAGACTCCAGAAGCGGCTTACGAGCTCATTGAGGATATGGCCATGAACAACTACCAGTGGCATTCCTCGCGAGCAAGGCAGCCTAAACAAGCTGGTATATACCAGGTTGATCCTATCACCGTTCTTTCTGCACAGGTTGAGGCCTTGAACCATAAGATTGACCAAATGCAGGTCAATGCTGTGAAAACTTCTTGTGAATACTGTGGAGGTCCACATTTGAGTAGGGATTGCCAGACAGGCAATATGTTTGCCTCTCACGAAGAGGTAGACTACATGGGCACTCAAAGGCCCCAACAAAATCCCTATTCCAATACTTACAATCCTGGGTGGAAAAACCACCCAAATTTCGGTTGGAGAGCGGGAACTAGCAGCTCCAATCAGCCCCCTCCAGGTATTCCTGTCCCCCAGCGACCTCCGTTTCAACAAAATCATAATTTTCAGCAGGGTCAACAAGGGCAGCAACATCAGCAGCGACAACAACTTCAGCAATAAGGGAATCAGAATCTTTATTCTAACTTTCAATCTTCGGTTCCTTCTTCATCTAGCAAGCCGCCCAGTCTGGAAGATGTCGTGGCTAAATTTGTCACAGCTTCTGAAAATAGATTCCAGCAGACGGATGCTACTTTGAGAAATCAGCAGGCCTCGCTTCAAAATCTCGAAAACCAAGTAGGCCAGATTTCAAAACTCTTGTCAGACCGGCCACCGGGTAGTCTCCCGAGTAATACGGATCCAAATCCGAAGGCACACGTGAAGGCTATCACTTTACGTAGTGGGACGACCATGGTGCCCCCTTCTGACCCCTCAAAATCTAACGACAAACAGGTCCAATCGGGCGTTGATTGACGTATGCAATGGAAAACTCATGCTTAGAGTAGATGACGAGGAGGTGACTTTTGACATCCAACAGTCAATGAAGCACTCATCAAGCCAGGATGATTTTCTATACTTTGTTGATATATTTAATCATCATCCCGTGGATCCTGTTGTACCTACTTGGGAGAAGGACGTATTTGACACGCAAATATTAGATCAGGTTGTCACGGACGTAGAGCAGGTGCAGCTTGTTTGTGATGAGCTGGATAGCACTACTCCACCTGACACAATCCCTGTTCCAGAAATTTTTAAGGTCCTTGAATTGACCGAGAGCTCCGCTTCTCGACCATCTACTGTGGACCCCCCTTCTCTTGAGCTGAAAGAGCTCCCCTCCCATCTTGAATATGCATTCTTAGAGGGAGATTCCAAGTTACCTGTAATAATAGCTTCTAACCTTACCACCGATGAGAAGAGTAAGCTATTACACGTATTGAAAAACCACAAAACTGCCCTTGCATGGAAAATTTCCGACATCAAGGGGATTAGCCCGTCTTTCTGCACGCATAAGATTCTTATGGAAGATGATTATAAGCCTTGCGTGCAGCGCCAGAGACACTTAAATCCAAACATGCAAGTGGTAGTCAAGAAAGAAGTTATAAAGCTCCTGGATGCTGGCTTGATCTACCCTATCTCTGATAGCCCGTGGGTCAGCCCCGTCCATGTTGTCCCAAAAAAGGGAGGTATGACCGTCGTTCCTAACGACAAGAACGAGTTAGTCCCAACTCGTACGGTCACGGGGTGGCGTGTGTGCATCGAAAATCGAAAACTCAATGATGCCACACGTAAGGATCACTTCCGCCTTCCCTTCATTGATCAAATGTTGGAGCGTCTGGCTGGCAATGCATTCTATTGCTTTCTTAATGGTTTCTCCGGGTATTTTCAGATACCTATCGAACCAGAGGACCAAGAAAAGACCACTTTCACATGCCCTTATGGCACTTTCGCCTATCGGCGTATGCCTTTCGGGTTATGTAACGCTCCTGCCACGTTTCAGCGTTGTATGACAGCTATATTCCATGATATGATTGAGGATTGTGTTGAGGTGATCATGGATGACTTTTCAGTCTTCGGTAACTCCTTTGATGCGTGTCTTCATAATTTAGAGAGGATGTTGTCTCGTTGTGAAGAAACTAACCTCGTGCTCAATTGGGAAAAATGCCACTTCATGGTGCGCGAAGGTATAGTTTTGGGACATAAAATCTCAAATGAGGGGATTGAGGTAGACAGAGCTAAAATTGATGTTATTTCAAAACTACCTCCCCCCACAAATGTCAAGGCTATTCGGAGCTTTCTTGGACACGCAGGGTTTTACCGGCGCTTCATAAAGGATTTTTCAGAAATCACTCGGCCGTTAATCCATCTGCTTGAAAAAGATGCTCCTTTTGTTTTCTCTCCTGAATGTGATCATGCATTCAACTTTCTGAAGGAGAAATTAACCAATGCCCCTATTCTGACGAGCCCGGATTGGTCACAGCCATTCGAGCTAATGTGTGACGCAAGTGATTACGCAGTTGGTGCCGTCTTGGGCCAAAGGATAAATAATCACTTTCAGCCTATTTATTATGCCAGCAAGACTCTGGCTGACGCTCAAGAGAACTACACAGTATCTGAAAAAGAGTTGTTGGCAGTTGTCTTTGCATTCGACAAGTTCAGGTCTTACCTTGTGTTATCCAGAACGGTGGTATACACTGACCACTCTGCCCTCCGTTATCTGTTCGCGAAGCAAGATGTGAAACCCCGCCTAATTAGGTGGATTTTGCTCTTGCAAGAGTTTGACATTATCATTAAGGATAAGAAAGGAGCAGAAAACCTGGCTACTGATCATCTCTCGCGTCTAGAAAATCCAAATCTGGAGATGCTGCACGAATCGGGCATCAAAGACAACTTCCCTGATGAATTCCTCTTGGCCTTAACTAGCATCGATGAGATTCCATGGTTCGCTGACTTTGCAAATTACCTTGCGGGCGGAATCTTGCTAAAAGGCCTCTCACACCAGCAAAAGAGGAGATTTTTCTCTTAATTAAAGCATTATTTTTGGGATGACCCCTATCTCTTTCGGATCGGGGCTGACCAAATCATTCGGAGATGTGTAAGTGGCGACGAGGCCAAGAGTATCCTCAAGCATTGTCATATGGGCCCAACTGGTGGTCACAACGGACATGGATACACTGCCAAAAAGGTCCTTGACTCGGGTTTCTACTGGCCTACGATATTTAAGGATGCTCATCTCTTGATCAAATCTTGTGACGCCTGCTAACGGGCAGGTAATATCTCTACACGTAATGAAATGCCTCAGAACAGCATTCAGATTTGTGAAATCTTCGATGTATGGGGCATCGATTTCATGGGTCCTTTTCCACCCTCACACGGTTGCAAGTATATTCTAGTAGCCGTTGATTACCTTTCAAAGTGGGCTGAGGCGCAAGCCTTGCCTACTAATGATGCGAAGGTAGTTTGCAAATTTCTGAAAAAGATTTTCTGTCGATTCGGTACTCCGACAGCACTCATAAGCGATCGGGGAACTCACTTCTGCAATGCCCAACTCAAGAAGGTGTTGAAACGATATGGGGTGACCCATAGACTATCGACTCCTTATCATCCGCAGACAAGTGGCCAAGTCGAGGTCACCAACAGAGGTCTTAAAAGAATCCTGGAAAGGACAGTAGGTGGAAGCCCGAAGGATTGGGCTGAAAAGTTAGATGACGCGTTGTGGGAGTTCCGCACAACATTCAAGACCCCTATAGGTACCACACCCTATAGGATGGTCTATGGTAAAGCGTTCCGTCTTCCTGTTGCACTAGAGCACAAGGCCTACTGGTCTTTGAAAATAATAAATCTTGATGTCTCTAGTGATGGCGAAAACCGTCTGCTTCAAATCAATGAGCTTGACGAGCTGAGGCTCCAAGCTTATGAAAGTTCGAAAATCTAAAAGGAAAGGACGAAGGCCTTTCATGATAGCCGCCTGAAGGACAAAGAATTCCAGGCTGGCGATCGCGTGCTTCTCTATATGTCCCGTCTTCGCCTCTTTCCAGGAAAATTGAAGTCTAGATGGTCAGGTCCGTATATTGTACACAATGTGTATCCGCACGGTGCTATTGAACTTGTTGACAATGATGGTCGAATCTTTAAAGTCAATGGTCGCCGGCTAAAGCACTATGTAGGGGCCTCTGCCCCTGAAGATGCATGTGAAGTATTGATGCTTCACCCCGCAGGTCCTTAGCCGAGCGGGCGAGTCTAGCCACGGACTCGTTAAATAAAATTGGAGGCGCTAGCGGGGAGGCACCCCCGTTCTGTACATACAATTCGTACATAGTTGTTTCCTTTCTGTTTGTTCCGGTGCAAACGGGTCGTCGTGACCCGTTTGCTATTCCGCGCGTGAATCTTGCGTTTCTTTGCATATCTTTGCATGATTCACTCATCTGCATGTGTTTAGAGGAAATCTGGGTTTCCACAACTCCGGGTGGCCTTGGAACCGCGCGTTGCATTTTCTTTTTCTTTTTTCTTTGTATTTTCGTTTTTTTTGTTGATTTTTGTTTCGGTGCGCCGTCGAGGTTCTAGCGACTCAATCATGTCCGGACACCCTTCCTGGGGGTTTGTAGTTGGTTTTGGCTCTTATCGATAGTAAATTTGAAATTATGGAGGTATTAGCCAAATTCTGCGTTAAAAATGGAAAATCTGCTGTCTGTAGGGTCTTCACGATCGTGAAGATGAAATCTTCACGGGCCGTGAAGACCTTTTCTTATATAAGGTCTCACGGCAGAGACCTCTTCACAACCCCTCACCACCTCCGAGCCTTCACGACCTTCCACGGGCGATCTCCACGACCTTTCACGGGCGAGCTAGGGTTTCGTTTTTCTCGATCATTTTCTCGCATCTCCAGGTATCTACTTTGCTCCCTAATTGTTACAAATGATCTTTAATAGCATTTAGGTCTGTTTTGGGTCGAAAAATTGCTTCAAATCCTTCGTTTTATGCGTGCCCTAGTTTCCTGTTCGAACAGCTCTTCACGACCTTGAGGTCGTGAAGTGTTTATGCTTCACGACTAATCGCCCGTGAAGAGCCTGGGCCTCGCCAACCATTTCTGCTTCACGACTTTGGGCTCGTGAAGCTCTGTGCCTACACGATCGTGAACAGTGTTTTTCCAGATTTTACAATGTTTTTCAATCGGTTCCGATCTGTAACCTGTAGCATCGACCATTTCAGACCTTGGATTGATAAAAACCCTTCCTTTACTTGAAATTCACATCGTAAGCGGGTTTTTAACAATCCTCGCGCGCACATAGCCATTTTCTGACCTATATTCTTGATACGTGCAGCCATGCCTTTGCGCCGTCCTCGTATTCGTTCTCCTCCACCAACGGAGGATCCAGCTGCTCCGCCCGCGCCATGGGGTGACCTTGATGTCGCCCGGTGGCTAGTCTTCCAGAACCGGAACGATCGTGACCGGTTCGCTGAGCTCAGATTACGGACCATTGCCTGCCAGCGCCACATAGACTGGGAGGCCCTGAGGCGCATTGGGGTCCGAGACAGAGCACAGCAGCTCTGTGACCCGGTTTGGACCCGTTTCTTCTCCATTTCCGAGCCTACCTACCGAGAGCTCACGCAGGAGTTCCTCACCACTTTCTACTACCAGCCAGAGGTCCAGGACCTTGATTATGCCCGAGCCATCCAGTTCAGGCTCGGAGGTCGCGAGCGTGCCATGTCTTTGCGCGAGTTTGCCGTTCGCGTGGGTATCTACACACAGGAGGAGGTTCATCTGCCTATCTTCTCTGACGGTCTTAGGGACTTCCCTGCAAGGGTCCACCACTATGATTACTGGCCCGAGATTGGCCATGGGCAGTATGTGGGCGCTCAGCCCAAGGCCACCGCATTACTGGAGCCGCTTTTCAGAATCATTCACCATGCGGTCGCGCTGACTATTTGTGGCCGTATGGGTGATCCCGGTACCGTTACTCAGAGGGACGTATTCTACCTCTATTACATCATTGGTGGCCACAATGCCAATGTCGCCCACTGTCTTGCAGATTACCTCACCAGAGCTGCTGGAGCCCGGTCTTCCTCACCGATGATGGGCAGGGCGTATATCACACGCCTGGCCCGCTCTTTTGGCCTTCTCACCCCTGCCATCCTAGACCAGCTTCATGACGAGGGGCCCACCATCGCTATTGACATTGACACGCTCACCAATATGGGCGTTATCCAGAGGACTGGCGGTGGGTTTGTACTTCTTGATGGCCAGGGTAATCCCTGGCACCATCCTCAGCAGCAGCAGCAGATCCTCGAGGGCCAGGGTGCAGCAGAGCCAGACCATCCGCCACCACCCCCGCCACCCAGACGAGTTTACGTCAGGAGGAGGCCTGATCATGGGCCTTCCTCTTCAGCCCAGCCAGATGAGCATATAGGAGGTGGGGGCCTACACATTCATGACGATCAGTTCGCCCCTCCTCCTCCTCCCCTACCAGATCGGCTCGAGATGTTATTTGCCCAGATGCGCTGGATGACTCAGGTGATGATAGATGTGGCTGACCATCTGGGATTACAGATTCCACCACCCCCAGAATTCGGGGCCCAGAGGTGCAGCTGCAGCGGCACGACCCGCCACCACCACCCGCATGAGAGGCCTAGTCTGATGGCCCCGTCTCACGTATTGTATATATTTTTGGTCATGTATAGGTTAGCTTGAGGTTGTACCGATTTTGTTTTTATAGTGTACAAGCCTCGTAGTAGTTTGTATTAGTTTAGTTTTAGGCTAACTCTCATGGTTGTACGGTTTTGGTAATTATATTTGTACAAGCCTTGTTGCTACTCTGTTGGATTTACTTGCATTATTTTGTTATATCAAAATGCATCCAGCCGCTTTTGGTTATTATTGTTATTATTGCTATTTATGTATTGCTCTCTTTTGCTAATTCTCTATGTTGGTTTCATGAGTGCTATGTCTAATCTGAGAGATTCTCTATCAATAGAGCTGAGCTTTAAGTATGGGGAAATTCACACTGTTTAGCTGATGTTTTGCGCTTCAGGGAGTTTCCTTTGCCTTTCTCCTACACTATTTTGGTTAATGTTTATCTTTTGATACATTGAGGGCAATGTACAACTTAAGTGTGGGGAGGGTGTTATATTTTGCCATTTACTTGCTATGCTTGTCCTTTTGAAAACTTTTTCGTGCATAGAAGCTTAAAAATGGATTTCAGCCAAAATTTTCGCAAAATTGTTTCCTTTTGGACAATTTTAGATCCTCTCGCATGACAGATTGTTAAGTAAAGTGACACTAGGAGGATTGCACCACAAATAACTTTCATGAAGCTGCCTTTTCACAAATCACTTGAGTTAGCTCAGGGAATTGCTCATATACATGCTGATTGTTGCTTTGATGACAGAACTTGCTTATAACATGCATTTCAAGATCATGAACTGAATGTGTGCATTTACGTGATTGAGGCACTAGGAAACCCCATTTTAGCCTTTTTGCTTTTGTTTTTAGCCATTTTTCATTTCATTTTCCCCTTAGTTGCCAATTTGAGCCTTAGCCTGTCATTTCACCACCCTTGTAATCCATGTTTTTGTTTTATGTTTGTTTTAAAGTTTTCAGAACCAATTTGACCCGTTTGAGCTGCTTAATTACGTTTAGTTGTATTCTACCCTTCAGTTGGTCATGCACCGATTAGCGGGACATGGAAAGTTCGTTTGTCCCTCGCTTTGTTCTGATTATGTTGCGTGTGACTGAGCATCTTGAAACCTGTCATGTTTTTCCTTGGCTATTTTTGAAACCTGTCATGCATTGAGTTGCAGTTTTTTATCAGTCTTATCTGAGTGTTAGCCATCATTTGGTTGAGTCTGATTCCACTTCTACTCGGTGAACTGTGTTCTTCAGCAAAAATATCGTAGTATTTCTGTTCAATCTCAATAATAGCAGCTTAGATGGTTTTAAATTCGGTTTCTGGATTCCGTTTTAGCCACCTTTATATTCCCTTTATCCTACCCATAGCCACAGCCACGTTACAGCCCAATCAAAGCCTCTTGATATTTGCATATATTCATGTTATTTAGTGGAGATTTGATGTGTGATCAAGCTTATGTTTATCTCTGCTTCAATTAAGCACCACTGCACTTATACACATGCCCCGATATACAGATTGAGTGCTTGAGAGACCACCTGGTGAGGTATGAAGTCAGGTACTTGTCAGAATTCTTGTATGCGTGTTAGGCCCGCTTAGATATTGATATGAAAGTGTGTCCTCGGTCCTTTGCTTAGAATTCTATTATGCCTTTAGATCTTTAATTTGTCGGAAGGATACCTTTTTGCACTAATTGAGGTTGCTTGATATCTTTTGAGTTGATTGTTGCATCAGAGTTTGCTTGAGGACAAGCAACGTTTAAGTGTGGGGAATTTTGATATACTCTAATTTATACATGTTTCTTATGCGAATTTCCCTGCATTTTGCGTAGATTTGTGGTGAAAATCTTTGTATAAGCTACTTAATCACTTGTTGTTCACCATACAGGCATATATTGGCTTTTCGGCAACAAACGAGCCGTTTCCGGTTGATTTACAGCAAAGTTGTTGAAAAATAGAGAAAAGGGGTCCTTCACGACCCCTCACGACCCTTCACGAGCCGTGAAGATCACATGCTACATGAATCGGATAGCTTTTCACGAGCCATGTGGAGCCAGTTCCTTCACGACCTCTCACGACCTTCTCACGACCCGTGAGAAGCCTTATCTTCAGTTGCAGAGCCACTTGTCCCACTTGGTCCACTAGCCTTTCACGACCCCGGTCACGACCCGTGTAGGGTCGTGAAGCCTTCATATTTCACGGGTCATGAAGGACCTTTATGGTCGTGAAGATGGCCCTGTGCGACTTTAAATATCTGTTCGAAAAACAGAACAGGGGGTCGACTTTTTACACAATTTCTCTCAAATTCCCGGTCCAAAACATGTCCAAACACATCTAGGGAATCCTTGGAGCATTAGAGAAGCAAAGGAGAAGGCATTTCAAGCTTGTGGAGCTTCCATCTTCATCACCCTCATCATCATTGATTGTTGTTCTTCATTTTGGTAAACTCTAATTTGATTTCCAGAATGCTAGGTATCAAATCAGTGTACTTTATGATGGATATTGTAATTATGTGCTTCTAAACTCATTTATTCACTTGAATCAATATGATTCCAATGTAGCATTTTGGTAATATATATATGTTATTATGATTTGATCATATGAATTTCTAGAAGTTATTGATGATGATGATTTAATGAATGCATGATTTGGCTGTGTTTATTGATAATTTCAGTCCTTGTGAGTTGTATGAACATGTATGATAGGTTTTTCTATATGGTTGTTCAATTTATCTTCAAAATTGCATATATTCAAACAAGTATGTTCATGTTAGATTCATGCTAGGTTTGGTGGTTTTTGATATGTTTCATGTTTGGTATGCATTTTTGGGGCTTCACATTAGGTTAATGGGAGATGGATTGAAATATTGATTTATGCACCTTGTTGTGTTTCCTAGTGGTTGAGAAGTTATGTTCATGAAACTTGGTCTGTTTAGAAAAATCATTTTGTAAGTAAAGATTTGGGGTTACAAAGGTTTTTGAATCTTGAATTTCTATAAACTTATGATTTGTATGAACACGGGTTGAAACATCATTATTTATAACTCTTTACATGTTGATTTGGTTATTTTTGCATGTTTAAAGAAATCTACTTGATCAATGTTATGATGATATATATATATATATATTTGCACTAGCCATGGCTATGTTGGATGATTTGAGATTTGAGTGAATATCTTTATAAATTGATTGTTATCTTCGTGCTCATCCCATTTGATTGTGTCAGAGTTGACACCATCTTTAGTTGTTTGTGAATTATTGCTCATTTTCTGCGATCTCTGATGTTTGTTTGACTAAACAATGGTAATGGTTGAGTATTGGTAGCTGTCGTTCCCTGAGTTCGATATCCAGTTTTACAATAGCCTATACTACATACGTGGGTTCACTGCCCGTGTGTGTTGTGTTTCTAGGGTAATTCCATCTTTAAAACAGCGTGGTAATAAGCTTTTAAATCATTAAAAATATAGTACACCTAAGGAACCACCATTTCCTCTTCTTATCCTTATACATCTTTTGACGATCACGTACGGCTTTGAGATTTTCAAGTGCAATTTTGACCTTATCGGAGGTCACCTAGACAATTTCCAGACCCAAATACTGCTTTTCATCCGGTTCAAGCCAACACATAGGAGTTCAGCATCACCTTCCATATAGCATTTCATATGGAGGCATACCAATGCTAGAATGGTAAGAGTTATTGTACACAAACTCGATCAAGAGTAGATGGTAATCCCATGATCCACCGAATTCTAGAACACAAGAGCGCAACATATCCTCCAATTTTTGAATGATCCTTTCTGATCCGTTTGCGGGTGATAGGCTATGCTAAGATGGACACGAGTACCTAACTCCCTTTGAAGGCTCCTCCAAAAGTTGGATACGAATCGCGATTCTCTATCTGAGACGATGGATAAAGGTACTCCATGTCTAGACACAATTTCATCCACATACAACTTTGCCAATTTGTCTAAAGAGGCTGTTACGCGTGTAACTAGGAAATGAGCACACTTGGTCAAACGATCAACTATGACCCAAATCATGTCGTGCCCTTTAGCAGTCTTTGGCAATTTTGTAACAAAATCCATGGTAGTATGATCCCACTTTCATTCCGAAATTTCCAAAGGTTGAAGATTTCCGTATGGTCATTGATGCTTGATCTTGACTTCTGCACAAATAGAACACTTCTCAACATAAGAAGAGATATCAACTTTCATCCCAGGCCAGCAATACAAAGATTTTAGATCATGATACATTTTTGTACAACCCAGATGCATAGTCATTTTTTGAACGATGGGCATCATATAAGATCATCTCACAGTTGCCACCAAGCTTGGGCACCCATACTCGACCCATGAACACCTTCAAGCCACGACTATCTTCTTCCAGGCAATCTTTAAGTTTCATCATTTTCTCAACTTCAAGATTTTCCTCTTTCAAAGCCTCTTGTTGAGCTACCTTCAAGTTTTCCACCAATTCATAGATCACCTCCATTCTAAAAGATTGGTAACACAAGGCATTTGCTTGAGTTTTGCGGCTTAGAGCATCAGCCACAACATTAACCTTTCCCGGATGGTACCAAATCTCACAGTCATAGTCTTTAATCAATTCAAGCCAACGGCGTTGCCGCATGTTCAACTCCTTCTGATCAAAGATATGCTGAAGGCTTTTATGATTAGTGAAGATCACACAATGAGTACCATAGAGATAATGGCACCAGAGTTTCAAAGCAAAGATCTCAGCAGCCATATCTAAATCATGAGTTGGATAGTTCGCTTCATGAGGCTTTAACTGCCGTGAAGCCTCTCTTCATAAGAACACATCCCAAACCAGGTCTAGAAGCATCACTATAAACCACAAAATCTTGAGATCCTTCGGGAAGAGCTAGAACAGGAGCTTGACACAATAATCTCTTAAGTGTATGAAAAGCATTTTCTTGAACATCAGTCCAAGAATAAGGAACATCCTTACAAGTTAGCTTGGTTAGCGGCCCCGCTATCTTGGAAAAATCACGAATGAACCGACGATAGTAACCCACGAGACCAAGAAAACTTTTGATTTCAGAAGGGGATTTAGGAGACTCCCACTTCATAACCGCTTCAATCTTAAAAGGATCGACTTTAACACCTTCTTCACAGATAACATGGCCAAGGAATTGAACTTCCCTAAGCCAGAATTCACATTTATAGAACTTTTCATAAAGCCTCTCATGACGAAGAACTTCAAGAACTTTCCAAAGATGTACTTCATGTTCTTTGTCGGTTTTAGAATAAACCAAGATATCATCAATAACACGATCACAAACTTATCCAAGAAACGACGGCATACTCGATTCATAAGATCCATGAACACCGTAGGAGAATTGGTTAAACCAAAAGGCGTCACAAGAAATTCATAATGCCCATAGCGGTTTCTTAATGCAGTTTTAGAGATATCATCCTCTTTAACACGAACTTGATGATAGCCTAAACGAAGATCAATCTTGGATAAATAACTTGCTCCTTGAAGCTGATCAAACAAATCATCAATTCGAGGGAGTGGATATTTGCTCTTGATGGTTCGTTTATTCAACTTTCGGTAATCAATGCACATCCGAAGAGTACCATCCTTTTTCTTAACAAACAAAACCGGTGCTCCCCAAGGCGAGGAACTCGGTCTTGCAAATCCCTTATCCAAAAGATCTTGGATTTCGGTCATCATTTCCCGAATCTCAGATGGTGCTAAATGATAGGGAGCTTTGGCAATAGGAGTTGCCCCGGGAACAAGATCTATTTGAAACTCAACCTCACGAACCGGAGGTAAGCCGGGGAGATCATAAGAAAACACGTCGGGAAATTCATTAACAACTTTGACATCCCCAACACTTTGCTTCTCCTTCTTGACATCAAGAACATATGCCAGAAAGGATTCACAGCCCTTTCGTAAACATTTCTGGGCTTTCATAACAGACAGAATTTCCAATCCGGATTTGCGCTTCTCGCCCCGAGCTATAACATACTCACCATTGGGCAAAGGGATTTTGATCACTTTCTTAGAACAAAGAATTTTTGCATGATTGGTGTCCATACCGATGACCACATCAAAAGAGGATATGTGAAAAGGTAACAAGCAGATTGGGAAACAACTCCCATCAATATCAAAGGTACAGCTATCACAGATATCAGTCACAAAAATAATCTTGCCATCAGCAATTTCAACATCGAGAGGTTTGGCAAGTTTATTAAAAGGCAAATTCAGTTTCTCACAAAAAGGATACGATACGAATGATCTATTGGTTTCAAAATCAAATAATACATAGGCAGGTGTAGAATTCAATAGAAACACACCAGATACTACATCTCCTGCCTCACGAGCTACATCCGCAGTCATTTGAAATGCTCTCCCTTTTGCTTTTGGAGGGTCCTTACCCTTTGAGGACGATCCACCTGTTCCTCCCTCCTTACGCTACGGGCAATCAGCCATTTTATGACCAAGCTTGTGACAATTAAAACAAACATTTTCTTTATATTTGCAATCAGTTAAGATGTGGCTAGGCTTGCCACAACGGAAACAAGCTTTGGTATCTTTAGTGCAGTCTCCTTTGTGATGAGACCTACACATTTTGCACCAACGAGGCTTAGAATCATCATCTTTGGCCTTAGAGAACGAGGATGGGGTTACTTTCTTCTTAGACTGACCACGAGAGGGCTTATCCTTCCTATTTTCACCAATCAACTTCTTGGCTTGTTTGAAAGCCTTGAAGTCATCGAACAAGAACTTGGCCTTTTCAGTGGCCGAGAGAAAAGTGGAACAATCTCTTATGTGAATTTTATACTCGGGAGGTATGGTTTCAACAAACTACTTGACTTTGGCTTTTTCATCCGGAACCCAAGTAGTCACAAAGTTGAGACGCTCATTAAACTTACGAACATATTCATTCATAATTGAATCACCTAATTTCATATTAAGGAACTCCCTTTCAAGGCACTCTAGATCTCATTCAGTACAAAATTCCTTCTGAAATAGATCAAGGAATTCATCCTAACCCATTTTCTCAGCTTCACCTTTAGGCATTACTGCCTTGATAGTATTCCACCAGACTAGGGCTCTCCCTTTCAGTTGTCTAACAGAATAAGGAACTTTGTGTTCCTCATCACATTCACAAGAAGTAAAAGTCTGCTCCATTTCCTGGATCCAACCAAAGGTCATAATCAGATCATCACTACCTTCATAGGTAGGAGGTTTGCAGTTCAAAAAGGTTTTGTAAGAAACGGTGGGTTTACTTGAAATAGAAGCATCACTAGACTCGTCATGAGTCGAGGTATTTGGTGAGTCATTTTTCTTTCTTAACTGGTTTTCTAACTACTGGATGCGGGTCAGGAATTGTGATATCACCGAAGACCGGTCATTAAGGTTACTCGCCCGGTTGAGAATGCTCTGGAGGTATTTCATCACCTCCGGGTTGAACAATAAAGAAGTTATCGTCATTGTGGGCATCCATGCCTCAATCCTTGTGCACTACACACAATTAAACAACAACAAATTGCACATTAAGCAAAGGGATCAACAATTTCTATCACAAGTGGAAACAAGGTTCCCTATCTCTCAAGAAATTCTCATCTTAACCCATATGCCCAACCGATATGTTTGGATCTTTAATTAATAGTCAGCCTCGGTTTGAGACCAAACACTCGCTAAAGTGCACCAACTTGTAACACCCTGAATTTTTGGTACAAATTTAAACTTTTTAAATTTCAACAAAACCACATTGTTTTGATATTAGTTTATATCATCGTGCGGAAGTTGTATCAGATGTACAAAAGTTTGGTATTACTTGTTGACCCGAATATACAACCATTAATTACAAATAAACAAGTCATGTATTCCAAACATATCATCAGGCAACAAGTCCTTCCCAAATGCATCTACCCGCCTCACCAGCATCAAGCTATCACTTATCTGCGGATACAAAAACATACACATGGATTTATTAGCATAAGCTAGTGAGTATACCAAAAACAGTTAATCAAATAAACAAGTCATCATCGCATGCAAAATAGTTATGGCATCAATAAACTAATCACACAAGATGTGGGGGACAAGTCCACTTGTGCTTGTATCTTCCATAGTGGTCAACCATGGTCAACAAGTCCTCATGGGGGTGTGTCCACATCTCCCGTCAAGGTGGCGGAAGCACGAAGCAGTCCACCAGACAACGGTTATCTAGACTGAATGACCCATTCCCCAAGTCCACTCATGTTGCTTAGGTTGGGTGGCTCGTTAGCCCATTGAACCCACACGCGTCACGACGCCCCAATCGGTCGTGTCACGACCGGGTCTGCACAGACCTCCCAAATTTCATTCCCAAATTATAATACAACATATATAAAACCAAAAACTTAACCAAAACATCTTCCTAACCACAAATATGAACACTTTTAACATCATTCATCATCAAAACCTAACTTCACCATTCTTTTAAGTTTTTGATCCATTTACTTGTTCAAACCAAAATTCAACCATAAACTATCACAAACAACTATCAATAATAAAATCAAACACAAGTATGAGTGCAAACTTACTTGATTAGAAAATCCCACGTAGCAATTAAAACACCAATAACACATAAATTACTAAATCTTCGTTTATACTTGCATTTTATACAATTTTATAATTTTACAAAATTACGGATATTACAGTTTATATGATGTACATGATGTTGATTTTCCACTCAATCGTTGCAACCCTTGCACGTAGTCCCCATTGTATTCCTCCATCGTATCGATAAAAAACTTACATGTATGAACGTGTATATGCAGTATGTATACAAGAATATGAACACACGAACAACACAATATGCACTGAATTGATAATACGAATACTTGGATATATATATATATATATCACTTAAGTGTCTGTACAAATACTACACATATATGTAGATGTTTGTGTCAGTTATTCTTGGCACCAAAAAACTGCTTTTTGGTAGGTGATGGTGGTGACTTATGGTGGTTAAACTGCCGCCACTTTTGGTTAGGTGAAATAAAATCAATCATTACCCATTAATGGGTTCATATGGGTAATGAACCATTCCCCAGTAAATTGGGGTAAAGGATTCAGGTATGTGTTTGTTCCCACCGACCACCACCGGCATCAACAACCACCACCAATATTGCTACCACCATGCTCCGGCACCACCACCGACGGCCGCCGCCACCATTGACCGAAACCACCACACCATCGTAACTCGTCACGCAAGCACCACCTCTACTCACCACGACCACACTTGTCCTTCCACCATTACCCGTTACAATCATCGTCACATCAACCATTACTTGCCACAATTGCCATTGATCGTCGCCTTCACCAACATTATCTTTGCCACCAACAACACCGTCTTCACCCCTGCCACCACCACCGACCACAACCACCACCTTCACCATGGATTCAAGTGTGTATTGGTCTAGTGACCACCACCACCACCGCCACTACACTCTACCACTGTCATAGAGTGCCACCACCGTCGCTGCCGCCCCCGCCACCCCCACCACCAACAACCTCCACACTACCTGTCATTGCCACTACCACCACCTCTACAAACTACCACAACCACTACTCGCCGCTACTAATTTCCATTAATCGCTGCCTCAACCAACATTGTGGTAGCCGCCACTAATCATCACCTTAACTCTTGCTACCACCATCATCAACCACCACCACAACTTACTATTGCCATCAACTACCATTAACATCACTACCACCATTAACCACCACCACATGACTACAAACGAGTGCCACCATCATCGACCTACTATGTGTGTATGTATATGTGTGTGTAATGATAATATCAATAGTAATGATAATACTAAGGAATGTTCTTTGCATTCCTTTGTATTCCCTCACCCTTTGTCATTCCCATTCCCCTTTATCTAACCAAGCGCCCCTTATTCTAAGTACATAATATAATAATAATTAACATAGGTCTTTAATAGAACATAACACTAATAGTTCATTTGATTAAACCATTAATGTCCTACATTCTCCCCCTTAATGGTTTAATCAGCTTATCTTTGAGTCTTCTTAGTTGTTGACGATGACATAGTCATCATCCCCGCTGCGATGACATAGTCATCATCCCCGCTGCTGCACAAGTCCACAATGTCTTTTCCATGCTTGTCTTCCTATTATTCTTCGAAGGTTAACAACAACCTGTTGCCATCATCAAAGTCAATTCTGCCCTTTAAATGTTTCCCTTATTCAAACTCCGATTGAACACTTGCACACTCACTGCCTTCTCCTTGCATATCTACATCAGCTGCCATCTCTTTTTTTGCTACTCCTTCTCAACCACTGCACACAACCATTGTGGGTTCAAACTCATTCCTGAAGTAAACCTTGGCCTTCTTGTAATATGCATCAAGCAAACTCAAGTACACAACAAAAACTTCTCGTACTGTTTCTACTTTCTCTTTCGAAAAATTCATTTCAAAAGCAACTTGTCCCCATTTGTTTTCTCTACAAACGAATGTAGGTCCTCCCAACCTTTTCACTATCAAGTATAAATCCAACAGGATTATTTCAATATCGTTAAACATCACAGGCATTGGTTCAAAACACTGTATAAACACCATTAAAACCACTGTACAACTTTGTGAAAGTGTTCTTTCACTAACTCTTTACAACCTTCAACAATATCTTGTTCATTCACCATATCTAAGAAACCAATAACGCTGTAAAATTCATTCTTGGTATGTGTTTTCCTTTCATGATTTCCATTCAAACTTTCACCTATTGACATATCCTTACAATACAAAGCATGGAAGTATTGTTTCAATGCTTTTTCAATCTTTTCCTCTTCATGTTTGTAACTCCTCTGTTCTTTAGAAGGCAGTGAGTGTGCAAGTGCTCAATGGGAGTTTTAACAAGGGAAACATTTAAAGGGTAGAGTTGACTTTGATGATGGCAACAGGTTGGTGTTAACCTTCGAAGAAGAACAGGAAGACAAGCATGGCAAAGACATTGTGGACTTGTGCAGCAGCGGGGATGATGACTATGTCATCATGAACAACTAAGAAGACTCAAAAAGCAGTTTTTTGGTGCGAAGAATAACTGACCCAAGCAACTATATATATATATGTGTATGTGTGTGTGTGTGTAGTATTTGTACAGACAATTAAGTGATATATATAACCAAGTATTCGTATTATCAATTCAGTGCATATTTTTTTGTTCCCGTGTTCATATTCCCGTATACATATTGCGTATACACGTTCATACCTGTAAGTTTTTGATCTATACGATGGAGGAATACAATCGGGACTGCATGCAAGGGAGGCAACGATCGAATGGAAAATCAACATCATGTACATCATATAAATTGGATGGAATAGTTTTGATTTTTGACCGAACTTGGTCAACGCTTAGATGGTAAAGGTCAATGGTCTAAATCCCTATTCTTCTTGGGGATCTACCTAATGAAAAGGTGACTGCGACTGAAATCCGATCAAGTACAAGATGCCAAGATGGTAATACCTTTGAGGTCAAAGGTTCATATTCCTGTGGTTCAAGATTCGAAAAGAAAAAATGTTTGTAAAGAGATGGTAAATATATATTTTGCATACTTATAATTGTAAATATAGGTTTTGTTTTGCCCAATCTAATTCAACTTGAAATTGTTGAATGTAGGTTATGTATGCTTTTGGTAATAGAAAGTTTGATGTGTTATTGTTTGATTTCTAGCCTTTGACAATCGATTACTGCTTTTGTGTTTGGCAGATTTCTTGTGTGAGTTTAGATTGAATGGAAGCATCTTGACTAAAATTTAAGTATGCGTATAAATGAGTGTGTATAGAAAAAGTATATGCAAAGGATATAAATAAAACCGTGAAAACTGTGGACAGTTGCAACAAGGAGAAAAGGACGGTGAAAGTTTTTGAATCCCCGTCTTAATCTTTTCCAAATAATCAACTCCCTATATCCATCTTCAAATCACGTGATAAAGAAATTTCATCAAAGCAGAATCATAGAGTTTTCCAGCGACTTTATACGATGAATGGTGATACTATGTCAACAATGTTTTGATAGACGGTAAGATTTCAAATGCAACTTTGATGAACAGTGATAATCGAGCATCTCAAAAAACAACGTACAATCTGCTTTTGCTTAACATACTCCACATGCAGGAGAAATAAGTGGAAGGTTGATTACCAATTTCCATCAAGGAAATCCGAGAGCAAATCCTGTTCATATTGTACTCCATGGAAGTGACAATGAACAGGAACAACCTTCTATTACAGTTAAGGGGCAGCCGAAAAAACTCAAAAAGGTTTGGAAAGACAAAATCCTCTTTTACGGTCTGTTCTCGAGTTTTTAAACGAAGGAAAGGGAAGGGGAGGAAAGGGAAGGGAAGGAATGAAAAACTCCCCCTCCCAATCATCCCAAAAGTGAGAGGGTTGTTTTAAACCATAAATATGGTAAAATTGCCCCTCCTTCCCCCTCCCTTCCCCTTCCTTTCACTCCTTAAAAAAAACTTGAGAACACCCATCACTAATTATTTCCTTCCTTTCCCCTCCCTTTCCTTTCAAAAAATAACTCGAGAACAGGCCATTAATTTTCAACTATATACTTTCCCTTGTTTTCAAAGTCCAAAACGTATAATTAGGGTTTTTTTTAATCAAAGACTATATGAACTGTATGAGTAGATGATAAGTATATCATAATGGTTTATTGTAATGCAACTTCTGTAGAAACTATTATACTACAAGATGTATGATTATAGAAACAAACAAAAATTATAAAGAATACAGCAATCAGTAATTATTCATATGTTAACTTTCATAAAAAAATTTACACAACTGCATAGAATACTAAATAATATTATATTCATTGATTCATTGTAAACTGAATATAAGAATACTGAGCCTTCAATGATCAAAGAAAAAATCAAAACAAAATCTGGATTATTTAGTCGTTGATTGTTTTTTGATCTTGTGGTTCACATTAATCATAATTAATATTTTTATTTAATTTAAAAGGGTGAAATAGTAAACAATAATATTTTCCCTCTCCTCTCTCTAATTAATTTTTCTCTCTCTACTTAATTTCACTCTCTACGAAAAGTAGTTTCTTTACAAAAAATGCGAGAAGTAATTAGAACCTATAGATGATTAAATTAAAGGCTAAGATGAGTTATGGTATTCATGTAATTATGTTAAACTTTGATGACATTTAAATTAATTAAAAAGGGTAAAAAAAGAATTTTTTACTAAAACCCTAATACTACCTTAATAGTTTCCCTTAAGTAACATTTCTTCTCTCTCTTGATATTCCACTGCCCGTTGACTAGATCTTAAGCCCACACTGTAACGCCCCAATTTTCATAATTCGAAAGAAAGCTTTAAACAAAAGCTATTTGACTAAAAACAGAATTTAATTAGCTCATGGAAACACATAAAATATATTTGAACCATCTAGTTCATACAAAAAAATGGTACCACCACGATTATAACAAAAGAAGTTTCCAAATAAAACATTTCGTTTAAACCCTTGGGTTTGTATAAAAGATATGCACGCATTTAAATCAAAAGTAATTCAATTGCACAAATAGGAGTGTTATTGTTACAAAATATGTTTTGAGCAGCTAACCATCAACAGTCAAACCGGGGCCTTGCCTTGGTGCTAACACAACCTGCATAACACAACAAGCAGTATCTGCTAAACTACAAGCTTAGTGAGAAAGCTAAACTGTAAATCATATAAGCCTGTGCATACACATATACAAATGTTGTAACAGTTCTTATGGATACAGTACCGCACCATCTTAGCATCCGCCAAGAAGGCTAAAACGCTGTGGTAGCTACAACTGCACGAAGTAGTATACCACCCTCTCTGTGATCCTCTGATTACTAATATAACACAGTGCAATGTAACACACATATCACATATATGAATCAGAGTTTAGGAAACTCACCTTAGCCATTAATACCACACAGAGTTATGCTAGATATACTCAGAACACGTCAAACAGTAATTCCTACAGAGATATATTATCAAGATATCAAAACATACTCAAACTCAGCACTTAACAAACTAAACAGGGGCAAGGCAAGCCCGTACCACCGGGAGGCACGCCCGTACCCCTTAGCCCAAGCCCATAAATAGAGCCCAATCAAGCATGGGCGTACCGGGCCAAAAGCACGCCCGTACCCTACATAGGTACGCTCATGCCCCGACACGCCCGGACCTCATGAACAGAGGTGGTCATGGCCACTAGGCACGGCCGTACCTCTCAAAGGCACGCCCATGCCTTTCTACTTCCAGCACTAGTTCGCTGATTTTCTGAGGTAATTCCGGCCAAATCATGAAAATACTCATTCTAAATTCGTAAAAACACTACTGGGGTGTTTTCCTACACCCCAAACAACTTCTAAGCTGTAAACAACAATCATAACAAGCTTAATCCATGATTAATCATTGAATCACTTAAAACCCACGAAAACTTCAAAGAATATAACCAAAAATTCTTACCTCCAACTTGTGATTAAGTAAGATCAATTGTAAGCACTTGTTTCTAGCTGTACTTGCTCCAAATCTCATAGGAAATATGCTGCTCTAGAACTTACGTGAAGTTCTCTTAAGTTTTTGTGTTTGGTTTGACTATCAAATGTCAAAGCCATATATATATATATATATATATATATATATATATATATATATATATATATATATATATATAAACTTTGAGATTTGGCACAACTAGTCCTTCCACTTTCCTAGTTTAAAAAATGACAACTCTAAACCCCCCACCCCCCTTCCCAGTTTCTAAACACCTTCTAATCTTAATTAAGAAATCACCAAAACTGTAATACTCACTTAATTATTAAATCATGAAATTTGAACTTCGGGTGTTACAACTCTCTCCCACTTGAAATGGATTTCGTCCTCGAGATCAATTGCTGGAGTAATCCGGATAACTACATGTTATCTCTTTCTCAAGTTTTTTAGTATAATTCGACCACCTTTGAATTCTACTGTACTTAACTAGTCCAATCCATTATTGCCAATACTCATATTTTCAATAATATAAACACATATGCAGACTTATCTGCTCAACATTTTCTGAGATATAACTCGTGTCAAATACTCTGGTGACTCTTAGTCTACACGTAACCTTTTCTATATGAACAATAACTCTAAATGGCCCAATAAACATCGGACCTAGTTTCCTCCTTTTTCTGAATTTATTATTGCTCTTTTATAGTAACATATTAGTATATCATAGTTTTCCCACTAGTCACTCATCGACGATATACAATTATTTGTATAGCTCATTTATCAATTTAGGCTATTAACATGTTTCTCATTTAATAAATTGTTATGTTATTCATTGTACCACTTCATTGTTACTCATTTCTTTATAAAATTCTTTTCAAAATTTGGACTAAATTGGTTTTCTAACATAATGAAAACAGAGACACATAACCAAAAATAATTTCTTTAAATAAACCTTAACTAATGTTAGAGAAATAGAATTTTCTTGATGAAACTGAAATGTACATTTTTAAATAGTCTGCACACAACTACTCGTATCATTTTATAATTCAACCATATATGTTTAGATATTCATCCTTTATTTTCAATCCGTGCAACATCTTTGCCACATACTTGGCTACCTCTGGCTTAACAACTAACCATCAATATTTCACTTTTAAGTCTTTGTACCTCTTAATTGCTATAGAAGAATTAAGAATTTAATAATTAATAACTATTCCCGTTAGAGTTAACGGCATGTTCTTCGATCCACTTTTTACCGTGGTTTTCATCTCACTGTTTTAATTGTGTATTTCATATTGTAATAGTTAAGGATATAGTTTTTGATCTTCCTCAAAGATTCATTTCTTTAATTCAACTCTGTTGAGTAGAAATCACATTTTCAAGAATAATTATTCTTTAACTGTCCCTGCTCTTTCCCGAGCAATAAATTAATATCATGTTAATAATCGATAAACATTGTTCATGCTCATTTATCTGTTAGGTCAACACCCGACCTTTTGTTCAATTTAATATATATTCCACCTTATACACAGGCCAAGGCCCACAAATTTAAAACTTCAATATCACTTCCATCATGTTCTTTTTGTTATTACTATTGAATTATTTCTGATAATCAACACGTACGTAACTCATCATTATACTTCACCTCAATTAGTATGATTAATTTATCAATATTTTATCCATTACTCACTTACATTTTATCAATAACATCATCACTAACACCTCTTTATTTAACCAGAGATAAAAATCTCTTTCATTAAATCTTTAATCATTTTACCAATCATTCAACATTACGTTTTGTGGTTTTAAATTTCCATCCCAATTCGAATTTATGAAATTCCTTCATTTAATACTATAATTTTAATAAATTCACATTTCTACCACAATCTCGATGATTATAAACATTATTTAATTATAAATAATCATTTCAAAATCCTTTCATGTTATATTCTCCCACTTGGGGTCAACTCATATTATAAATACAAAATACTCATCAATCGTACTTCAACCATTAACACGAAATCTTTCTTAATTTTACCTTCTTCGACGTTTTATTACCTAAGAAAAGGACATACCGGTTCTACATAATTTACATACATTTTAAAAGAAATCTTACATTGTATCTACTTATTTATTTAACATTTCAACTAACAGATTTTAACTAGTTAGGACATTCTGAAGACTCATGCCCGTACTGAGCACAATAACAACAAAACTTTCCTAAGGATAAACAACCTTTGGTATTATGTTTACCCTGACGAGTATGGCTCTTACCACAAGTTTCGCATCCTGATCTTCTACGGGATCCCTAAGCTTTAATCTATATTTTATCCTCTTTCATCTCATTAATCATTTCATCATTCAGTATATGAAATTCTTCTCGAACTACACTTCTTATCTCATTCTTCATTTCTGTCATAATAGACGGCATCACTGTCTTGTCTTAACACATTTTCCAAACTCGTCCGCAATGACACTCGAGAGGTGTCTGGTAGGTATGGCTCCACGCCTTTTCCCATAAAGGGAAATATAATCTTCAACTTCTCCTATGGTAATCATGTCAGGGTTTTCTTCATTCCTTACTCCATTCTCTATCCTAGGATTCGCATTAGGATCCATTGCACTCAAACAAAACAATTCTTGGTCATTCATCATATCAATCACACCTTTCATCATTATTCTTGTCTTTATTTCACAAACACCTTACTTTTTTATCATCTTTAAATAATATTATAGATTCATACTAACGTACATCTCTTTCCACTTTTTGTTAACTTGCTTCTCATAGTTCTCATAATAATTTTACATGCATGTCATCTGTACATTTAGCTTTATTATCATTCTTACCAACACATCATTACTTGCATTTGGCCAATCCATTGATACTGGTATAATATTATACATGCCAACACTCTTACGTTTTTATGTTCTATTCAATTTCATACCTTTCTCATTATACATAATATTCTCGATGTTATATTACTCATCTTGTAACCCATTTCGTCTTTATTTCATAACCATCCTCCATATCGTTTATATTTATAGCATTAAGCCACTTACTCTTTTAAAAGAGTTTATTAAATAATACTCATTTAATTCTCATTTGCATTTCAGAGTATGACCTCTTTCTCAATTAAACATACTTTATGTTTTCTTGTTAAATACCTTCTTATTGGTATTAATTTAAATTTGACTATCACAGTCATCACATATTTAATTGTTTTTCTCCATCATCACGTTTTCTTATAATCAATCAATTACTACAATTAATTAGTATAATATTTATTATCAATTCACATTTTATTCAGTCGCCTATACGTTTTTCTCATAACCATGATTTCTTATTCTCTTTATATAATATTTTATAACACCACACAGTTTATAGTATCTCGTACAACTTTATTCACACTCAGATCTAGGCTTAGTCAAGCCCCATTTCATTTTTCCTTCTTAGTAAGGTATATCATACCATTTTTATCATTTGTATTATCAACTTTTATTTGCATGTCTTTGTGACATCAACTAATTATCTGATTCAATATTCTCCTTATTCTGATAAGTTATACTTTTATTAGTGTTCTCTCACCGGTCTTAGTGGTTTCTATTCTTTCTGACCTAATACTAGGACCATCCTTTGAAATATTACTTACTCAATAATCTCTTATATTCATTATATTAGTATTTATGTCAAACATGACTCTTACAACAAGAAACTACTCAGGTTTCCTTTTAACTCATTTTGATTTCTCCTTTTATTCACTAGCCTGAAAGTATAGATAAAGCATTAAAACATAAGGTAGCTTTACCACACTATCCTCTATATCAAACAGTTCGTAGTTCGTACTCATTTAACATATCCGTACACATATCCTCATATCCAAAGTAGCCCTCCTCATACCAAGGCACTCCTATGTTACAGGTGTACTATCTACTACAAGTACCCTTTGAATGATTCATAAGATTCCACATGATTTCATCAAGTTCCAACATATATCGTGTGTCTGTAATAATATGGCCCCTTATATTACTCCGAACACACTATACACATTCGATCTTAACTTTATCACAAGAAGTCCCGATTCACAGGCTTAGGCCATGTATCACATTGTCAATTACAATACAACATATTACGTATAACCAACACCTCATTTATCAGTCTAGTCTCATGCATTACTATAAGCATCCAGCATTGGCCACATAAATCATAGGATAATATCCCCTATCGAATCTTATATATCAACTCGATGCATAGCATTTACTCACATACCATGTCATATCAATATGCATAGTTAGCACAATCTTTGCGGAATACACAATATACTCGCCAAGCTGCAAGCCTCCAGTTTGACCAAATCCGTAGAACCATGGTTTAAGTCCAGACGATGCATAACACACCTCCTGACCCCTCAAACATTGGCTCTGATACCAAGTTGTAACGCCCTAATTTTCATACTTCGAAAGAAAGCTTTAAACAAAAGCTAAAAACAGAATTTAATAAGCTGATGGAAACACATAACATATATTTGAACCCTCTGGTTCATACAAAAAAAATGGTACCACCACGATTATAACAAAAGCAGTTTCCAACAAGCTTGCTATCAGTGGAAGCAAATAAAACATTTTGTTTAAACCCTCGGGTTTATATAAAAGATATGCACGCATTTAAATCAAAAGTAATTCAATTGCACAAATAGGAGCGTTATTGTTACAAAATATGTTTTGAGCAGCCAACCATCAATAGTCAAACCGGGCCTTGCCTTGGTGCTAACACAACCTGCAGAACACAACAAGGAGTATCTGCTAAGCTACAAGAGCTTAGTGAGAAAGCTAAACTATAAATCATTTAAGCATGCGCATACACATATACAAATGCCGTAACAGTTCTTAAGGATACAGTACTGCACCATCTTAGCATCCACCAAGAAGGCTAAAACGTTGTGGTAGCTACAACTGCACGAAGCAGTGTACCACCCTCTCCGTGATCCTCTGATCACTAATATAACACATTGCAATGTAACCCACATATCACAGTTATGAATTAGAGTTTAGGAAACTCACCTCAGCAATTAATACCACACAGAGTTATGTCAGATACTCTCAGAACACGTCAAACAGTAATTCCTACACATATATATAGTCATGATATCAAAACATACTCAAAATCAGCACATAACAAACTGAAAAGGGGCAAGGCACGCCCGTACCCCTTAGCCCAGGCCCAGAAACAGAGCCCAATCAAACATGAGCGTATTGGGCTAAAAGCACGCCCGTACCCTACATAGGTATGTCCGTGCCCCAGTACACCCGGACCTCATGAACAGAGGCGGTCACGGCCACTAGGCATGGCCATACCCCTCAAAGGCACGCTCGTGCCTTTCTACTTCCAGCACTAGTTCGCCGACTGTGTGCTGTAATTCCGGCTAAATCATCAAAATACTCACTCTAAATTCGTAAAAACACTACTGGGGTGTTTTCCTACACCCCAAACAACTTCTAAACTATAAACAACAATCATAACAAGCTTTAATCCATGATTAATCATTGAATCACTTAAAACCCACTAAAACTTCAAAGAATAAAAACCAAAAATCCTTACCTTTAACTTGTGATTAACTAAGATCAATTGTAAGCACTTGTTTCTAGTTGTACTATCTCCAAATCTTAGAGGAAATATGTTGCTCTAGAATTTACGTGAAGTTCTCTGAAGTTTTTATGTTTGGTTTGACTATCAAATGTCAAAGCTATATATATATATATATATATATATATAAACTTCGAGATTTGGCACAACTAGTCCTTCCACTTTCCTAGTTTCAAAAATGACAACTCTTACCCCCCAAGTTTCTAAACACCTTATAATCTAAATTAGGAAATCACCAAAACTGTAATACTCGCTTAATTATTAAATTATGACATTCGAACTTCGGGAGTTACACCCACCCCTTTGATTCGACCACTGCTGCCCGCGATCCCACTGTCATTCCCTACCATCCATACAGTTGAACGTGGAGGCCACTTCCATGCCAGCGTAAAGCATTCAACACCGCCAATTCATATCCCTGCACCACCTTCGCCATCACCCATCCTCCACCACCGAGCAGCACCACCACTTCCCTTTCCCGCTTCTCACCATTGTCTTTGTGCCTCCGACGTATCACCGTTATATTTGTGACTCCGACGATCGTCACACTTTCCAATCGTATGTTGGTCACCGATGAGAAGTCTACAACCACAGCGTGAAGGTTTACACCATTGCCGACTATCATGTCGCTGACGAAGACCCTCCACCATCGATATAAACGGAGAAGATCTCCCTCGCCATGGGAACCATCGAGAGGATCTACAGTCTTCGCCGTGGGAACCATAGGTGGTAATCACTAATCGGTATCCATGTTTGATGATTTTTTTTAAGTTTTGTTTGTTTTTTGTTGTACACAGATGTATGAGTTTTAATTTTAGTTTATTGTTTGTTGTAAATAGACGTATGAGACGGTGTTCATGCTTGATTTTTTTTTTGGTGTTTGTTGTACATAAAAGTATCGGCTCTTAAAAATTCTTTTTTTAATCTATAGTTCATGCATTAATGAATATGTTATTTTTATTTTTGTCAGTTTTGTTAATTACTATTACTAAACCTCCTAAAAGAATAGGTTTTGTTTATTATGGGTTTAATAAAAAGGTTTTGTTCATCATTATAGTTTATTATGAGGTTAAATTTTTGAGTTTTTAGATTATATGTGTTTTTTGTTGTTAATTGGTTAACAATCATAAATATAGTCATAATTATAAAGAAAACATCACATATGAGAAACAAGGAGAGTATTTTAGATTATTAGGGAACAAGTTTTATATTCATTGGTGAATAAGTAGATAATAATTGACTTAAAATAATAATGATGAAAAAAATTACATATCTTTAAATGTGTTCAGTATTGAATATTGTAAAATTCATTTTAAAACTTGTATACTTTTGGTTGTGATCATTATTGAACATAGTAATGACAAAAAAAAACCGTAAATTTTTTAGGTGTGCTTACTTGTGAACTCCGTAAAATTAATAATTTAACCGTAAATAATTTTTAATTAATTTTGGTTCTTATTCAAACTTTAAAAGTGAGAAAAATATGAGAGAGAAATAGATTGGAGAGAGAAAAGCTTTGTTTTACCATTATACCCTTTTAAATTAAAAAAATTAAAAAAACATGATTAATCTAAACCACTAGATCAAATTCAAATAAGTTCTGAGATTGTTTCTCGCACTTTTCGCAAATATATATATATATATATATATATTTATATATATATTTATATATATATATATATATATATTTATATATATATTTATATTTATATATATATATATGCAGTTTTAGCCATTGTTCGATTGTTTTTTGATCTTGTAGTTCACATTAATCATAATTAATATTTTTATTTAATTTAAAAGGGTAAAATAGTAAACAATAATATTTTCTCTCTCATCTCTCTAATTAATTTTTCTCTCTCTAATTAATTTCACTCTCTAATTAAATTTTTTTCTTGATTTTGTTTATTTTTTTGTTTTTATTATTTTCCAAAGTTATGCTTTTTCTTCTAGAAATTTCTTCATATATTCAAGTGTGCAATAATGAATCATAATATTTCGATACGATTTTTTTATCTTTTATAACTGAAAATTACAATTAATATGTGTGTTCAATTTATTCTTTTGTTCAACAAAGAACAACTTAAAAATAAACAAAATATGCCTAAAAATATGAGTTTACTAATAAACAATTATCTATTCACTAATAAATACTCACAAAAAAATCAATTCACTAATAAACAAAACCATCACTAGTAAGCAAAAGAATACAATTAAAAGTCAAACAAAACCTATATTTTATGAAAAACTACATTTGTTCAATGATGAACATAAAAAACAAATTTTATATTCTTGAAAAAGAAAGAACCCCAAAAAAGTTATAATAAACAACAGTATGATATTCATAATGAATAACACTAAGATAAAAACCCAATAAAGATATGAAAATTGTTGTATCGGAGAAACAAATAAAAATAAAATTTGAACTCTAAATACTAAATATCATGCTTATGTTCCATAATGAACAAATAGCTTTTAAACATAACGTATTTGATTACTTTTCGTTATTAGACATGACCATGATATGAAAATCTTGTGTCTTCTCTTTCATCTACTTGAACAAATAATCAAAAGCATCAAAAAATCATTTTTGTTTCGTTCACTAGAGAATACGGATAAAAAATAAATATTTTTAACCATATTATATACACACAAAACAATGAACAAATTTGTTCATCACGATGAATAAAAAAAATAAATTAAAATTTTGAATAAATTAAATAAACCGGAAAACGAACAATTTCTTACATATTCACTCAATGAACCCCATATTGCAGACAATCCAAAATTGAACTTCATTTATAAATATCATAACAAACAATAGTTACAAATTTAGCGACAGCTACCTTTATATTTTTAATATATACAAACAAACCAAAGCATATCTTTAAAAAAAACCCGATTTTGAGGCTACATATATTTATATAAAAACATTTGTGGAGATTGAAGAGCCTAAAAAACCAAAGGACAACATTACTTTACATCTGTTGTTAGTCAGAGGAGGGGCTTTGATCGGTTGGAAGGAAGTATGGGTTCTTGGTCGGCAATCTCAAATCATGACATCAAAAGACAAAGAGAGGGGTGGAGATTGATTGACGGCAAACCACCATTGTTACCACTAGCAAACCACCATTGTAGATTCGATGGCGGTGACGAACCATCACGTTTGCATCAGATCTTCCATCTAGAAACAACCATTAACGTGGGGATCTTTTGATGATGCACTAGCAACCAAGTACTTTAGGGTGTGGTTGGATTTTAATTTTTTTGTATATCTTGAATAAATAATGAAAAGAGAGATATAAATGGTATATGAAATCCTTGAATGTGTTGAATATACGGTGCAAATTAAATAGAGCGAGAAATTAAAGGATATTTTATATATAATTACATTTTTACCCCCTTTTTTATTTCACATGCTACCATTAAGTTTTGAAAAAATTACCAAATTGCCATAAGGAATCTTGTCCATTGATAAAATCATCTAAGGATTTAAGATGCTTCTCGCACTTTTCGCAAATAAAAAGCTTTTCGCATGAACCTCGCTCTCTCTCTATATATATATATATATAAACCAATAAGCATCTAAAAACCTAGGAAAATACTAATATCTTTAGACTTTAATAGACATTAACTCAAATAGCCTTAAGAAACACGTTAGTACAATTCCTATGAATAGAAAAGCCTTGAACTATAAATTTAATAGCCTTTTTCTTCTCGTTTGAAATATGCACTTCATGGTCTATATACTTTACTTCAGCATCCCTAACCTCTGAGGATGGACATTGAGGACAGAGGAGCCATATTTAAGATTTTCTCCTTCTCAGCTTTCGACTTCATAATATCACTCTTCAATACTTGTAAAACAGCAATATGGTAGGTATGTGCATCATATTCCGACCTCGTGTGTGCAAGCATTTGTGACTTCAAATTAGTTTGATCAAAATAAGGAACAACGAACTCCTTGAAACAAATATTAAAACCAAAAACAATGTAGAAGACAACAACTATAAAGAAAATCTATAATATTATATATATATACATATATATATATAAATACACGAGGAGACGAAAGGAGAAACATCAAACAATTAAGATAATTAAAAATATAAATTTAAAAACCGTGTAATTAGGGAAAAAAGATAATTACAATTGTGTATTAGTATTAAATACCAGGATAATCAAAGAAATATTTAAAAATTTATGTAATTGAAATCCGTACACTAGTTGAAGAGACATTTGAAAAAACGTGCATTAGAATCTTTATAACTACCCTCGAAAATAACCCAAAAAAAAGAACAAACAAATGGATAAGGAGACGAAAAGATAAACATCAAACAATTACGATAACTAAAAATATAAGTTTTAAAACCGTGTAATTAAGGGAAAAAAAGATAATTACTCTATGTATTAGTATTAAATATCGGGGTAATCGAAACACAATTTAAAAATTAACGTAACTAAATGTCGTGGACCAGCTGAAAAGACATTTGAAAAAATGTGCATCCGGAGACTTTATAATTACCCTCGAAAATAACCGAAAAAAAGAAAAAAAATGGATAAGGAGATGAAAAGATAAACATCAAACAATTAAGTTAATTAAAATTATATATTTTAAAACCGTGAAATTACGGAAAAAAAAATACAAGAACAGCTATTATTACACGTTCTTTAAAGATCGTGCACGGATGAAGAGACTTTGAAAATACAATTACATCTAATTGAAAAGAGTCCATTAACTTGTAAAACAAATAAATGGGTACGATCCAACTTATTAATACACATTAAATAAACAACAATGAGAATTTGAAGAGAATATTCATAACAAATTAAAAACAATGTAAAATAGTTTTGCTGTCTAGGATATAATCTTTGAAAGCAAATTTAGAAAAAAAAATATGCAAAAACTATATTTTTCTATATGCAAAAAATTAAAAGATAACATCATCTAAAATTTAATATAAAGGATAATAGCAAATTATAGATATCCTCATTAGGATAAAGAGGTTATTAAATTAAAATAAATAATATATACAATACTAATAAAATAAAAAATTATATTATAATGAGTCATGAGTCCCAATGACTCATTATGGCTTCGATTCAGGTGACTCAAGAAACGTGCCAACATCGCCGCCTAAAACATAATTAATTATCACTCCACTCCCGTGTATAAACATTACCCATTACCCTGAAAATCTTATTCACAACATATACGAGATTATCCTAAACAACCCAAAACAACGCATCGCTAAACCAATGACTTCTTACTCATTATATTATAATGAGTCATGAGTCCCAATTACTCATTATGGCTTCGATTCACGTGAATCAACAAACATACCAACATCGCTGCCTAAAACATAATTAATTATCACTCCACTCCCCTATATAAACATTACCCATTATCCTGAAAATCTTGTTCGCAACATATACGAGATTATCCCAAACAACACATCGCTAAACCAATGGCTTCTTCATCTTCGTCACAAAAACAACCGGCAATGGCTAATAACGAGGAATTTCCATTGTCCTTGAGGGATAGAGAATCACTAATTAATCAAGTAACTATTGACCTGATGGAAGAGATGAAGCAACAATAGTAACTTATCAACATGTGGAAAGAACTAGAGTCTACCTTCTATGGTAAATATGAAATGTCAAAGAAAATAACAACATTCCCCCATCAATAGACATGGTGAAGGTTTTGGCTATCTTACAACAAAATAGAGACAAAGATGTGCACCAAATGTTTACACCGACAAAACTCATAAAAGTTGTCCATAAAAACATGAAAGAAAAGAACGACTTGATTGACTCGATGCAAGATGAATAGATATATGTAATAGCTAATTTTATTTTCTTATCTTTTACATATCATCCCAATCTTTATTTTGACTTTATCTAATGTAATCGTTCATATAATGCAATAGAATATTAATAAAAACTTATGTTTAGATTAGTTGTTTGCTTCAAAATAAATAACATTTTACATTATGCATCCAATTCGTGATAATAGTGTGAATAACATGAATAGTTTTACATGCAATCTAATTACCAAATAAAAATATAAAAATTGTTAATATACAAAAAAGGGTAAAACTGTAAATCCAACTAACGATGCATACAAAGTTAAAGGAAAAAAATGAAAAAAGGATACAATCAAGGATCCCACCATCATCCTTTTATCTTATGACTCAAATGCTTACGACTGCACCAAAGGGAAATGTAAAGGAATTAGGTCTTGAAAGCATGTTGAACTTCAAAAACAGTGAGGTCCCATCAAGGATAGCCTACTGGGTTTGAAAACACTTTGATGCACAAACATGTTCAATTAAGTTTGACAGGAAAGTTATACGCATAACTGCAAATGGGCGTATATGAAGTCCTTGGGATCCCATTGGGAAAAAAAGAATTAAAGCGCTTTAATCATCATCAAATAGTGACTCCGTAACTAAAGAATGGCGGATACAGTTCCTCGATAAGAAAATGATTTTCTTAAAATCATTACCAGATATACCAGCAAAAAAAGGGGGAATCTATTCAAGCTCAACTATCCGATGATGTTCATGACGGTTATGATCGAAGGGACAAAATGAGGGATAGTAAACCAGAAGTTCCTACCATGCATCACAAAAATGTCAGAAGTTAAATACCTTGATTGGTGCAGTTATACGATAGAGTGTCTAAAGAAAACAAGCGCATCATGGAACGAAGAGAAGCACTATAACGGCCCGCCAACATTCTTAGTGGTAATTCTACTATGTGTAAAATTTAAAATATCAAATAACACTATAATTCATAAAATAAAATGTAAACCCTTAAACTTATATTACTTACAAATAATACATGTTTTATACACAAGCATGATGAAATAAAAAAGAATGGTAATAGATGAAACGATTCCACAGATTTCTGCATGGTTATGTGACAAACTAGGTGACAAAGAGAAGGAGAAGCTGTTTATGGGTGGATTTTGCAAGTTAGACATCATTAATGAAGCCAATTATACCGATGAAATTGATGATGACATACCAATTCAAGAAATGCTAAACAGAAAAAGAAAGAGAACAATGTTAGTTGTGAATATGGGCACCACTACTAAAGGTATCTAAATTTATTGTCTTTTTTAAACTAGAATAATAACTTAATAATAATTATGCTTTGACACATCATATATTTCATAACTACTGACAATTTCAATATATTTGGTACAATATATTTGGTATAGGAAAACAAAAAGGAGAAGCAAACTGTGAAAGACACCATTCAAGATCTAGAAGAAATCATACCTGACAGTCTAGACATGTTGGACCACGTTACTCTACAAGAAAGAATGAAAACGATGAAACAAAAAAGTATTGCACAAGATGAAACTCCTTCCAATCAGAAGGTAAATATATATAAACCGGTAAACATGTATTATACTATTTAATATAATATATTAAATCTCAATAACGATTAGACATATCATCAAAAAATATTGTGCATCAAATCATGAATTGGTATACTGTGAATACAATACAGAGTTATATGTTCGCTGCTAGATTTTGAAAAAAAATGTATTATACTATTTAATATAATATATCAAATCTCAATAATTCCGTAGATGAAGATACTATCACGAATATCAAAAACAAACTTCTGGTGAAGCTACATACTTGGAATGTGATATAGAACACAACCTTGGTTTGCATAACAAAATGAAAGCATTATATACTTGATTTAATATGGATTAAGTAGTAGAAATATATTCAAATATATTCATTATACATTTAACATTTGAATGTGAACATTGTGCATGAGGAGTAAGTATTGTTAATACAAGAAAAGATGACGGTGATTGATGACTATCTTGAAGAAGTAGACATGATGATAAGTGAGTCAATGTAAAAATTCCTAGGTAACGAGAGCTAGAAAATTTTGAAGGAGAGGATTGGGAAATAGGGGGACAGCAAAAAAATAGATGATGGAACGTCCGATAGATGTAGGCATAATAAGACTCATGAGATGAACATCACAAGACAAGTCATAACACCAAGCCAAGCAATCGACGAGGTTGATAAAGATAAGTTTTGCACCCCATTGATCACAGAGATTGAGCAGCAATAGGATTTGTTAAGCACGTGTAGTGTGGAAAAAATGAAAGTTAATGAATCTTTTGATAGAAGTGACGCACCATCATTTAGTTTGCAAATGTCATAACTAAATGATTAGCCTGGAGCAGTGGAAAAAATAAGGGTGTAAAAAGAAATTGAAATACCACAAGACAGCCAGTGCATGAAAACCATTGAAGCAATAGTAGAATAGTTTGAAAAAAGAAAAGAAAAATCGCTTTATGCTGAAAAGGAAGTTCCCAAAGCACCTCTGCATCAACGCCCAAAACGAAAGGTCATAGCATATGAGTATCCAGTTTCTCCATACCTCAACACGGTGTCTGAAAAGCGTATCTCATACTGCATGTTCTCTGCAACGTTACCAACAAAGTATGTTACCCCCTTTTGAACAATTAAGTATTCTTTAAATAAAGAAATGAAAATAAATACTAACCAACATCGTTTAATAGTGACATCTTGTTAACGCACAAAGAAACGCAAGCTACAAGAGTTGAGATAGAGAGTCTGCACGGGCAACAAGTAATTCTTCCGGGAATTATTAGTATTTGGTGTTGCTTACTGAATGAGGAAGAAAAGAAAAGAGACAAATCAAAATGCGGATGTTTGTTCCGCCCAACCCTTCTAAAGGTAAAACTTAATTAACACAGAACATTTAAACAAAAACAAAAACACATTATTATATACTAAATAACAAGTTGAAATTTTGTCACAATGCAGGATGCAACCCTCTTTGAAAAAAGATGGATGTACGCACCCAACTTTAGAAGTTCAATGACGACATCTAAAGAACCGTCACGGATAGTTGGGCAAATGATATCAAACCAATAGACATGGTTAACTAAAATAAATAATTTTTAAAATTGCATTTATATTAAAACATAAAAAAACTCTTTCAATAAAAAAATACAATTATTAACCGTAAAAAATACATTTTTTCATATTTTCTTCCCCATTAGAACTGGAAATCACTACTATGTGATATTTTTCAATCTCAGAAATGGACAGATGCACATCTTGGACAACAAGGAAGTCACATCAGGAGAGATGTACATATTCGGCGGCGTACCATTAATCTTGGTAAGCATACCAAAAAAAAGTATCAAAAATTAAAATTTTATATACTCACATTATATCTATAAGTTAACATCACATGCTAATAAGCTAACATCACATGCTACAAAACTATTGGCAAATGATTTTGGGAATTACTTGATGAATAAGAATCATCCGACTTCGCTGCAAGCACGTGTTGCAAAGCCACAACAAATAAAATTCCGTTAGAGAACAAGACGAAACATAACTGATGGTGGGGTGTTTGCAATATGGTTAATGGAGACATACTAGGGGATAGGGCACACAAATTGCACGAGTGGATTTGCAAAAGAAGGAGATGAACAAAGAAAGCAACTATATGACCTGAAAATCAATTACCTTTCCAAGATATTGCTTTCGATGAACAATGAGATGATAGAGAAACTTAAGCAGGAGGTGCATGAATACAGCCAACTACGGAGAAACGAAAGAAAAGTACAATCACAAAAATCTCAGATAAAGTGGCAACCATGTGAAAAAACTTCAATTAAATGGTGTTAGTTTGAAAACTATCAAACTTTAAAATCTGCTATGAACATATGGATTCTATGGTGGTTGAATTTGGTGTAGCTTGAATTAGTCTTAGACATTTATCTTGTGAAACAAACTTTATATTATTCTACAGAATATTCATGTGGTAGTATCATATCCTTGTTTTAGTGGCAAACACCTAAAAGATCTAAATTTTGTTGCTTTCCTTATATTGCTTGATGAGATTACAATATGGAACACATTAATTGCTGACTGAACATTAAATTATATATGTACAAAAAAAGAATTTTGAATTGTCAATGACGTTAGTAAATAGCCTTGACAAGATAATGTTACAGTAATAACATAAAAGCTAATGGGACACCTTTAAATGTATACGCACAAATGCACACACGTACTAAAAAAATTAACAAGACTGAAATAAAAACCATATATCTATAAACATAACAATAAACACCCATAAAATGGCATGATGATATTACAATTTCCGAATCATTTACTATTGTCACAACATTTTATTTTTAATGGTAAAAATAATCAAAAAACGGAATGATTTAGGATTTCCGATGTGTTTACTACAAACCTAAGCCAAAATAGTATTGCACTAGTAACATAAAAAAATGTTGGAACGTCATTAACTCATTTGCACAAATACACATACGCGCGCACACACTAACAAAAACAAACAAACGTGATTTAACAACCACAAATCAAGAATAAATAACAATAAACACCCATTAAACATTAACTATTGTTCAAAAACCTTAAAAAGAAAAAGTAAATCATCAAAAAAAGCTTACACAATAAAAGGATGCGTAAAAATAAAAAAACATATCATTCCTCCATAATTTGTTTCTAGTTATTATTTTTACCAACACCACATGAAGAAGACCCATCTTCCAGGTCTCTTTTTTTCTTCGGGCAGTTCTTTGAATCATGATCCTTTACATGCTTGTTACAATAAAAGCACTTCCGTGGCGGCTTCTCATATTGTTCTTTTGTAAGTTCAACCTTAGACTTAAGCCGCCTAGAAGACCTAAAACCTTTATTTCGGATTCCCATAGTCACGTGAATGCTAACCTCGTTTGGCTCAGATACACGCAACATCGAAGAAATCATCAAACCCTTGACAGAAACTCCATTTTTACAAACCGAAACATCGAAGAAATCATCAAACCTTTGTCAGAAACTCCATTTTTACAAACCGAAACATCAACTTCACCCTTCAAAACTTTTTGCTTATCATGAAAAATCTGAAGGTGTTCAAGATTGTTTACAATCTTGTTGATGCAAACCTCCACGCAACTATAAACACTATGAACAAGAGCATCGACTTCATTACCATACCACGAACCATTTGAAAGATATGGTTTACGATCGGGGGAATAGCATCCTTTGCCCATCATGGATGAACATAATTTCTTGGAAACTTATTAATCCTCGTCATCTACAACACAAGAAAAATATGTCTACACAGCAAACTATAACACTCGTATCTTTTGCAAGAACATGATAACACCCCCTCACCTTGTTTGAAAATAACCTAAAAAAATTAAAAAAATAAACAAATAAATGAACAAAAATAAACAATAAAACAAAACTATAAAATATTTTTAAATATTTATCTCATACAAAAAATCCGGATAACTAAAAGTATTCCCATCTCTCTCCCCGATAAATCAGTAACTAAATATTTGCATACATCTTCAATATGAGTCATATTAACAGAAGAACAATATACAAGTGCAGCATGAATTTCTTCTTGCACATCAAAAAATATTGTCCTTGAGAACAACCGAGAGGCATCAAACTCAATTTCAAAATCAGTTTTCATGTCTGGAATAGTATATCTTGAATCATTATCATTCTTCTCATGATTATACCGATGTGCATCCATCACAAAATCAAAGCGATTAAGAAACTCCACAATAATAAGGTTCGAATTAGTAAGCAAACCAAAGAAATGGTTTTCACTTTCAGAACGAGACGTCATCCACATCACACCAGGTAAAGGCTCATCAATATAAAATGCAAGAATCCAATCATAACGCATAGCATATATGTTTTACAACCATCTGTTATTTAGAAGATTATCATTTATTACTCCAACCCATCCAGCCTCAAAATCCTCAATTGAAATACGATCATTCCAAACAATATCACGCAATCTTCTCTTGAAACTATTATCCCTAGAAAGAATAGGACCAACCTGAATATAAAAACAATTAAACAAATAAAAAACACATAATATGCCACATAGATTAAGCAAATACTAAAACAATGGATTTGACAATAACCAAAATATATTAAACAGTTATAACAAAAAAAACTTTGTAGTAAGTTTCTGCATAATATGCCACATGCATAACCGGTGTCATGACTTAGGAAAAACCTGACCAATCTTTTGCTTCATAGTCGCATCTTGTTCCGTCACAACAATTAAAGGCTTCCTCCCAAAAGCACTCTTAAACGCATCAAGCAACCAAACATATGACACAATGTTCTCCTTAGCAAGCAACCAAACACCAAAAGTAACACACCTATTGTGGTTATCAATACCGGTGAAAGGAACAAACACCATCTTGTATCTAAAATTCATGAACAAACAATATATAACACAACAAAAACAAACACTTACTACCACAAAAAGTACACCCAAATAAATATTTTATAAAACAACAAATCCTTAAAAGACACTTACTTGTTAGACCTAAAAATAGCATCAAAAGATACCACGTCACCAAAAACATCAAAATTCTTCTTAGCATCATTATCAGCCCAAAATAACCCCAGCAAGGGAATTATCATCATCTGTAAAATAATCAACAAAGAATCCTAGACAAAAACTCTTCCTACACAGTAGCTCTTCCACAACCATGCTCCCGAGTAAACAAATTCATGTCCCCCTTGAAAATTTTAAAATCAACCAACGTAGCACCAACATTCCCAAAACCACCATATATCTACTTCATTGGCTTGAAACTACAAACAGGACCATATTAGAAAAAGAAACATTGTGAATAAACTATTTCTTAGAACACGTTAATTGACAGTAAGCCTTCCGAAATTGCACATCATTCCTACTAACAAGACTATGGTTATGCTTCTCATAAAATTCAATAATCTTAACAACTTTGGAGATAAACAGTGAAGCCTCAATAATACGGGACAACCAATTCTACCCTAGGATCTTTTCCTCTTCTCACTTTTGTTGGGATCAGGTTTTTTAGTAGATTTATGTCCTTCTCTATTACACAAAATGTTTTTGATTGAATCACCATATGCACAATCATAAACACCACCCTTCTTAACCTCAAAACCACCTCTTTGAGCATAAGACCTATATGCTTCCTATGCAATATCTAAAGAAGAATACTCAGAACCGGCTTGACATCAACATTGGAATCCAATACTTCATGCCCCCGGGAGTAAACTCTTCAATTCCAATAGACAAATCACTATCATTTGCCGGATCTATTATAAAGAAACAGGAAGAAAAAGTAAACAAAACAACATTAAATCCACATTAAAACAAACAATTCTCGCAAAGCAAAAAATGTATAAAACAGTAGCAGATTTAACATCAAAAATATCAAGTAAATCCAACCATGCAACGAAACTGTACAACCACATGAACAAACACACTAACCATACAAATCATCGTGAGAGTCGTATGGAGACAACAAACAGTAGGGGTTTTTCCACCGGAATCTGCATCACAAAATAACACTATACACAAACAAAGAATTAAACAAAAACACACATTATCAAAAAAAGATAAAAAATGAAAACAACTTAATATACAACATGCATCGGCCATCCTCAAAAAAAGCATAAAACATAACCACGAAGACTACAAACATGAAACAATTAACGAAAACATCAAGTACCGAAGAAACACACGACTAAGCATACCAAAAAACATGGAATATAGTTACCAACAAACATGACCTACGAATTAAAGAAAACAAAAAGTCGAACATACCCTTCGACCATAGAGTACACGTGTCCTCATTAGGATTCACCTTACATTTTTTTACCTTAAATCTATTTTTATTTGAACCCAAGTCTCTCTCTCTCCCTCTCTCTCTATATATATATACATGTTTGACCCGTAACTGCCCACCAGGTTACTCCCTAACTACTTACAGCGGCGGTTGGTTGCCGATGATCTAAGGGTGGTAGTTACTGTTATACACAAATATTACATAATACTAAACTAATAATAATAATATATATTTTACTAAATAATCATACAAACAAATGATAATGATATTTAATATTTCCAACCATGCCTCCCTTAAATATCATATCATGTTTTGCTTTACGTCTTCCTTAAGCCTTGAGAGTATGATGCCAATGTCATCATTGTCCCCCTTGCTACTAACACTGATGTCTGCGTCCGAATAATATTCCATGATTGTAGGTTCATCATCTGGTGCTTGTATTTGTTCAGCCTCCCAAGTACCTGCAACATCTTGATCATCCTCATCTTGATCATCCTGACCCTGGCTCCGGTTTACACCACCTTCTGAGCTGATATCGCCTGAAAATACCATGTCGGTTACTCCACCAACGTCTTGTTCTACAGCACTCGGAATCTAGACATATCTCTTCAATCCAAATTCATAGTACTATTGAAGAATCAAAAGATATTGTTCAAATAAATTACTAAATGCTTGACTGTAACATTCGGTATCCAAAGCTCATTGCGATTTCGCTCCATTCATTTTCCTTTGTAATTGTCTCATGACCTCATGATTTATAACAAGTTTGTAGAGATCGAATAAGTAAATTTCTAGGCTTGCAATGTTCAGTGGTAATGCAAGGTCATCTCTATTTTTCATTTCATGAAACCAAGCCACTACTTCTTCAAATTTCTTTGCGAACAATCTTTTTTTCTTGTAGCAAATTTGATCACAATTTGCTAATACCAAAAACGAGATGAAGTCATCAAATGTTTCTATGATAATGGGCACTTTCTTTCCTAATATTTCCAATTCCTTTCATTATCAAATGTTTATATGATAATGACCATGTCGCTTCAAAACATCACATAGTGTGTATAGTTTTTCCCACAAGATAAGTTGTCATTCATTAACCCTTCTCTTCAATTCTTTATTTTGTGCTTTCATCTTTTGTTACTTACAGATCAAGTAATGGAGGTCCACTTACATCATATAATTGGTGAGATAACTTTTTTTTTCCTTTTCTTTGTTGGACATTGTATGTTTATATTCTTGAAGTATTGCATATTTATACTGCATTTTGTGTATATTTAATAGTGAAAGGAATATCATATTGTAAAAACTATTAGTCCCGGATTGAGTACGCAACAACAAATGTTTGTAGGATGAGGGTTGAATACAAACTCTAGCTTTTTAAAATTAAAGACACACCGTTATACTTTTATATAATTCTTATTGATATGAATCAATAATTACATGACTAGAAGCGAAAATTCTAAGTACAATAAAAGGTGGCAACTAATTTGTCTATCATATAGACAAGCTATTTCTAAACAAGTAATGTTAATAGAGTTCAACACATGAACGAGTTTGTTTCTACACAAATATGCTAACTCTAAAAACTTGTTCTTGTTTAAAAGCTTGAACTTGCTTCTAAAATCTTTTCTTAAGGAACTGTGTAGATTCTCAACGTATGAGATTGATTGTTTGCATGTCCAACATGCATGGATATCTATAGACGAACTTTTCAGGGACAAGGAGAATAATAATTTTATAAAGTTAGTAGGCGAAAAGTAATCTTACTTTAATCGTGAGGTAGCATAAAGCAAAAATACTTTTATGATAGAGACAACCCATTAGCAATAAATAATATTATCTACCTTATCATTTGCCGTGTAGCTTTGGGTTTCCTTTTAATAGTCGTCCTTTAATCATTGAAGCTTCTGTTAACTTGACCCGAGCAAAGACGACTTGACCCGAGCAAAGATGTAGTTGCCTGACATACTTTAGCTTTCAACAAATTTTCTAGAAGCTTTCTTCAAAGATATCTTTATTATTTTCCAAAGGACAGAGATCTATCTTAATGTTCCAAAAAGTATTTTAATTTTTACAAAAAATATCTAAAGACATAATAGAAAAACACATGTTATGCCTTTGACTTAAGAACAAATACAAAGTAAACAGTGAGTTGATATTACATTTTACACGACTCAGCTCATAAAATGTACTAAATTGCAAAATGAAATTGCTCAACCTAAGGGAGGTCAGATGAACAAAACAAGGACTTGGGAGAGGTGTAAGCTAATCAACCTAGATGATCAATTGATCAAAGATGCTCAGCTAATCATTGAGAGTGATAAGCTTATAGAAAACAAAGACTTGTGTTTGTAAGATTTACTCAGTTGACCAATGTCATCCCTAAGCTATTCGAAGTAATCCATGAGGCTATCATCAGATGATGTCCTTCGCCTGATACTTAGTACTTAGTTGAGCTGATACTTCATATTTAGGAATTCTTTAAGTCAGATTCAAACAACACATGTTTGAAAATAATCTTAAGTCACACCGAATGTATGGTTTGATTATCGTCAAATCCTATGTATTTCAATAGACGGATTTGATTATTGGGATGAAGTGATTATCTCCCCAACAAAAACCATTTGTGGGTATTTCCTTTTGTTGTTTGTGTTTTGTTTTTAGCTTGAAATTCTATAGTGTCTAACATTCTTGTAACTTTTTTTTATTTTGTAAGATCTTCATTTACATTAACGAAATTAAGTAAGCCTAGGTGACAGAATGCTTGTTAAAGATGGAGAAAAAAAGAAACACCTAAAGAAGATTATGAGAAAACAACTAAATAAGCAAAGTATATAATACTTTTTTTTTTGAAACTAAAAGTGTATATTACTATTTATTGATTTAGTTATCTAAAAAGTAAATTTATGATGATCCGGATGCTAAATGATGAGAAGTTGAAACTACCAATTCTTTTTAATTGTTTCTACTCTTAATTTTAATATTTAATGTTAAGTGAAAGAAAGAAATGCTAAATATAAAAGCTTTTTTGTATAAATATTTGATATAAAATGATGTACCCGAGCACCGCTAAGGTATTACACTAGTTCTATATGTATATGGTTGCCGCTGAGTGAGATGGCCATATTTAACTTCCAATACAATACAAACACTTAGATCTTGTTAACTTTAAATTCTAGTCATGTAAAGTCCCTAATTTACATAGTCGGCGGATAAAACTCAGATACAAATCATACAATCTATACCACTTATTTTGATACCTGCTATGAACTTCTACATAATTTGTATCTATAACCGCTAAAAACCAACAGTTACATATTTGTCCAATTTTAAAAGACTATCAGCTCAAAATCTACACATAATGACCACAATTGTTTACCCATGATCACAAAAGGTAGGTGGTGGCTACCAAAAGTAAAATAACTGTCACCCATGTAGATATAGCCTATTCAAAAATTATATATAAATAGAGATCTTCATAGTTTAAATCATCTCACGGGTTCACATTGAACCTCCACACACAACAAAGTTAACAATCCTACAAAAATGAAGAACAGAAAAACGTAACAATAAGTCACAACTTGCCGAGCAAAATAGGTTATGATAAGGGTGTTGATGGTTTCTAGTTTTATGACTTTTATAGTAATAATGTAAGGGGTTTTTTTAAGGAGGAAAAAGAGAAATATGGTTATGAAGCTTCTTTTCCGGTGACAATCGATCAAGGATGAAGCTTCTCAGATGAGCTATTCTGGTGACAATCATTCGAGGATGGAGCTTCTCGGACGAGCTTCTACTTTCCAATCTTTACTTTGAGAGAGAGTAAACGAGGGTTTTAGTCTTATAGAGAGTGAAAGTATATGAGGTTTTGGATAATGCAAAGTTTAGCTACATGCTTTAAGATATTATTATATTTTATTTTATTGTTTTTAAGCTTCTAATTATTCTGCTTTGGGTAATGTGAAGTTTTGGTGTATTGTATAGTCTAAATCATGATATTTAATTAGTTTTATTTGATTATGAATTTGGTATAGAAATTAGGTAGAGTTCATTCCTTGGAATATACTATCCTTTTCAATTGTTTTTTTTTTCTTTTTCTCTCCTTTATAAAATAAGAAATCTATAGAATTTTTTTTTTCAAAACCGATACTGTTTCAACAAAAATAAGTGTACATTTTTTTTATTCTCAAAACTGATATAACCGGCCTCTTAAAGACCGGTTTTGAAGAAAATCGGTTTCTAAAATGCTAGTTTTATCTTGGCCTTGAATATGTAACAAATATTGGTTGGTTGTCACTTCAAATATAAAACCTAAAGGACAGTTGGCCTTTAAGGTCCCGGTTTTACCATCAAAACCCTAATTCGTTCATGTATATATACACATTGTTTACAATAATTTTTTTCAACCAAACTTTCAAATTCTCTTTACCACCATTTATAAAAAATTTCATCCTTTCTAGACTTTCAAAATCTATTCACCACCATTTACAAAATTATTTACATGTGAAAGAACCATGGATGATGTATGTGGACATCAACATTTCTAGCTAATATCTTAAGATCCAGATTATAATTGTTAGTATTTTTATATTTTTATAAATCCATAGGTATGGTATTTATCTCACTGCATGTAAATAATTAACACTTTACGTTGTTGTTAACAGCGGAGTTTGATGATGTTTACACGTTAAAAATTATTCATGGTGGTCATTTTGTCACTACACCGGCTCGTGTATACAAAAGGCAACGTCTAGTGAACTATGTTGACTATGTACCCAAGGAATTTATATACCAAAGAACAAATTCTGGTAGTGGGTAGCCTAAATTGTATGTTACGCCATTTGGGTTACGACCGTGGAGAGGTGTGCGTCATGAAATATTACTACTACATACCGCCTAATTATAATGACTTTGAAAGTTTAGAAAGGGTCCGATCGAGCGAAGACGCTTCAAACCTACTGACAGGGTTGGGGTCTCGTGAGTTGCGACATTTAACCATTCTATGTATGAGGTACAAGATATACTCTTGTCACTTACGGCTAGAACATTTGGATTTGAACATGGTTTACTTCATAATGTGGAAGATAAAGGCTTCCGCATATTGGATGCCTGTTGATACTTTTCCATAATCTAGCGTCCCAAATGTACTGCATCATCTTAGTTGGATTGGATGCCTCTTGGTACTTTTTCATAATTTCTTGTTAGATCTTGTGACATCCAAAGGTTCTTCATCTAGTTTCGCCATTATTGTCTGGCATAGAGAAAAACAACAATTACTGTTGTTAGAACCAATTTTATTATTAACAAACAATAACTAAAAGTCTGAAATGAAAAAATTACAAACTTTCTTGCATGATATTTGTTCCTACCTTCTTATGTAATTTTTTGAACAAGAGAAACCAACTTATATAGAATTATGAGGGAGCTCTTGTGTATGAAAGCATGAAAGAGAAAAGTATGATTGGTTGTGGGGATGGTGGCCTTGTGAATGTATGTATGGCAGTGTAATGGTGAATGCATGAAAGAGATAACATTGATTGATTTGTGTGGAGGTGGATACAAGTTATGACTTTATAATTATTGCATGAAAGAGATAACATTGATTGGTTTATGTGGAGGTAGATGCAAGTTTGACTGTTGTAACACCGAAATCTCAAGCCAATTTTTTTTTTAAATCGCTGCGGAAGCGTTTAGTAATCTCTTTTAAACAAACACCCACAAAATACGGAGTATCATTTATAAAAAACAACATCAACTTGTGTTACAAAAGATTTATAAAACACGGCTCGTCTCTTCTCAAAACACAATATCAGAGCATTGGTCAAATTCCCCTTCCCACAAACACAGCTAAACAACAAATCACACAATCTTGCAAAAAGCAATCAACCGTGGGGAATTAGCATAAAGCTAAGTGAATGGAAGCAACAAACAAGCTACCAATAACAACAGTTCACAATTGAACTTCCGAGCAACAATCCGTCAATTCAACAATCTCTCAAAGCCCGAGGACCGGCGGTTCTGCCAAACCTACAACCAGTGCGGGCCAAAGCAAAGGTTTACCGATAGCAAAGGTTCCCCTCTCATACAACGCATGCATTAGGAGGACTACCACTGTTCAACCAACCGCATACGAGCCCAGCTCTTTCAACAGCAGCTGACCCAACCATCCCTTTCACAGAAGCTGATCATCTCTAACCCGTTACAACAGCAGTTGGTTCTCAAACAATCCAGATACATATTCAACCACGAACGCAAAACATAACTCTAACACATAAAACACGTATGCAAACATATAACTCTAGATCAACAGTTACCAAACTACAGTCTTATCATGGCATATCAAACTCAGTCGTCAATCATCGCATCTCAGACTCAACAGTCTATCATTATCTTAGAAACAGCAATTTATCATCACATAACAATCAATCTTAAAATCAAGCAATTCGTAGCAGTTACCACCATTACCACTCGTGAGTAAGCTTCCACTCCCCTCGGTCCTCAATCGCATTTGCTCAGTTGTCTAATATCATTGAGTCTTCACAGTTCCTCAAAACACAACAAACTGAAATCAGTCTCGATTCATAAATATATATTCACATATATTTATATCTCAAATGCTCATAAATAGCATATAAATAATTAACATATAATCTAGAGCAACCGCGCATCAAAACAACCAATAACCAAAACACTTCATTCCGAAAAACATAGGTCGCGCCGCGACACACCTTCAAGCAATCCATAGTTCTCTTCGAGCGCCCCTTACGAACGCGAACTTCGAATTCAAAATCAACGCGTCGCGTCGCGACCCTGGACCCGTCGTGTCGCAACAAGTCTTCGAGCAAACCCTTCACATGTGAAGTCTTCTTCTTCGAACAAACCTCTTTCGAATACAAAACGTACGGATCGTGCCGCGACCCATGCCAGCGTCGCGCCACGAACCCGGCGGGCACAGTTTTCAATCTTCTTCTTCTTTCTCTTCTGCCGACTCAAGTTTCATGCTAGCCATAACCAGAAATTCCAAACTCACAAAACTCAGTATCAAAACTTGTTTAAACATTATACTTCATGTTTCTAATCATCATAATCAAATCCAATCCATCCAAAACATCAAAATACATGAAACTCACATACCAAGTTAAGCTTCTAAAAGATTCATATGAACATCAATGGTGTTTCTTAATAAACACATGAAAATCAACAAGAAAACACAGTAAGATAATCATAAATCATACCAGAAACATTAACCAACCTTTAGTTTGTAGTATAAATCCTTAAATCTTTCTTTCAAGATTTCAAGTTCTAGTTCTTCCTTTCTTTTTCTCAAAGAAAACACACACACACTTTCACCAACAATATTTGAGGAGGTGACTTATTTTCCAAATTCAAATATATTTAAACACACAACACACGTGTACCTCCATAATAAATCTTCACAAGCATGAGGTGTTTTATATCCTATCCAAACTTACATACATACATACTTGCAAATTGATTTTCCAGCTTATTTACATATGCACAAAATAGCCATTTAATTATTTAACTAATGTGGTATGGTTTATCTATTCTAAATACTTTCAAACAACTAGTCTTTCTCAACCAATTAACTTAACACACAATCGAGGTATTTTCTACAACACTCGTACCAAACTCAATCTTATTTAATCATAAATTCATACGATATCAATTATTCATTTAATCACGTAATTAATCTTTAAATACGCATAACCAACACATTTCGACTTACCATTGGCCCGTCCACAACTAGGCCGGGTTTTCGGATGTTACAAATCTTCCCTCCTTTGGAGGATTCCGTCCTCGGAATCTCATGGCACACATCAATGGAAGTATCAACTCAGCATATACATCTTTGATGGTCAAGTCAATTATAACTCATATACATTTCCATCTTACTGTCACAAAAAAACCGATTTCTACACATCTTTGTCAACTTAAAATCACCCAAGTTCAACAACTCTTCTATCCAAACACTTCTTCATATCAATCTATAGCTCACAAATTAGGAAAATCTGTCTTTCAATCTTTTCTTTAACACTTTCGCATCATCAATCTCATACGTATCACTAATACTTGCTTATCTCAATTAGAAAAATCAAAGTAACTCTTTGTTCATTCACTGTTTATCATACCAAAAGTATCTCCATATTGCTTTTCTCTTGCTTCCAATTAACACGTCAGAGCATTCCATGATGTTCACATAACTATTCACAACTAATATTTTAACACCCACTTGATAAAAATCGTATCAATCCACTCCAATCATTTTGATTATGAATCCCACGAGTCATCAAAATCCATCACACATAAATGCAATCCTTTTTCAAATGTCTGTATAACTCGTTTTACTCAACTATCTACTAAGAATTCAGTCGTATTGCTCATCTCACATTTCAATTCTTCTCATAAACTCATCTAGAAGCTTAATCAATTCTTTCAATTTCCGTCAGAAGCCTATAAGTATAAAACATCATATCTTCCATCCATATAAAATTCTGCCCAAAAGATATCGTCCCACTAGTGACAAAATACCGGCATTTCTTACCAAACAATCAATAATCACTCATAATATATCCGGATTTCTTCTCATATAGTAAAATTAGATATAAATTCCATCGTAACTTGTCATCATCACCACTCCGGCATCTCTATTCGTCTCAACGATTCATAAATCCCCGATATCTTGCTTTGACTCATACATAATCATGTCATATATCCACAAAATATATCATGTCTACTCCACTTTGCAGGTTATCCATACAATATTTGTATGGCCTTATACAATTTTAGCCCTTCCAAGTGCACTGGAAATTTAAATTTGTAAGTCTCCGTCAAAATAAATCTCCAATTTCAAGCAAAAGCACATTTAAACAAACTCTATAAGTCTTTAATCCACATGTTTCGGTAATTGATTCCTCTTTGTTCTTCCTCGTTTAATAATTTCAATAATTAATCCATCAATTTCCAGTAAAGGCAACTTCAATTATATCCACCAAGTCAAATATACTTCAATTCGTATAATTCCAATGTTATCATCATTAACTCCCTCGCATGTCAACATGTCTGACAACAATTTGTCTCTCTGATGTAATGTCAAATCTCTCAATCACATTCTTTAATTCATTCTAAACATTGTCAAATCTCTCAATCACATTCTCTAATTCATTCTGAACATTTTCTCGGCCACATGTTCAACTCATTTGTATATAAACATCCGCTACTTCTTAATAATCAAATCACACACATACTTTTCTTTGTAATCATTATTTCCATATTATCAATACAAGCACATCTACAGCAACTTCCAAGTCATAGATCCAATCATTCTTCTAAAAAAATCTTTAACTGTCGTAGAGCATATATCATTCCTCCAATTCCAAAGCATAACATCATATATATTGATCAGGAAAAACAATATCTCAACATATCATAAATTTCTTCGGGTTTATCAATCATCATCATAGATTATCTTCACTCATTAGGTTTACCAATAATTCATAATCTCCACTAAATCTTTATCAAAACATCTCTTGATCGTCACAAAATCTTCCAATCCTCAGTAATTTATCCACTTTCCTTTTTCTTTGCACAAACACGTATACATATACACATATACAAACATAAAAGGCAAGACAAGTCTTGCAACACATAACATAGCATGCAATTCTACTAATCAGAAAACATCTTTCTAGGGTATTCCATACCCAATTCACGTCATTTCAAGTATCACGTACTTACTGTCACATGCATCAAATATTTCACAATTTAGAAAATATATATCAACAATCTCTACTTGTAACGAATCATCCTCTTTAAAAGTAAGCATACATACTTAGCACACATAGGCATCAAACATCAATAATTAACTCTGAAGTTAATAAACACACGTACAAGTATAAGGGTTATCAAAACGTACCCGTTACATCATCTTCAGTAGTAGAAATATCATCAGCCATCCTATTGAAAGTTCTACCCTCTTGCACAGAAGGATTCTTTCTCTTTTGTCCACTTGCTGACGAAGATCCCCCACCTGCCCTAACTCCTAACCCTGGCTCAAATTTCTTGCTAACATTACAATCTCTTGCTCGGTGATCTTCCTCAAAACAAATCCAGCATATTTTTCGTGAGAAACGACATTCTTTCATTTCATGGCTAAACTGCCCACATGTAAGACACTGCATAGTCTGAGGTGTACATGGTCCTGTGTGGTGAGACTTACACTTCCCACACCGTGACACTCGTTGATTAGATTCATCAAACGCAGATCTATGTTTCAAGTTTCTTTTACTTTGGCTACTCTGCCCTTTTTGCTTTTCAACTTTATATTGTTCCAATCGGTCTGATCTCGATTTATTCTATCTCTAGCCTTCATATCACCTTCAGACGACTTGGCTAAGGTAAATACTTGCGACAATGTGCTAGCCCATCTGGTAGCACTTCAATACTCCGGAAGCAAAGCTCCCACAAAGTGTTGTATCTTTGATGTCTCATCATGTACCCATTATTTCACAAAACACAATCTCTCGTTAAATTGTTTGATTAATTCATCCACAGACATGTTTCCAGTCATATGTAACTCCATAAATTCTCTTTTGATACAAGCTATCTCAAAAGTATTGCAATATTTCTCACACAGTTTCTCCTGAAACTGATCCCAACTCACATTGTCTTGTTGTTGTTTAGAAAAATGACCGGTAAGAGAATCCCACCAAACCATCGCATCTCCTTTAAGCAAACGAGTCGCAAAACAAACTCTCAATTCATCATCCAATTGCATGCATCTAAAGCCTTTACCATTTCCCGCAACCAATTCAAAGTTATGTTAGGGTATGTACTTTCATAATATTCCGAAGGTTTACAATCCAAGAATTGCTTATAAGAACATGGTGGTTTGAACCCTGGATACGCAAAAGGATAAGCTCCTTGAGTAGTAAAAGAATGAAAGCTTGGTTGTTGTGTCACTTGTGATACCGGAGGAAACGGAATCGTAACTGGCACAGTTTTAGCTTGTGTTGTAATAGACGTAGGAATCTGAATTTGTTCGCTCTGAATAATATTCTCCCGTTCCATGTTACACATAGCATTTCTCATTTCCCAAAGTTCACTTTCCAACTTGGAAATATATTCACTCAGATCTGTTCCAGGTTCACAACCTGAAGTACCAACTTGACCTATTATATTCAAAACATCCATCATTGAAGTTCCAACCACTTCTTGGGTCACAGGAGTGTTAGCAAGGGTATCTCTGTCAGCCATATATGTACAATCACATCATCTCACAAGCTCATTAGATAAACCGTTAGTACATAACATACTAACTAACACACAACATCTCCAATTCACTCTAATTCCCCCAAAGGAAAGTTTGACCCAACACGAGCAAAGATTTGGGAATGCAACACTCTACTGTTAATCCTTTCTTAATCATCTCCAATCTTCAAGTGAGTTCTTTGTGCTTATTTCTAAGTTCCACCAAGTTGGGTTTCAATTGAGTTTAATCTGATTTGGACCCAATAATTGTTTATGAAGTTACCAATCTGTTCCTAGATGATTTCTAAGTTCATAGGAATTGAATTTTGTAATTAAAATGATAGTTTAGTGTGAATTTGGAAATTAAAGTGGTAAATGGGTCAAAGAGATGATTTTGGTCCCAAGTTCTGAATTTGTTGTTTTGGTATGTAAAAATGGTACCTTTGAGTTGTTTTAGATGTGTTATTTCATATGTGAACAATAGAAACTGATTGGTAATGCTCTGAATGAGTTTTGGTAATTTTGGTTGGGAAAACAGCACGTTCTGCACGAACGCTGCTGTATATTGAAGGGCACAGGCGTGCCTCTCAAGAACAAACCATACCTCAGGGCGTACCTGGTAGGCACGGCCGTACCTCCCAAGGGTACGGGGCGTGCCTAACCCTAGCGAGCCCGGGGGTACCCTGAAGTCACGGGGTGTATCTGAGAACCAGGTACGGGGCGTACCCGGGGCGTGCCTTGGCAAGGTACGGGCGTGTCCTGCCCCTGGCAAAATCTGTTTTACAAGGTTTTAATAGATGTAAACCTTGTTTAGGTATTCCAGTTGATCCAGAAGCTTCAGTATCGTATAGTAGAGTATTCTAGCTCGACAAGTGAGTGCCTGATAACATAACGATTAATATATCTATAACATATGTTAACAATGATTACGGAATTGTATACCACGATTTGTACACACACTTGTTTAAGTGTAGGATTGCATGATGATGCTAGAAGTTACCATGTTGACACAATGTAGTATGCACTTGATTAGGTGTATGCTATGATGATAATTGAATATATGTGCGCGCATTGATTGATTGGTTGATGATTCGATTGAATCATATTATCTGTTTGTGATCGGTACGGATCTATTGGGCAAGGTTTGCCCTGGACCATGTTGTCCTACTTATTGGGCAAGGTTTGCCCCAGACAAGTTTGTCCTTTTCGGGTATAGCTGCGGCTGTACAACAGAGGAATCGGTTGATTCCAAAACGCAACGGTGGACGCTGTATAGCTCCCCTACCGGAGCGGTTAATGTGTCTGGTACCCCGGTTTGGTGCATTGAGCCGGGTTAGCTCCCCTGCAAGATATGTTACCTCCTGACTACGCCAGCTCATCGCAAGATGCTAGGATAGAACTATCGAAGCATGATTGATGATATGTGATGTATTTATGTTGATCGCATGCTATTTGAGTACTCACTAGCTATTATAGCTAACAGATGCTACACCCTACATGTGCAGGTGATCCTCAGTGAGCTCGGGACCCTGCGGGTAGTTTGATTTCTTAGGAGGAACACTGTGTTTGTAATAACTCTGAGATTATGTTGTTTGTAACTAATGATGGTCGACCGGATAAGTAACAGTAACACCAAACTTGTATGTGGCAACTTTTTATTGTAATATATTTGCCACGTCTTTTCTATTTCCGCTGCGTGATTTTAAATGAAAAATGATAAGTTAATGTTTTAAAAGGAAAAATCGGGTTCTCGAAACGAAAGTGTTACAAGCTGGTATCAGAGTCTAAGTTTGAGTGAATTGGATACTTGAAAGAGTATTCGGTCTCAAACTTAGGTTCTCGACCATTATTTAAAGTATTCCTCGGGAGGTATTGGGGTGTGAGAGAGATTGATATGATTCATATGACTAACAGAGTTGTTGCTTATTTGTTTATTTGATTAACATGATTAATCATGTATGGAAAAGTATACTAAGTATGTCTGACTTTAATGATCTAACAGAACTTAGAGATTGAATATGTCGGGAAGTGATGATCGGGAGGCGTATATTCGTGATTTGGAGGCTCATCTCAAAGCCTCTGAGGAACGAGTTCCCGAAAAGAAAATGGCCATGGGATTAAAGGCCTTCATGATGTATTCACCACCTACTTTTGACGGTGATATGGATATGGTTGTCGCGGAACAGTGGATCCGTGATACTGAATTGGCATTCGAGACATGTGAGGCTGAAGAGTTCAAGAAGGTGGCATATGCAAGAAAGATACTGCGAGGTAGAGCGGTTTCCTAGTATGATACGGTGATAGCTTCTACACCGGCTGCTGTCCTAAATTCTATGACATGGACATATTTTCTAAGAATCCTAAGGGCTAAATATTGTTCGGCCTAAGCAGTAGAGTCGGTGGACAACGAGTTCCGAGCCTTGTCTAAAGGCAATTGATCAGTTGAGGAACTCATTACCAGGTATACCGAATTGGTTCGTTTCGTGCAGGGTTCTTTACCTGACGAGGATGCAAAGATTAATCGCTTTGCACTCGCTCTGCCACCGGAGTATCGATCATCCGTCCGTTTTGCCACCACTCTGGATAAGGCGTTTGATATTGCACGCCGGTATGAGAATGATCATGCTTCACAGGCTGGGGGAACTTCCAAAAGGAAGTTTGAACAGTCTTCAGGGTCAAAGGCTACAGGTGGAGGATCATGGCAGAGGTAGCCTCAGCAACACCAGCAACAACAAGGGGGTTCGAGGTATAGTCCTTCTGATGATCTATGGTGTGCTTCGTGTCGATCTAGGCATACCGGGCATTGTACCAAGGATACTTTAAGGTGTCCTAAATGTGGGCAAAAGAGGCACACAGCTGAAAGCTGTAAATATAAAGATAATGCGTGCTTTAAGTGCTTCAAGTCGGGACACCGATTGGCTGATTGTAGGTCGGGTTCCAACATCGGATTAGGTGGAGCTGGTGGATCTTCCTCGTGTAGGGGGAAGAATGTTGCACCACGTGCACCAGGCAGAGCATTTCAAATGACAGCCGATGAGGCTAAGGCTGCAGGTGATGATATCACTGGCACCTTTCTTATTAATAATTCTCCTGCCTGTGTTTTATTTGATTCAGGAGCAACATATTCTTTCATCTCTGCATTCTTATGTGCTAAACTGCAACTGCCTATCTGTACACTGACTGGTCCGTTAAGCGTTGAAGTTGCTAGTGGTAGGATAGTCTCTGTTGTTCATAGAGTTCCTATTGCACTGATTGATATTGACGGGACTAGTTTCCCTGTTTCTTTTCTGGTTATGCTGATTGCTGGGTTTGATGTAGTAATTGGGATGGATTGGCTCAGCAATCGAAATGCTGAGATTATTTGCTCTAAGAAGATTATTAAAATTCCTTTCTCTTGCGGGTCATATGCTGTGGCTCGTGGTGAAGGAAGAACTTCTGAAACTCCATTGATTTCTCTGATGAAAGCTTGCAAGTTTGTAGCCAAGGGATGTGAGTCCTATTTGGCTTATGTTATTGATACACACATGGAGAAGAAAGCTGTAAATGACATTCGGGTAGTTTCTGAATACCCGGGTGTTTTCCCTGATGAATTACCGGGTTTGCCACCGGTAAGAGATGTAGAATATCAGATAGATCTTGTACCAGGTGCTACGCCTGTAGCAAGATCTCCTTATCGTCTTGCACCATCTGAGGTCCGCGAGATGATGACTCAGATACAGGAACTTCTTGATAGAGGTTTCATTCGTCCCAGCTCTTCGCCTTGGGAGCTCCAGTCTTGTTTGTTAAAAAGAAAGACGGGACGATGCGGATGTGCATTGACTACAGGGAGCTGAATAAGCGAACTGTAAAGAACAAGTACCCTCTTCCTCGTATTGATGATCTGTTTGATCAACTCCAGGGTGCTACTTGCTTTTCGAAGATAGATCTTCATTCTGGTTATCATCAAATCCGTGTACGCGATGAAGATATTCCAAAGACGGCTTTCAGGACGAGATATGGGCATTATGAGTTTCTTGTGATGCCTTTCGGATTGACGAATGCTCCAGCAATATTTATGGATCTTATGAACCGTGTCTGTCATGCCTTTCTTGACAAATTTGTCATAGTATTCATCGATGATATTCTTATTTATTTCAGATCTAAAGCAGAACACGAGACACATCTTCACATAGTTCTTGACACTCTGATGCGAGAACAATTGTATGCTAAATTCTCTAAATACGAGTTCTGGCTCGAAAAGATACACTTCCTTGGGCATGTGATAAGCAAGGATGGTGTAATGGTTGATCCAGCCAAAGTTGAGGTGGTAATGAATTGGGGAATTCCCAAAACCCCATCTGAGATTCGTAGCTTCTTAGGACTTGCCGGTTACTATCGGCGGTTCATCCGGAATTTTTCCAAGATTGCAGGTCCTCTAACGAAGCTTACACGAAAGGATGTTCCCTATTCGTGGTCTGATGAACAGGATAAGGCTTTCCAGACTTTGAAACAACTTTTATGTCAAGCTCCAATTCTGACTCTGCCTGACGGGTCAGAAGATTTTATTGTTTACTGTGATGCTTCTTACGCAGGTTTGGGAAGTGTCCTTATGAAGAAGGACAAGGTTATATCTTATGCTTCCCGCCAACTGAAGCCACATGAGAAGAGCTATCCGACTCATGATCTGGAGTTGGCAGCTGTTGTCTTTGCTCTGAAACTATGGCGCCACTACTTGTATGGCACCAAATGTGTGGTATTCACTGATCATAAGAGCCTCCGGTATGTTTCTACACAGAAGGAGCACAATATGAGGCAACGCAGGTGGATGGAATTGATTAAGGACTATGATTGTGAAATCAAATACCACCCTGGCAAGGCTAACGTGGTGGCTGATGCATTAATCCGAAAGGGCTCCACAGAAACCGTTAAATTCATGAAAATTAATATTGTTTTTTATCTTATCACTCGACTAAAGGAGGCTTAGCAAGAAGCCTTATTAGAAGCTAATCTGAAGGCTGAGGTTATGACAAAGATGAAGGAGCAGCTACAAGATGATAGCAGGGGATTGAAGACATACAGGTCCCGAATCTGGGTACCTAGCATCAGAGGGAACCGGGATCTTATCTTGAAGGAGGCACACAGTTATCGTCTATCTGTTCATCCTGGGTGCACTAAAATGTACCATGATCTCAAGGCACTTTATTGGTAGCCTACTCTGAAACGTGACATTGCCTCTTATGTGGAGAAATGTCAGATCTGTGCACAGGTGAAGACCGAGCACCAAAGACCCTATGGTAATTTGCAACAATTACCAATTCCTGAATGGAAATGGAACAACATTACCATGGATTTTGTTACTAAATTGCCTAGGACTTCAAAAGGGCATGACATGATCTAGGTGATTGTTGACAGACTCACCAAGAGTGCACACTTCCTAGCAGTTAATGAATCTTCTTCTATGCCCAGACTTGCTCAGATCTATATAAATGAAATTGTTGCTCGACACGGTGTTCCTCTATCTATTGTCTCTGATAGGGATACACGGTTTGTTTCACACTTCTGGAGCAGTCTTCAAAGGGAGCTCGGTACTTGTGTTCATTTGAGTACCGCGTATCATCCGCAGACAGACGGACAGTCCGAAAGGACTATCCAAACTCTTGAAGACATGCTATGCGCATGTGTACTTGAATACGGTGGCTCGTGGGATTCTCATTTGCCTTTGATTGAGTTTGCTTATAATAACTCATATAATTCTAGTATCGGTATGCCACCGTATGAGATGCTTTATGGTAGGCGTTGTCGCACACCTACCTGTTAGCTTGAACCAGGGGAGAAGCAATATGCTGGACTTGATCTGGTCCAGATTACAGCAGATAAAGTTAAGCTTGCACGTGAGAAGCTTAAAGTTGGTGATCGGGTATTCTTGAAGGTTTCTCCCTGGAAGGGTGTTATCAGATTCGGCAAGAAGGGAAAGCTGAGTCCGAGATATATTGGTCCTTTCAGAATTATTCAGAAAGTTAATGAGCAGACAGTATCTTTGGAGTTACCTCCAGAGCTGTCAGGTATTCATAATACCTTCAATGTCTGCTATCTTTGTAAGTGCAAGGTGGATGAAGATCAGATTCTACCCTTGCATGACTTGAAAGTTGATTCTTCTACTCGGCTCGTGGAAGAACCCGTCGAGATTCTAAACACGAAGACTAAGCGGCTGAGATAGAAGACTATTCAGCTGGTCTTGGTCAAATGGAAGCACAACCTCGGGTCAAACCTGACGTGGGAGACCGAGGAGGATATGAGGGCCCGCTATCCCCACCTGTTCACTTAAAGTAGATTCCGAGGACTGAATCTTTTTAAGGGGGGTAGATTTGTAACAACCTTAAAATGAGCCTAGTCGTGTTCGAATCTGGTACGTCTAAAACTCTTATTAAATATTGAATAAAAGGAAATATATATATATAATTGATTATTTGGGAAAAATATAAGAAAATAATAAAGAAATGATAAATATTAAAATATTATGATAAATAGATAAGAATAATAAATTATTAAATAGTTTAGAACGAGGTTTCCAAAAATATCCCCGTTGGTTAAAACGGGTATTCGTGCGTTAAGTTGTAAGTTAAAAAGGGGAACAAGGTACCCACTTGTGGATATTCATAACCCACAAGTAGGCACCACACGTGACTCACCTCTTGAACAAAACACAAAACACAGACATTTTTCCAAGTTCCTTGACTTTGTCTTGTATACTTGCAAATTGAAGAAGAAGGGAATATTTATCAAGAACATCCAAGAAATCTGATTTGCTGAATTCAAGTACTGATTCAAGACTTCAATCTGCTGTTAATCCTTTCTTAATCATCTCCAATCTTCAAGTGAGTTCTTTGTGCTTATTTCTAAGTTTCACCAAGTTGGGTTTCAATTGGCTTTAATCTGATTTGGACCCAATAATTGTTTATGAAGTTACCAATCTGTTCCTAGATGATTTCTAAATTCATAGGAATTGAATTCTGTAATTAAAATGATAGTTTAGTGTGAATTTGGAAATTAAAGTGGTAAATAGGTCAAAGAGATGATTTTGGTCCCAAGTTCTGAATTTGTTGTTTTGGTATGTAAAAATGGTACCTTTGAGTTGTTTTAGATGTGTTATTTCATATGTGAACAATAGAAACCGATTGGTAATGCTCTGAATGAGTTTTGGTAATTTTGGTTGGGAAAACAGCAGGTTCTGCACAAACCTGCTGCTGTATATTGAAGGGCACGGGCGTGCCTCTCAAGAACAGACCGTACCTCAGGGCATACCTGGGAGGCACGGTCGTACCTCCCAAGGGTACGGGGCATGCCTAACCCTAGCGAGCCCGGGGGTACCCTGAAGTCACGGGGTGTATCTGAGAACCAGGTACGGGGCGTGCCTTGGCAAGGTACGGGCGTGTCCTACCCCTGGCAGAATCTGTTTTACAAGGTTTTAATAGCTGTAAACCTTGTTTAGGTATTCCAGTTGATCCAGAAGCTTCAGTATCGTATAGTAGAGTATTCTAGCTCGACAGGTGAGTGCCTGATAACATAACGATTAATATATCTATAACATATGTTAACAATGATTACGGAATTGTATACCACGATCTGTACACGCACTTGTTTAAGTGTAGGATTGCATGATGATGCTAGAAGTTACCATAATGACACAATGTAGTATGCACTTGATTAGGTGTATGCTATGATGATAATTGAATATATGTGCGCGCATTGATTGATTGGTTGATGATTCGATTGAATCATATTATCTGTTTGTGATCGGTACGGATCTATTGGGCAAGGTTTTCCCCGGACCATGTTGTCCTACTTATTGGGCAAGGTTTGCCCCGGACAAGTTTGTCCTTTTCGGGTATAGCTGCGGCTGTACAACAGAGGAATCGGTTGATTCCAAAACGCAACGGTGGACGCTGTATAGCTCCCCCACCGGAGCGGTTAATGTGTCTGGTACCCCGGTTTGGTGCATTGAGCCGGGTTAGCTCCCCTGCAAGATATGTTACCTCCTGACTACGCCAGCTCATCGCGAGATGCTAGGATAGAACTATCTGAGCATGATTGATGATATGTGATGTATTTATGTTGATCGCATGCTATTTGAGTACTCACTAGCTATTATAGCTAACAGATGCTACACCCTATATGTGCAGGTGATCCTCAGTGAGCTCGGGACCCTGCGGGTAGTTTGATTTCTTAGGAGGAACACTGTGTTTGTAATAACTCTGATATTATGTTGTTTGTAACTAATGATGGTCGACTGGATAAGTAACAGTAACACCAAACTTGTATGTGGCAACTTTTTATTGTAATATATTTGCCATATTTTTTCTATTTCCGCTGCGTGATTTTAAATGAAAAATGATAAGTTAATGTTTTAAAAGGAAAAATCGGGTTCTCGAAACGAAGGTGTTACACTTCGCATGCGAAGTCTTCTTCTTCGAACAAACCTCTTTCGAATACAAAACGTACGGATCGCGCCGCGAACCCGTCAGGCACAGTTTTCAATCTTCTTCTTCTTCCTCTTCTGCCGACTCAAGTTTCATGCTAGCCATAACCAGAAATTCCAAACTCACAAAACTCATTATCAACACTTGTTTAAACATTATACTTCATTTTTCTAATCATCATAATCAAATCCAATCCATCCAAATCATCAAAATACATGAAACCCACATACCAAGTTAAGCTTCTAAAAGCTTCATATGAACGTCAATGGTGTTTCCTACTAAACACATGAAAATCAACAAGAAAACACGGTAAGATAATCATAAATCATACCAGAAACATTAACTAACCTTTAGTTTGTAGTATAAATCCTTAAATCTTTCTTTCAAGATTTCAAGTTCTAGTTCTTCCTTTCTTTTTCTCAAAGAAAATACACACACTTTCACCAACAATATTTAAGGGGGTGACTTATTTTCCAAATTCAAATATGTTTAAACACACAACACACCTGTACCTCCATAATAAATCTTCACAAGCATGAGGTGTTTTATATCCTATCCAAACTTACATGCATACATACTTGCAAATTGATTTTCCAGCTTATTTACATATGCACAAAATAGCCATTTAATTATTTAACTAATGTGGTGTCATTTATCTTTTCTAAATACTTTCAAACAACCAGCCTTTCTCAACCAATTAACTTAACATACAATCGAGGTATTTTCTACAACATTCGTACCAAACTCAATCTTATTTAATCATAAATTCATATGATATCAATTATTCATTTAATCACGTAATTAATCTTTAAATACGCATAACCAACACATTTCGACTTACCATTGGCCCACTCATAGCTAAGCCGGGTTTTCGGATGTTACAACTGTTGCTTCGTGAATGCATGTCTGTCACTTTGTTTGGATATGTAAAAACCAGCCCGTTAAGAGCCGGTTTTATCATGTATGTCAAATTTTCACATGCATTCCTAATCCTCAGTGTTTGAATGCTGTGTATTGCCTTGAATGTTGTGTAATGACTCACTGAATGATGTGTATTGCCTTGAATGCTATGTTATGACACAGAGAGAGTGATAGGACTCAAAGGCCGGTTACATCAATAACGAAAAAGAAATTGAACTTAGTTTTGTTAATTTTGGTTAAAACGTCAGTTTTGAAAAAAATTCAAAATCTATATCACTCCATTGTTTATGCATTTTTATAGAAAAGTTATATAAAACTTTACACAAAATCAGTTTATCTTATAAATTTTGAAGTCTCTTGTACCAATTAAATCATTAGAAAATTGAATCAAATTCTTCTTCTAACTACAAATTAAAATTCGTTTTTTTTATTTGAGTTGTGAATTTCAAAATTATAAGATTAGATTTCTAATTATATCTTTATTTATATCTGAACCAATAAACCGAAAAGATCCAAACTGTATTCGATAATGATAAAGATGAAAGATTAAATATTGGGTGATAGATACATTTTAGTTTAGTACGTATTAAACCAAATATTATTAATGATTTTTATATTCATTTTTAACTATGAGTTTAAAATTTTTATGATAATTCTATAACTTTGCATTTCAATGAAACAAATATTAACTATAGGAAACGGTTTAAACGAGAACTGTTTTTCGTACGAAAACTGCGAGAACTAATCATAGTCGTTGATCAAAAAGATGAATGGCCAAGATTAAAAAGTTGTTAATAGATAATCTTAAACTAATCAAACTTATCCTTAATTAATTAAGAGTAATTTGGACATTATTACATTACCCCCACCTTTTTCAAACTAATATATCTCTCAAATGGAAAGGTGTTAAATTACGAAAATTATACTAAATTAACGACAAAATTATGCTCTTTAATTTGAGACCAGTCAAGCTATACTTTTTTGAAATATTTTTTTTAATATTTGCTGAGTTTTTTTTGTATAGTCGACATTTGCATATGTGCAAATATATGCACTTATGCAAATGCACAGATTCAATTAGTTTTTTCAGCACAGATGTAGATATGCACATGTGCAAATTTTGCACAAGTGCATATATCGAGAACTGTGTATAAAAAACCCAGCAAACATGAATTTTTTTTTCGAAAAATTATAGCAAGATCGGTCTTAAATTAAAGAGCACAATTTTCTCGTTAATTTGGTATAATTTTCGTAATTTAACACATTTTCATTTGAGAGATATATTAGTTTTAGAAAATATGAGTAGTGTAAAAATGTCCATACTACTCTTTCCCATTTAAAATAAATAAAAAAGACAGGAAATAAAATGATTGACCAGAAATTGTTGTCACAGTTCTCGTTTAAACCGCTCCCATTAACTATATATGTGTTTACTATATAAATATCTGATTCAAAACACAACGTATCACATAGACCTTCCGAATTTATTACCTTTCATCTAAGAAATTATATTTGGTTGAGATGGTGAATATTTAGTATTTTATTTATAGGGCTTTGTTCAATATAATCTTAATTAAAATCATAGTTCCGAGAAATAATTTTTAATCATTAGATTTTAAAATCAATGCTCTAGATTTAATCTTAGATAATAATTAAAATTGATATGAGGGAGGACAATTCTGACTTTTTGCATATTGGTCCCCATTTTCTCTTTCCTCTAATTTATTTAAAATTAATTATCTTACAAACCGTTAATCGTTAGACGAAACGAATTATACCGTTGCGATCCTCGTGTTCCCCTCTTTTATTAGAGACTTGATATAGTTTTGACAAACTTTTTTTTTTGTTTTGTTAGGTTGGATTTAAATTTTATTAATGTATAATCACATGTGATTCATAACAATATTACAAGTGTTGTTTTATTAATTTTTTATCTTCTTAAATTGTATATCATTTAACGTTTATTAATTTTGAATGTTTACTTAAAAAATCAACGTTTGCTTAAAACCGTTTATACATGTATGTACATATTCAATTTCACTCAATCCAATTGCATTGTCTACCCATGAATGCATATATTATGTACTAGCAACACCCTATCCCCTCTATCAAAAGTCCAAATGTGTTCTCCTTCGAATTCGATGTCTTTTATATTGGTTCTCGTAATAAAAATGGTTCTCGTTTGAACAATCCTCTATGCAGTCACATATGATTAAATACCAAATCTCATGTTTTTTGGTATTCAATCACATGTAAATCTGTACAAACTCTCGTGTGATTCTGTACAAAATCACAGGTGATTAAATATGCAATCATATGTGATTGAATACCAAATATTATGTTTTGGTATTCAATCACATGCGATTTTGTACAAAATCACATGTGATTGAATACGTAATCACATGTGATTGATTATGTCAAATATGTAACATAAAAATGCTACATTTAATCAAATCACATGTAATTATGTGCATGTATAAGAGATAGATAATCACATGTGTTATGAAACAACTAATAACTTAGAATCACTTTCAATTGTTGATTTTTTGTTACTAAACCGTAGAACTTCGCCGGATTATCAAACACCAAACTATAATTTTATAAAGACTATATTGATCACACCTCTATGAATCACATGTGATTATACTTTAATAAAATTTAAGTCCAATCTAACAAAATGAGAAAAAAAATTTGTCGAAAGTATATCAAGTGACCTCTCTAATAAAAAAGGGGAACACGAGGATCACAACGGTATAATTCGTTTTGTCTAACGATTAACGGTTTGTGAGATAATTAATTTTAAATAAATTAGAGCAGAGATAAAGTGGAGACAAATAGTTAAAAAGTCATAAATGTCTTCATTCATATAAATATATCAATTTTGATTATAATCTAAGATTGAATCTATACCATTGAATCTAAAAATCTAATAGTTATAAATTATCCCTCAAAACTACAAATTAAATTAGGACTGTATTAAACATTTCTCTTTATTTATATTAAACAAATACCAAAAGATAGATTTGGTATTTGATGTCTTTTGTATATAACAAGTATTTAATTGCCCTCGCAATATGCGAGGGGAAGAAAATAACACTAACAAATTTATTACTATAAATAAACATTTAAAGGAGAATGATATACAGTGTGGGGAGCTTAAAGAAAAACATTTACAATCTTAAAAACTTTTAATTTTAAGTAACTTAAATGTATTAAAATAATCCTTTTTAACCATTTTATTCTCTCTCCTAATTACTTTAACTTTTAAAATACCACTTTTTAACCATTTTATTCTCTCTCCTAATTTACTTTAACCTTTCATCTATTTAAAAACAATATATTATTACAGTTTTAAAAGCAACATGATGTAAAATATAAATTATTTGCCGTCATAGCATTACGCGGGTACCTTACTAATATATATATATATATATATATATATATATAGAGAGAGAGTCTCGTACATCTAACTTAAAGAAGAAAGAGAAACAACAATGAAAATTGAAACAACTTGAAAAAAAAATTAAGTGAGAGAAAGTAATATCTCATGATATTTTAAATTAGCACGAGTTTTAGTAAAATTATAAAGTTATCTTTCAAAAACTCATGAGATATTACCTTTCCACTTTGCAAATTGATAGTATAGATAATGAGGGTACATAATCCGTGCTTCACCACGGATTTATTACAATTTACCTGAACACTAAAGATATATTATGAAAACTTATATGAATCATTAAAGTAATTATATTAAATTATAGTAATTAAGGGTTTTCAGGATCTGATATATATATATATATATGTGTTTTTTTATAGTTTAATAAACTTCTTAAAATGCTAAATTGAATATATTTAAACAAAGAAAAATAAAATATTATATATTAGTAACATGAAACCAAAATCATGTAATGGTTTTAAAAATGGAAAACAATTTTAAAAAGTCAAAAATAACTATTAATTAAATTTAAAATATTTCAAAGACTCTTTTATTTTGTCAAAAACAATAAATCATAGGCTCTTTAAAATAAACACTACGAAACAATTCAAAATATTAATACCTTTTTTACGACAAACACATATATCTATTAAGGGTTTAGTATTTAAAAGTGTATCGAAATTATCACTTTTTGCTATTATATATATCCAACTTCAAAAACTACCATTTAATGCATTGAACATCCAAAAACTACCAAACAATGTATCCGGTTACCTATTCAATAAAGAACATTCAAGTTGTTCTTCTTTTAGGCATGAAGAACAATCTTTCAACAAAACAATAGATGAAGATTTATGAACCGAAACATTAAATTGAAGATTTGAACTGAAACAAAAAAATGTTATGAACTCTAATCTAAACTCTGATCTTCCTAGCACAACCAAAAAAATTTCAAATCTGATTTTCGAAGCACAACCATGAGGAACACTATGAAGAACATCATGAAAAACACCATGAAGAAGCACGAAATCGATTAGAACAAAAACCCTAATCATCTGAATGTTGTAAAGAAACACAAAACAGATGTAAAGAAACCTAAACTTACCTCATCGAACAAGAACCCCAAAATCGATATCGATTGATGAACCCTAAATCGATTCGTAGAAGCAGAAAGAAGCAGAAGCATACTCGCCTAAATCGATTAGCAGAAGAAGAAACATAGATCGATGAACCCTAAATCGTTGAGCAGAAGCATAAATCGATTAGCAGAAACAGAAGCTTACTCGCGTAAATCAATTAGTAGAAGCAGAAGCATAGATCGATGAACACTAAATCGTTGAGCAGAAGCAGAAGCATAAATCGATTAGCAGAAACAGAAGCTTACTCGTGTAAATCAATTAGTGGAAGCAGATGTTGGAATATGCCCGCTGACACGAACGAGTTAATGACACTACCGATGAGGTGTAGGCCTATTGGGTCACACACCAAGTATTGATTCCGGCAACACGATCAAGCAATAGAGAGGAAAAGGCCAAAATAGGTTTTGGCAGGGTGGTACACGGGCCGTGTTCCTGAACACGGGCAGGGTGGTACACGGGCCGTGTTCCTAAACACGGGCCGTGTCCAGTCCAACGTACACGAGGCGTATTGGCCCAATCCAAGGTCGTGTAGTTTGGGCCTACACGGGCCGTGTAGATGAACACGGGCCGTGTAGTGCCTATTAGACACGGGCCGTCTTAGCCCAATTGGGGCCATGGACTTTGGGCCTACACGGCTGTGTAGATCTACACGGGCCGTGTACGTTCGCTGTAACAGCAGAATTAACAGCCTTAAACACTTGGTTTAATGGGGTTAACTTCTCATAATGATGGTAGACAAAGAGACCACGAGTTATCTGCTCTTGTAGAGGCTTTTGGCTATGACTTGGTCCCTTGGTTGACATTAGAACTCTCTCTCTCTCTTGTTCTTGGTGTTCTTGAACACAAGAAGCAAACATACACATACTTGATTGTTGTTTTGGTGGTCATACATCAACTTGCTAGCACTTGGGAATCAAGGAAGCTTGGGGTGGACTATATTGGAGGAGTTCTTTGTTGGACTCTAAGCCACTTGACTAGGAAGGTTACTTTGTGTTTTTGACCATTGAGGTATAACCTTTCTTCTCATCTTGTTTATATATTTTAGTTGCAATTCCATTGTTAGATTTTGGTCCATGGGAAGTATTCATTGTTTGGCATCGATTTTTGTTATGTACTTTGCTTCCGTTGCTACTTGATTTTGCCAAACGAATACCTTCAGTGGTATCAGAGCCATATCTAACATGGCTTTGCACTATTGAGTCTAGAAAAACCATAAAAGTGTTTTTGGATAAGAAAAGTGTTTTCTTAAAATTGGTTTTTCCATTGAGACTCTTGTTGTGCTAGAATAGATTTATTCGTAGACGTGTTTATATATTCTAGTTTTTATATTTATATATTTGTTGTAACTTGGCATGAAGTGTACACAAATATATACTTATAAATGTATATATGAATATGTGTCTCAAAATGTTTGATACACTAATGCATATGTACAAGGATTGTCCTTTTAGTGCCTTTGGTGTTTTGACAATCTTAACTAAAATATAGATATATATTTATATATCGTGGTTATGTGTGGCACACCATGTTTCTATTTGATATACTTGGTTTGATTCGGTAACAAGATATGCCCCTAGACCTATGTGTTGTGATGATTGATTATTTTTGGTTTTTGGCGGCCTGCGTGCTGTATTGTTGTAATAATATTAATTTATTTACTTATTGGTGCGGCTTGCACGCCGTTTCTTTTATTCTATGTATTTGTATAAATAGTATAGGATTGCGACCTGCGTGTCGTTTATATATATTCTATGTATTTGTATATAGTATAGATTTAAAACCAAAATAGTCAACGGGAGTCATGGTGATGACGTCTTGGCGAGAAGGAATCAACATGCTATTGGAGGTGTTGGATTCAGTGGGAGCTCATCCAGCGAGACCATATCTTGTCCTTAGATTTTTGGCCACTTTTTCCCCGTTGTGGCTCACGGGGAAAACACATAGGAATTATGGGCATGTTACCGAATCGTATGTATAGATGTTTGCGTGGTTGTATTTTATTATTCTACGCATGGATTAGGATTCGCATGCTAGATAATTTTTCTATAAAAATTAAATAAAATACAATGTTTGTTAAAATGGTTAACAACTGCGCGCGAATAGAATTGACAAAGGAAATATAAAAATGGTATTATATTAAAAGCGCTTAAAATCGTTTTGACACTTACTTTGTTAATTCACAAAAGAATTTTATAAACCGGAAACAAAATCCCGTTTTTCAAAATGTAAATCACGCACCATCCATAAGATGACACCACCCGAATCTAACGAAGCAAGGATGATTGTCGAGCTAAGCACGAGTCATTCCTTGTGTAGTTGTGTGGAAGGTGAGTGGGGTAACTCGCATGATTGGTTGTCGAGCTAAGCACGAGCCAATTGATGGTCGAGAGTGCCACCTGTGTGTCTTGTCGGACGATTTACAATTTTAGTATATAATTCTTGGTTGGTTGTCGAGCTAAGCACGAGCTAAACAAAATTATATATTAAGATTGGTGTAAGATAGGGATCAAACATGCCAACCGACATAATGGATTTCAACGGATCCCGCAAGTGTCTAAGAGTTGTAATAGAGATTACGATTGGTAAAGTGGTTGCCGGCCTAAATAGCTTCGCCACGTGATCCGTGGTAAACCCGTCACGGTGCGAGGTGAAATAAGGTTCTTAGCCCTTGTTACAAATAAATTGTTTTGTTTAAAACTATGGGTACTTATTTTAACAAGGATTTCCAAACTAATTAAAACTACTTTGCTATTTTAGATGGCGTCTTCAAGCAACACCAACACCACCAACCATTTTTCACTTAGAGTTTTCCTTGAGAAGGAGAAACTCAATGGTAACAACTTCTTGGATTGGTTTAGGCAACTTAAACTTGTCCTACGCCAAGAAGGGAAGATGGTTACCATAGAGAGGCCATACCCGAGGCTCCTGCTGCCAATGCCACTCGGGCTATCCGAGACGCTTATGAGAAGCGTGTCAAGGATACCGAGGACATTACTTGCCTCATCCTAAGTACTATGATCCCCGAGCTCCAAAAGCAAATGGATCATTTGAGTGCTTTTGACTTGATCGCTCAGCTTAAGGAAATGTTCCAGCAGCAAGCGAGACAAGAGAGGTTTGAGTGTCTTAAGACGGTACTTGGTAGCAAGATGGCTGATGGCGGGAATGTGAGTGCACACGTGTTGCGCATGAAAGCAAACGTGGAGCGCATTGAATGGCTCGGATTTACCATAGGGAGGGAGCTAGCCGTGGATTTGATCTTATGGTCCCTGCCCACCGCGTATGATCAATTCGTTATGAGTTATCATATGCATAGTATGGATAAGTCCACCATGGAGCTTCATGGTATGCTTAAGACAACGGAGTCTAGCATGACCAAAAACAAGCCCTCCGTTCCAAATCCCGTTCTTGCTATAAGGGAGGGGCGAATCCAGAAGAAGAAGAGGACCGCTTATACCCCTAAGGGTAAGGGGAAGGGGAAGGTTGGCGCTGCCAAGTCTAGCCCCGCTTCGGAGGGTAGAGGCAAGGGGAAGATGGTTCCCCAAGCTAAGACTCCGAACGAAGCGGAATGCTTCTTCTGCGGGAAGAAGGGCCATTGGCGCCGTAACTGCCCGGGGTACCTAGAAGGTCTTAAGAAGCTCAAGGGGTTGAGCATCGCAGGAACTTCCGACTCAGGTACGTACATGATTGAACTCCATCATACTTCTACATCTGGTAGTTGGGTATTAGATACCGGATGTGGCACTCACGTTTGTAACATTGTGCAGGTGCTAAGGACAAGTAGAAGGATGGAGAATGGCGAGCTTGACTTGATTATGGGAAACAAGGAGATTGTCCCGGTCAAGGCTCGAGGAGAAGTTGAAATATCTTTTAATTCCGGTTTTTCCATATTATTATTGAACGTATGCTATTCGCCGCTTGTGGCACGAAACATTATTTCTTTTCATGCATTACACGACAATGGTTTTGGTTTTTCTTTTGACAATGGAGTTATTGTTTGTTTTAAAAATGGTATTTGTTATTTTAAAGTTTATCCTTGTCGTGGTATTTATGAAGTAGATGCGTATGTTAGTGATAATCGTTCAATCATGAATATTGATTCAACGTCTAAAAATCGTTTAGACAAATTGTCTTTGTGTCATGGTCGACTTGGCCATATAAACAAGACTCGCATCGCCAAGCTCCAAGCGGATGGGATCTTGGAATCATTTGACCATGAGTCAAATGAAGTATGCAAATCTTGTTTATTAGGCAAGATGACTAAAGCACCATTTTCCGGTGTGAATGAGAGGGGAAAAGACTTATTGGACATTATACATTCCGATGTGTGTGGTCCATTTAAGCACGTCACAAGAGACAATTCTAGATACTTCGTTACCTTTATAGATGATCATAGTAGGTATGGGTATGTCTACTTGGTTAGACAAAAGTCCGAGACCTTTGAGGTTTTTAAGACTTTCCAAAACGAAGTAGAGAATCAATTGGGCAAGAAGATTAAGATACTTAGATCCGATAGGGGTGGTGAGTATCTTAGTCAAGAGTTTCGTGATCATCTTAAGGGTTGTGGAATTATCTCACAACTTACACCTCCTAGGATGCCACAATTAAATGGTGTCGCCGAGAGGAAGAACCGAACATTGTTAGATATGGTTCGGTCTATGATGAGTCACACCCAAGTGCCTATGAGCCTTTGGGGTTATGCTCTTGAAACGGCAACAAGAATCCTTAATCTCGTTCCAACGAAGAAGGTCGAGAAAACACCTTTCGAGATGTGGCATGGGAAACCTCCCGTTCTTGCCTATCTAAAGGTTTGGGGTTGTCAAGCCTACGTACGACGTGAGGTAGATGACAAGTTGGAGCCCCAATCCGAAAAGTGTTATTTCATCGGATATCCAGCTGCGGGTATTGGATATATATTCTATAAACCTTCCGAGAACAAGGTATTTGTTGCTCGGAGGGCGGTATTTTTAGAAAGAGAATTAGTATCCAATCAGCATGGCGGGATTAAGATTGATCTTGAAGAAGTTCAAGAGTCAACGGATGAAAGACCTGACGTTGGCACTAGCCAACAACCTAGTGGGGTTGAGTCTGAGCATGACAATGCGGAGACTAACGTACATCCGTTACCTCCCCGTAGATCCGGTAGAACTCGCCATGAGCCAGAGAGATATGGGTTTCTCATATCTGAGGGCGACGAGTTATTGGTGGATCTTAATGAGCACACCAACTATCGGGAAGCGGCAGCGGGCCACGAGTCTGGTAAATGGAAGGAGGCAATGGATAACGAGATGCAATCCATGGAGGATAACCAGGTTTGGGAATTGGTTGATCCCACATCCGGTTGTAAACCAATAGGGTGTAAGTGGGTCTTCAAGAAGAAGACCGACATGGATGGAAAAGTAAACACTTTCAAAGCCCGACTGGTGGCTAAAGGTTTCACCCCGACACATGGTGTCGACTATGATGAAACTTTCTCCCCAGTGGCCATGTTGAAATCTATTAGGATACTTTTGGCAATCGCCGCATTTCATGATTACGAAATATGGCAAATGGATGTCAAAACCGCCTTCCTTAATGGGAAGCTCTCCGAAGAGGTGTATTTGACGCAGCCTGAGGGTTTTGTGCATCCGAAGCATCCTAATAGAGTGTGTAGACTAAAGAAGTCCGTTTATGGACTTAAACAAGCATCTCGTAGTTGGAATCTATGCTTTGATGAGAAAATCAAAGAGTTTGGTTTTTCGAAAAGTGTAGATGAGCCATGTGTATACGTTAGGGCTAGTGGGAGCGCCGTTGTTTTCTTAGTCTTGTATGTGGATGATATCCTACTCATTGGTAAAGACGTTCCAACCTTGCAAAGTGTCAAAACTTAGCTTGGAAAATGCTTTTCAATGAAAGGCTTAGGAGAAGTGGCATACATTCTGGGTATCAAGATCTATAGAGATAGATCTAGAAAACTCCTCGGGTTGAGTCAAAGTACATACATTGACAAAGTCTTGAAGCGGTTCAAGATGGAGGACTCCAAGAAAGGAAATCTTCCTATGTCGCATGGAGTGATATTGAGTAAAACTCAATGTCCTAGTTCTCAAGAGGAACTAGAAGTAATGAAGCGAGTACCATATGCTTCGGCCGTGGTTACCTTACGGATGATTACCTTACGGATGCTATTTTAAAGGCAACTTTAGCGAGAAAAAAAAACAATTAGTGAAAAATACGGTTGAGATTAATGTATTATTATTATTAGTATTAATGAAATTTTTATTTATATTATTTTGTTATTTTTTTATTTTTTATAGAATTGTTTAAATATGTGATTTTGTTTAATATATAAATGTGAAATTAAATAAATTTAAAAAGTGGAAAAAAGTTTGGGTTGAAGAAGGAAAGACTATACTTGGGTTTGGGGTTGGTTTGGGTTGGGAAGGGAAAAGTAAAAAAAGTTGATGTGACGCTAATATGATATTAGAGTTGAAAAGGTTGGTGGGATTGCTATATGGATGGACTTATAAAAATATATCTAACTTGTCATCTTTTGTTATTGTATGTATCAAACTTTAAAACTTATTATTTAATGTATCATATTTTCAAACTTACCTTTTAGTGTATTGGTTAACCTCTTGACAAGGTAGCGGATAATTTTGTCATTATTTATTTATTTTTTATATCCTTATATTGCCAAATCATTAATTAGTGCAACTCATATTTAACTCTTTATTAGACCATGAGTAGCACAATCCCCCAACCTAAATCAATCCAAATGTCACATCACTGTCAAATCAACTTTTTTTACTTTTTACTTCCCAACCCAAATTAACTTAAAACTCAAGTAGCATTCTTTCCAAATCAACCCAAACATTTTCTCTCTTCTACTCTCTCTACAAAACAAAAAAAAAGAAGAAGAAGAAATACTTGGGTTGCTTGGGTGCCAGAAACAGCGGAAGAAAAATGAGACGGGCCCCGAAAGTGGTTGTAGTGGTGTACCCAAAGGTACCCACCAAGCCCGAATGAACCCGAAATCATTCGGGAGAGGCTAACGTTTGGCCTTATTATTATTATTATTATTATTATTATTATTATTATTATTATTATTATTATTATATTGTTGTTGTTATTGTTATTATTATTATTATTATTATTATTATTATTATTATTATTGTTATTATCATCTTCATCTTCATCATCAATACACCTTCATCTTCAATCAAGTTACACAAATAAAAAAAATGAAGCTTAAGTAGATCAAAGAACCAAAACACTCATCCAAATCAAAATCAAAATACAGTTTAATATTTTGAAAAAGAACAAATAATAAGAAGATTTGCAATCTAGAAACAAATAACAAATCAAAATCAAAATACAGTTTAATATTTTGGAAAAGAACAAATAATAAGAAGATTTGCAATCTAGAAACAAAGAACAAACACAAAATTCATTATACCCAATAACCCAAAATCGATTATGAACCCCAAGCATTCATGAAGATAATAAGAAGATGAATGTCCAGAAAATAACACAAAAGATGAAACCTAGAAACGTAGAATCAAAATCCCAAACCATTAAAACTAAATCGATTATAAGCCCTAAACATTTAAAACTGAATTGATTATGAACCCTAAACATTTAAAACTAAATTGATTATGAACTCTAAGCATTCAAACAAAATTGAAATCGAAATCCTACACCTTTAAAACTGAATCGATTCTGAACCATAAACATTTAAAACTTACAACCATCGATTAAGAAACCGAAAATCAGAAGTCCCACACCCATATCTTACAATTACATACCTGGAATCGTGAAATGTGTATGAACAAATCGAAACCCGGATCGATGGAAAGATGGAGACTAAATCAGAAGTCCCAAACCTAGATTGATGGAAAGCTTGAGACTAAATCGCTAGTCGATGAAATGTGTTTCAACAAATTGAAACCCTAAATCGCTTAGATTTGGAATCGTGAAAATCAAAGCCCTTCAAGAACAAGTCCAACATTGAAGATGAATCAGATGGAGATCGACGAAGAAGCAGATGGAAATCGACTCACAGTTGAAGATGAAGCAGATGCACATCGACTCACAGTTGAAGATGAAGCAGATGAAGATGAAGCATATCGACTCATAATTGGTTTTACACCTTCATTTTTATTATTTATTAATATTATTTATATATTAATAAAGGAAATAATTTATTTTTTATTTTTTTAAACCATAAAAAATTCAAGTTACACGCCATGTCATCAGCCACATCAGTGAAACTGGCGCCACGTCAGCGAAACTAGCGCCACGTCAGCAAAACTGGCGCCATGTCAGCGTCTAACCTTCTATAGCAGGTTTGATACACAAAATGGTAAGTTTGAAAAATCTAGTACATTAAATGATAAGTTTGAAAGTTCAGTGCATACAATAGCAAAAGGTGACAAGTTGGATACATTTTTAGAAACTAAACCAAAAATGAATGCAAACCAAAAGTTTAAAAAGTTGTATGCAAAACAAAAGGTAATAGTAAAAATGACAAATAAACTTAGAAGTAAATATATGCTCAAATATTAACCAGCTCTAAATTTATAGAAAAAATTGAGACATAAGTTTGGAAATGACGAATAATTCAAAAAAAAATAAAAATTTAATGTGTATAAATTTCTTGAAACAATCTATATAAATTATTATTTATTAAAATAAAAAGAAATTATTAGTATATATAAATTATTATTTATTAAAGTAAAGTTAAAGAAATTTTTTTTATTTGTGTGTCATTTAAAAATATCATTAATAGTAATATTAAATATTATTTATTAAGCTATTGATACAATCAAACAAAACTAACTAATTAATTATAACTATGTGATAGTAAATTAGTAAGTGCATATTTTTTCTAAATTTTAAAGAAAAACTATGTCCAAAAAATAAAACAACATTAATTATTAATTCCGCTATATATCAATTAGCAAACTAAGGAAGCATTTTCTCATGATAATTTGGAGGGTTTATTAGTAAATTCATTAAAAACGTGAGAAATTAAATTGTTATGAGAATTTGAGAAGCATACCCACTGTCCACCGATCACTTCTTCTCTCTCTCTCTCTCTCAACCGCCGTGCCACCACATTCCATAGAGAAGGAGGTTGTTGATCACCACTCCCCTTGCATTCGAGGTTCCTCAAATAATGCCCTGCTCGATCTTTCTTTGAGCTTTTCGTCTGTCCATTAGGGCTTATTCGAAAGAGAAAGGGCTTTTCATAGAAAGCATATGGTGTAAACGATTGTGCAGGTACATGTTCTTCTTTATGTTTCACAATATATCATTGCCCCTTTTGAATTTTCGATTAATAGTCAAACATTGATGATGAATTTTGATTTCATTTGTTTGGTGTTATTTTCAGCATCTTCATTGAGTTCATATCCTATATGAATTCGTTATGCTTTCTCAAAAGTTTTAAATCAACTGCAAGTGTGCAACGGTGCAAGTAAAGGTTTCCTTATATTCTGTCAGGCAATGAGGCAAACACATTGATGATGAACACATCGTTGTCTACCCCAAACCCTCCCTTAAATCCTTCTGAAATCACTGAAACCCTAATCAAAATCCTCTCCAAGACCACCTCTTCTACCTCCCTCACTTCGTCTATCTCCGAATTTATCCCACATTTGACTCCAGGAATCATCTACTCGATTATCTCATCCAAAACCCTTAAATCAAACCCTCAAGCCCTCTTAAATTTCTTCAAAATTTCCCAAATTCATGCTCCCAGTTTCTCCAATGGCTCCCTCGTCACCCTCCCGTCTTTCATCGCTGTACTTCAAGCACTTTTTGCCCACAACAAATGGTCCGATGCCAAAACTCTTCTTCTTGATTTCATTGGTGCCGATACGCGCCACCGCCTCCTCCGAACCATCCTCCATCCCACCCGTGATATCCCTCGTCCCTCCAAGGCTCTTTACGACACCGCGATTGGTGCTTATGTTCAAATGGGGTACCCGCAATTGGCCATGATTGTGTTTAGGAGGATGAAGAGACTCAGGATTTGCCCTAAGCTGATTACCTGCAATACTCTGCTTAATTCTCTGGTAAAACACCCATCCTCTAGTTCGATTTCGTATTCTAGAGAAGTAATCAATGATGCTATCAAACTTGGAGTTGTTCCAAATGTGAATATGTTCAATATCATGATTAATGGGTATTGTTTAAAGAATAAGTTCGGTGATGCTAGGGATTTGATGAAGAAAATGAGGGAATTTAATTGTCTCCCTGATACCGTAACTTATAACACTCTGTTAAATGCTTTGTGCAATAAGGGTAGATTGAAAGAAGTTAGAGAATTATTGTTAGATATGAAGGATCAAGGGCTGTTTCCTAATCGTAACACTTATAATACTATACTTCATGGGTATTGTCAAAGGAGAGGATGTATGACAGAAGCTACACATATTCTGAATCTTATGACACAGAATAACTTATTGCCAGATGTTTGGACTTACAACATGCTCATTAGTGGGCTTTGTGATGAGGGAATGACCGAAGAAGCTATGGAAGTTTGTAATAAGATGGAGAAATTAAAATTGTTGCCTGATGTGATTACTTACAATACATTAATTGATGGTTGTTTTAAGGGGAAGAAGAGTTCTGAGGCAATTAAGTTACTTGACGTGATGAGTGAAAGAGGAATAAAGAGAAACGAGGTTACTTATAATATATTGATTAAGTGGTATTGTAAAGAAGGTGATATGGATAAAGCTAGTGAAACCATGAAACATATGGAAACAAATGGATTTTTCCCTGATAGTGTGACGTATAATACTTTGATTAACGGTTACTCCAAAGAAGGTAGTTTAAGAGAAGCGTTAAAAATTATGGAAGAAATGAAAGGGAGGGGCTTAAAGATGGATACTATTACAGTTAATACTGTCCTCCATGCCTTGTGTCTAGAAAAGAAGCTTGATGAAGCATACTCATTACTTAGAGATGCTGATAGGCGAGGTTATATTATTGATGAAGTAAGCTATGGAACTTTAATAGTTGGTTACTTTAAGAACGGAAATGCTGATAGTGCTTTAAAACTCTGGGATGAAATGAAGAAAAAAGAAATCTTTCCAAGTATTATCACGTATAACTCTATTATTGGAGGGCTCTCTAAGTCGGGAAAAACCGAGGAAGCAATAATAAAGTTTAATGAACTTCTGGAGAATGGGCTATCTCCTGATGAAACCACTTACAATGCAGTTATTCTTGGGCACTGTTGGGAGGGGAATGTTGAGAAAGCATTTCAATTTCATAATGACATGGTTAAGAACAATTTTAAACCCAATGTTTATACTTGTAATATTCTTCTTCATGGGCTTTGCAGTAAAGGGTTGGTGGAGAAAGCTTTTTCTCTCTTCAACACGTGGATTTTAAACGGGAAAACGGTTGATGCAGTAACCTACAACACCTTGGTATCATTTTTGTGCAAAGATGGGAGATTTAAAGATGCCATGGAACTTGTTATCGAAATGAAGAAAAAGAATGTAGGGCCTGATAAGTATACTTATAATGCTGTTCTTGGTACACTTACTGATGCTCAAGAGGCAGAGGATTTGATGTCAAAGATGATTGAGTGGGGGGATATATTTGATGATGTAACTTCTCGTGGAGTTCCAGAGGCATTAGATACAAGTTTGGTAACTTATTCAGAAGACATCGACAAGCTTTGTAGTGAAGGAAAATATCGAGATGCAATGCGTGTTTTTAGAGAATTATCAGAGGCTGGTATGGCTGTCAAGAAGTCCACTTGTGTTAATTTGATGTGTGCGCTTGTCAAGAGAGAAATGGGCCGGTCAAATGCCATTTGATTGCAAAATGTCAAAGAAGGTATTGCCATAAATGCACTTTTGAGTTGATACTTTGAATAAGTAAAGTGGAAAATTCGACCCATTTACTTATCAAATGGATCAAATCAGGTTATGTTTTATCTTTAACGACTTAAACTTGTAAAAGAAATTTTCTGCGAAGGAACGACGGGTCGAAAGTGTACCTAAGTGTATTTTTTCAATACATGGACCTTCTATAACATTTTATTCGATAAATTATTATTGATATGATATACTTTTTGTAATCATATTTAACACTAGTTATTTAAAAGAGCCTATAAAATCTTGGAGAAAAAGTATTTCAGGTGGACACAGCTTGACCTGTACAAGAATTGCCCGTTTTTGAACCACTACCCGGCCTGCCGTTTTTCCACCTTATTATTTAAGCATCATGTTCTTATTTCAAGAGCAATTCTAAGATGTTTGATTATAATTTCAGCACAAAGCAATTGCTAGGAGTTAGTTTTTCTCATTTTTTTTACTGAGCATTGGTGAAATTTAATAATTGATATAAGTTCTAAAAATCTAGAGGTGTATCGATTCTAGCTTTGATTGCCATACAGTTTTATATTCATATAATTTTGGCATGTAGGTGTAATCTATGGCTTAATCTGTTAAATTTTCTTGACTATTTAATATGTGATCATAAGATAAAGGAAAACTGAAAGTTGATGGCTTACTAAATTCTTTTCAAGTTTCCTCCTAGCTTATTTTGTGGTCTGTGCTGAGGCTCAAGTCTGCCAGTCTCTTTACAAAATTCATATCGTTCGGTCATATTGATACCATAATCTGAGAATAACATTTGATATGAATATAGTTTCAGCTTTAGAACTAATGTTATAGAAGTTCTAATATTTCTAAGTAAACAACCGGCATTTAAGAAACTTAATAAGGACCACTTGAATTCTCTTCGCTTGATAGTTTGAACTTATCTGACACGCTAAGGAAGTTTAAGCAAGATTAGGTTCAAGTTTAATGTTTGGACTATAAACAACTTTTCTTTATTTTTGGTTTGATTTTAGACTGGTATATGTACAAAGAAGCATATATACATAAACGCAAACGCACCCTGTATCTTCATTTTACCCATCTTCAAATACAGTTGTCTATGTGGAATACCTTTATTAAGTTTGCCATATCTGGAATGAATATTCAAAGGAGGCACAAGGGTTTGGGAAAACAAGCCGTATATAGCGGGGTCCCGAAAGTTTTTTTATAGCACAACTAATATTATTAGGGGTGACAATCTTGTCGTGTTCAGGTTGGTGGGTCACAGGTTGGTAGATTGGCTGGAACTACCCACCCAGTAACTTTAGTTTTTCCAATTGTTATGCCTAGTTGCCTAGTGCCTACTATTCATATGAAGCCTTGTATTTATAGAAATATGTTGTTATGGAAACTAGCTGATTGTTGTTTTTTCTAGTTCTGCTTAATCGTTGGGTTATGCCGGCACGTAATGGGCATTGCCTTGGGCTGATGCGTGTATAATAACGATATCTGATTTTTGGTCACGGCAACATTTTCTTTTCATTCATTCATTCATTCATAAATACAACGTGACTGGTTTTCCCTTCCCACAAAGATCAGTGAAACCACATCCCATTAATAGACAAGTGGTTTTTATGGGATATTATGTTCAATTTTTATGATCTTTGCGTATTTCACACCCTTTACAGATACGATTCACCTTACGGTGTTAGAAATTTTCTTAGATGCACCCAAAGGCCTTTTACTGCATGAAGATGTTGAAACCAGGGCCAAATGCCGCTTCTTGGTTGATCCCACCCCAGATCCTGTATTCTGGCCTCCTTTCTTTCCGTTCCCTAACGGACTAGGACGAGGGTTTGATGTTCTTGACCCGGCATTCATGGACTTTGTTGACTTTGATCTTTGACTAAGCACGGAGGAAGCCTTAGAAGGTGGGGTAGAAGGTGGTGATTGGCGGCTAACATGTTTGGCTATGTTTCCAACCGGTTCTCTGTTGCTTGTGGTACTGGCTTCCCATGGTCTAACTGCATTCCATCTTTCTGTCCAATTCCATCCCCAGTCAGGATTGTCTGGGTCCATAAATGTTGGATTTGCAGATTTCAACGATTTCCTCCATGATTGCTGTTTGTAGAAGCAATTAAAGAAACATAAATCTTTGGTTAAACTCCGAATTTTGATTTTTGAAAGATCTTGAACCTACCTCGTATGCAGTTTGGCCTAAAGCTCAACCATAACCAATAGCCTTATATTTAACAAGTACGTACCTGACGAGCGTACGCATAAGCTAACGCTTTTTCTCTTCTTTCAGCAGCCTCCTTTTTGTTTTTTAGCATGGCATCTACTTGTTCCTTAGATCTGGGACTCAGATCAAAAGTCTGCTATAAAACAAGCCAAAACAAGAAATTATCAATCAAGAATTCATTAGTTACAGAAGATGAACACATTTTCATTCTCTTCAGCCAGACCATATATATGATTATAAAAAGGTTGATTTTTGGCAGAAAGAAAATACTTACAGCGGATCTAAGATTCTCAAGCTCTTTTTCGCGCCTCTGAAGTAGCTGTCGTTGGAGAGCCTCGTTCACCTCAGCCATTTTAATCCTCCTGGCCCGAACCTGAGACTGTACGCGAGACATTGTCTGTATATTCATCAAGGTGGACGCTGTTTGCCGTTTCACTGCCAGCCCTTGCATCAACAAATTCAATCTCCTTTTTGCTCTCATAGACCTGAAAGCCTTTCTTGCCTGAAGCAGAAAACACAACAGAAAAAATTTGATGACACAATTTAGTTCAACCCAGTACCACTCTTAAACCGTATAGCTTTATAAGGTAATGACAATCAGTGATTTTTCATTATAAGATCATTACCAGGTACCCACGATAAGCTGTCTGAATCATGATGGCACCAATTTCTTGACCTGATTTACCAGGGAAACGGGGTTTTGATGTCACACAATTGACCTCAGCAGCAGCATTTGACACCACATCTTCAGATTCTTCCTGCACATACGAGACTGAATCCACTTGTTTGATCTGCTCATTCTCGGGATGTTTGAGTTTTTCGATCTCCTCTTTAGTCGGATAGTGAATGGGAAGGTTAGCCAATGCAGCTTCTTTTTGAGATGAACATGTATCCAACCTCACTTGATTTCCATGACATGATTTTTTATGATTTGATTTTGATTTACAGGATCTCTGTCAAAAGAAATGGAAACTTTGTGTTAAACTCTCAGAGGAATTTCATCAAACAGCTTGCATACAACAATAAATAATAATAATACTATGGTAACACAGAAAGGAAGGAACACACACCTTAACCTTGGAAAAAGAAGGGCTTACAGCTTTCTTCGCTGCAGAAAACCAACCCTTCTTCCCCATTTGCTCCTCAAATCATCTTCAAAAAGATAACACCCAAATTAACATCTATATCTATAATGATTAATTGATTAAATTAACATGACTGCATGTTGGTCATTCAAAATTTTATCAAGGTTACAGCATTTAACAAACAAGAAACAGACACAGGATCCAAAATCAGAGATGAAGAACACATGAATTCTGTCCCCAGGAAAGAAAAACAAAAACTGGGTTATGATTCAAGGAAATACATAAGATTTGAAAGAATGTTGATAATCAATACCTGCAGCAACAACCAAGAAGATTCAATCCTTGTCTTGTAGAAAAGGAAAATCTGTGTTGCTGCTAGAGATTTTGGGGCATGAAGAGATCCTGAAAAGAATGTTGCTGTGATTGGAATGGAAATGGTGGAGGATGGGAAGAAAGAAATAGCATGAAGATTGGCTATTTTGGGCAACGGAAAAGGTGGCGGTATTGATGACCCTACAATTCTTGATCAAACAAAACTTACTATTTGCATCATCTCAAATCTCAACATTTTAATTTAGTAATCGGAATAAGATATATACTTTTAATAGCATCTATATTAAGTGTTTGCATACTCACAGATAACTAAAATGAGGGGGTATTTTAGTAATTTCTTCATTTACTCATTTAAATGATTACTAGATTAAATGTTCGTGCGATACACGGGTTGGTTTATAAATAATAAATAATAAATATTAAACATTAATAAAAAGATATTAAGTACTCAGACCAGCGGTGTAAACGTTGACTCAAGGGGAGTGCAGATATAATGACAGAAACGTGGTATCATGATACGAAGAGACGTGATTGTATTTCTTATACAAGTCATTGATAATTAAGGTTACAATTAACGCTAATAAGGTTAAGCGTTTATTGGTTATAGAAGAATGTTCAATATAGTCCATACTTAAATCATAGTCTTAAAGACTAGCTTTAGCCTTTGAATCAATGACATCAATTGTCTAGATTGCATTTTAAAATTTTGGGCGGAGTTACATTTTCGTAATTCACATGTGATGCTTTTACAAATCACATATGATTGTATATTGAACCTACCGAACCACCTATGATTAAATATTAAAATTTTAGAACTATGTTTTTTACATGGACTTTATTGAACACAACTCATTGGTTATAATTAAAAAAACAAAAATGATTATATAATATTTTAGAATAATAAAGCTAAGAATATGGTTGAATATGATATTTTAAAATATTATAAAGGGTAGATATGATATTTGTAAATTAAGATGAGTAAATATGTTATTTTAAAGTTTATAAAGGGCATATATGAAATTATTTCTAATAATTTTGATTTAAAGTAAAGTCAAAATTGAATCCAATTTTGAAAAAAAAAAGGCCAAAATTGGATTTTAATTTTTATTAAAATGGACGGTTAAGATTTGGTAATAAAAATTTTCATCTAAATCCAATGGTTAAAATTATCTAATAGATTTTGAAGTTAGTCTTTTATTTATATTAGAAGATGGGTATGAAAACACATAAGATAGACACTTCTAGCTATACACGTATTTTTATCTTTGCAAATAACTACACTAACTTGAACACTAATTTGATTATATACAATAACTATATTAATTAAATTTTTTTTATTTAGGAAGTGTATAATTATCAATTTAATTTTTTTTTCACATTCTAATTAACTTCTTTTTCCTTTCTTTATTCACAACTTTGTTCAAATTTATATCCTTTTACAAATGTGAAAATTTATAAAAAGGTTGGCTCTTACTCTTAAGATCATATGCAAAACTAAGTATGAGATCATATTTAGAAACACATGAAATAAGTGATATAGAAAGTATAAAAGAATTAATATTTGAAGCAAAGTCTTTAACAATGTATGATGTAGAGAGTATTGAGTTTTTGTTCACCATAATATTATTTTCAATTCATTTTGTTAGTGAAAGTTCACAAGCAAAAAGGGTTTGTATTTGTGGTGTTATAGAACAATTAAAAGGTCTTAAGAGAAGATGGATTTGAAAATATTGTGATTACAACTATATAAATTGCTAGAGGAATGAATGTAGGATGAGAGGTTTTATATCCTCGTATTTTTTATTTATATTTATTTTTTTACTTATAAGATCAACATATGTGTCTAAATCAATGAAGGATACGGAGGAAGTGAATGAGTGTATTTCATATGTCATAATCTAGTATTGTAATGAATCAGCGCATGAAGGAATATAAAAAGATGTTTTATATCATCTTAGTTTTACACTTTCATTTGACACATAAGCGTCATTTGACACTCCCCTTTCCCTTTCATTTCCCTTCTCTATAAACTTAGTTTTACACTTTTCAAACTTACCCTCATTTTTTATTTTATTTTATTATTTATATTGAAGAGAGAGAAAGAGCAAATGAGAGAGATAGAGAGAAAGAGGAAAAAGAAAGTGGGGGTGGGTGGGAGTGTGGGACATCTTGAGTTGGCTAACGAGAAAGGAGAGAAAGGGAGAAGCGTTTTGATGTTCCTTTTGTTACCTGAAGCTACACATGGACCCACCGTTGGGGAGGATCACAACGGATGGTCATACTAAATGTTGTTACTCATTCTCTATCTCACCAGATCAAGATTCAAGACATGTGCCAAATCAAATGAGGATATAAGAAAACATCGAGTTTTAGTTGATTCGATATGTTATCATCTAGTTGATAGGATAATGAAGTATGAGCATATAGTATAAAGAATTAAAGTTTTTATATTTCTTAATCATACATACTTGATTAAAAAATTTCATCACTTACTAGTAGATTGACTAACTTAAAGTCTCTGCATATAAGTATTTTTAATTTTATTTGGTTTAACCAAATTACAATTACTTGATGACAAAAGTTTACAAGCTTATATTTGTGTCTTAGCGTTGAAGATTCTCCAATTTTCAAATATTAATATTTAGTCACAAATTAAGAGTTGTATGAAAAATTATAGATGCAATTGATATAATTAATTAAGTAAAAAAAAGGTTTAATTCATTTCCAAATAGGTATAAAATATTGAATAATGTCAGTATTTTATGTGAAATAGTTAAGAATTATTTAAGATAAAAATCAGAAAAAAGATCAAATAAATTATTTTATTGATTTAAAAGAGTTAACATACAAAATTTATCAAAGATTACATAAGATAAGAAAAAAAAATTATATTAAAAAAAATACAAGTTAGTAATATATAGGTTTTATTAATAAAAACCCGAATTTGTAAAATTATGAGCAAATTGCATGAAAATGCAATAAACTTTGTCTTAGTTACCATTGTATACAACCAATGAACTTTTATATTGCATCCATAGTATACAACAAGTTGCATACAATGTGAGCATTATGAAAGTTGATTGTATTATTTTAAGAAAATAAAGTTAATTGTATATAATGATAACTAAGAAAAAATTTATTGTGTTTTAATATAATTTACCCTAAAATTATTAAGAGGAAGGATAATTGGTTTCGAGTAGTATACATGTTAGAGTGGGTGTCACTGCGGACCCAGCCCACTAACAACTAACTCGTCGTTCAAAAAAAAAATACATGTTAGAGTAGATCCTGTTATATCATGTATCTATACTACTATATAAACCATTTAACATTATCTCTCATCTTAAATTTTAAGACTTCTTAAAATTCAATCAATATAAAATCTTGACCTTTCATTTAATCTAAATTAATCTTATTCACTCAATCTTTAACTATTTTATTCTCTCCTAATTTATTTTAACTTTTTATTCAAAATATTTTCTCTCATACTAATACAATTATCCACCCACATCAACATAATTTTTAAAATCTTATCAACTCTTCTCTTTATTTCATCAATATAAATCTTTTTTCTTATTTTATTGGCTTTTAGAATTTATTTTTAAAATTAATAAAATAGTTAGATGTAAATAAAAGAAAAATTGAAAAAAAACGGACATGTTGTTGTAAAAAACTTTTTCTTGACGTTGAATCGCGCGAATAATATATCATTATATTCTTGAAAGCGACATATTGTAAACCAAAAACTATTTGTGATCGCAGCATTGCGCGAGTATGATGGTAGTATATATAAACACAACAAAGGGTTACTAATATATACGAAGGTCTACTTGTTAAGTCGTAAGCAGTTGACGACGTAGGCCGGACTTGATATTGCTCTAGAAGTACCGGTCTAGAGTTGACTGTTATATTAGTTATTTATATTTATTTATTAGTTATTATATATATATATATATATATATATATATATATATATATATATATATATATATATTCCTTGCCGGCTAATTGAAAATCGCCTTATCTAATTATTATTATATATTTTATTTATATTTTCAAAATTTCAGTTAATATAAACTACCATATATTTATGTATGTTAGTTCGCAGGAATATTGCAATAAAAGCTTATTGACAAAGGGTGCGTTTGGTAACGGGCTTATGTGAGATTATAGAAGCTTGAAATTATACTTTTCATACTCTCCAACCCTCAAGTCTCGTTTAGTTGTTAAAATCTTCGGGCGATTATTAAAAACATAATCCCTTATAATCCCATAAAATAAAAGTCTTTCCAAGTAGTTTATGGATTGAGCTTGAGATTATCAATTAATCAGCCTTAGCATCAGCCCCAGACCCAGTTGTCCTATTTTTATCAAGTTAGAAGAATATTCAATATAGTCCATACTTAATTCATAGTCCTAAGGGACTAATTTTAGTCTTTGGATCAATAACATCAATGGTCTAGATTATATTTTAAAATTTTGGACAGAGTGATATTTTCGTAATTCACATGTGATCCTTTTACAAATCACATGTTATTGTATACTTTATCAGCTATGATTAAATTAAAATTTTAGGACTATGTTTTTTACATAAATTTTATTGAACACAGCTATCATGTTCATATAAACATAATGCAATATTTCATGTTTTTGGTAATTATTTAGACAAAGTTAACTAACGCATATAAAAAAATATGTTAAGAGTGGTGAGAGTGATCACCTATCACTACACCCACTACACCACCACGTTAGCTTTTCATTCACATCACTTAGTTCACTACTTAGACCCATAGTGATAATTCCTTCCCACCACACCAAATTTCGGGACCCATCTTAATTATTATTTTTATATTTAATAATACTCAATAAAAAATATAAAAGTAAAAATAAATAAAATAAATTTAATTAAAAATAAAAATACTTGATATTACAATAAAACTAAAATTAAAATTCCATAAGAAACCATTCTTGCCGCCCTCTTTCTCATTTCATCATCGCCACCTTCTTCCTTTTAAAAAATTCCATATGACCTTCCCATTTTCAAGAAACCCTCGCCGCCCTCTTCTTATTTCACCATCGCATCGAGAGGCGACATCGCCGGCACCGGGTTTCCTCACAACTTGTCTACTTTGATGCATATTTTTTGGAGGTTGTGTATATTTTTGATGGGATTTGCCTTGGACTCACCCTAGCCTCATAACACGGCGCAATTTTCAGCCATGAAGGCCTCCACCACGGCGCGGTGGTGCGGCCGGTCACGTGACGACGGTGTGGTGGTGCGATCCCCCGCACACCCCCTTGCCCACTCTGAGCTCTCTAAGAGTATAAAAAGTGAGTTCGTGGCGGAGGCATGGAGATACCACACGTGGTCATCAGAGCAACCCATTATGCAACGACGTGGTTAGGGGAAGTCGAGGAGAGAAGTAGGCATGGTGAAAAGATGGTTAGTAAAGAAAACACTGGAACAGAAATCAATATATAAACAACTCACAGGAAGATTTATTGATCTGTTTTGAAGTACAGTACAAGATGATAATGGAAGAGAGAAACTATGTAGACGATTCAAAGAGGAAGACAAACTATAAGTCCCTAAAAGGGATACAAATGGATGAATAATAAGAGTCAAATGCTTTCAATCAAAAAACCAAGAGAGGTATTCGTTTTGAGAGAGAGGTTCTGTGAACTACTTTTGATGGAGCCCTATGAGGCTCAATTTATAAGAGGTTGAAGAGAGCCGATCCCTTGTATCTTCTATCTTTGGGCAGAAACTAAATATGTCAACTTTCCTTTGACCAATCCATAAAATAAGCACAAATCCTCAATCAGAATATCACAGCAACACTTTCCATAAAGCCCCATCAATTAAGTTACCAAATCTACAAAAAAAACAAATTAATAGAAAAAAACATAATATGCTTGATCCTAATAAGATTGGTATTTTAATATCCTCCCTCAATCTTATCATGGAACAAGTCTATAAATCCCAAATTGTGACATAAAGTATGATGTTGAGAAATGCCTAGACCTTTCGTAAATATATCAGCCACCTGGTTTTTTGATTTGATTTTCACTGCTTTTTTCATACCTGCAGCTACCTTTTCCCTTACTATGTGCACGTCAATTTCAAAATGTTTAGTACGTTCGTGAAAAACAGGATTAGCAACGATTTGTATAGCAGAACTATTATTACAATATAGATTAACAGGCATTAATCCTTCAATATGAAGATCTTTTAGCAGGTTAATAACCCATATTATTTCACATGTAACGGCTGCCATAGCCCTATACTCAGACTCAGCCGTCGATCGAGAGACTGTTGGCTGTTTTTTACTTTTCCAAGAAATTAAAGAACCACACAAATAAACACAATAACCTGAAATAGATTTTCTAGAACTCAAACATTTTCCCCAATCAGCATCAACATAAGCTTCAAGACTGAATTGATTTGTTTTTTTATATGAATTCCTTTTCCAGGTGACCCTTTTAAATATCTAAGTACCCTCATGGCAGTTTTAAAATGAGATTGAAGGGGAGCATGCATGTATTGACTTAGACATTGAACAGCATAGGAGATGTCAGGTCTAGTAAGAGTTAAGTATATAAGTTTCCCTATTAATCTTTGGTATTCTGTTATGTTCTTAATTAATGGGTCCTTATCACTTGGTTTGTTAGAAAGAACTTGGTTTGTTTCCAAAGGGGTTTTCATAGGTTTGCTTCCTAGGAGGCCAAACTCATGTAGAAGATCAAGGCAATATTTCCTTTGAGTGAGACACACACCTTCCTTAGTTGGTAAAATTTCAATGCCTAGAAAATATTTTAATTTCCCAAGGTCTTTAATCATGAATTTTGAGGTTAGAAATTGTTTGAATTTTTCAATTTCCTGTTCATCACTACCTGTGATGACAATATCATCAACATACACAAGGAGACCTATAAAATTGTTATTTTCGGTTTTAGTAAATAAGGAGTAATCATGTTTACTTTGGACAAAACCATTTTCAATAAGAGTGGCAGTTAATTTCTCATTCCATTTTCTAGGAGACTGTTTTAGACCATATAGGGATTTCGTTAACTTACAGACACGTTTTTCATTTTCTGGGAAATACCCGGGTGGAAGGGTCATGTATACATCTTCGGTGAGATCTCCGTAGAGGAAGGCATTGTTTATATCTAGTTGGTAAAGATTCCAACCTTTTTGTATTGCTAAGTTTATTAAGCATCTTACGGTTGTCATTTTGACAACCGGTGAGAATGTTTCTTCGTAGTCTAGGCCTTCCTTTTGACTGTAGCCTTTGGCTACAAGTCTAGCCTTGTACCTTTCAACTTCCCCTGAAGCTTTATACTTTATTTTGTATATCCACCTACATCCAATTGGTTTTCTTCCAGGAGGGAGATCAGTTAGAACCCATGTATTGTTTCTATACAAGGCTTCCATTTCATTATTCATAGCTTCTACCCATTTAGTATCTTGGGAGGCTTCATTGTAGTTTGATGGTTCGAATTGTTTATTTAAGTTAGAGATAAAACAAAAGGTTTCTGAATTTAGGTTAGAGTAATTGACAACCTTTTCAACTCCATATTTTACCTTCCCACTAATGACAAAGTCATTGTATTTTTTTGGAAGGGTAGAAGATCTGCTAGATTTTCTCACGTTGACTTGTTCATTGTCATAAGTGGTATTGGTGGAATTTAGAAAAGGATTTGTGTTGCCCTCAGGGTTATTAATCTCTTCAGATGGTGTTGCATAACCATTCCCGGTAGTATTTTTAGTACTGCCAAAAGGAACATGATTGCCTTCACCATCTAGATTTTGTCTCCCTTCATCATTGGGACTTTTAGGGGTTTCAAACTCACAAAACAAGTTGTCAAAAAAATTATTTTGACTAATGTGTTCTTTTTCAAAAATACTTTTTTGACTACTTCCTTCAATTTTGAAAGGAAAAACCGTTTCATAAAATTTAACATCTCTAGAGAAGAAAGTACTTTTATGATCTAGACCGTAGAGCTTATATCCTTTTTTTACATTGGAGTATCCTATTAAAACGCATTTTTCAGCTCTACTACTGAATTTATCAAAATTGTTTAACACAGTGGCAAAACAAAGACATCCAAACACCCTAAGGTGGGAGAGCTTAGGTTCATGATTAAACACCATTTCAAAAGGGGACTTCCCACCTAGAACAGCTGTAGGTAATCTGTTAATTAAGTAGGTAGCAGTTAGAATACAATCAGACCACATGTTAAGAGGAATTCCTCCCTGAAACATAAGCGATCTAGCTGTGTTTAAGAGATGCCTATGTTTCCTTTCAACCACCCCATTTTGTTGTGGGGTATAAGTACATGTGGTTTGATGAATAACACCATGGGATTTTAAGAAGTCTGTTATTTTGTTGTTCACAAATTCAGTACCGTTATCACTTCTTATGGTTCTTATTTTGGATTCAAATTGTTTGTTCAACAGATTGTAAAATTCTTCCATGTAGGTAAAAACTTCATCTTTTGATTTTAAAAGATAAACCCATGTGGCTCTTGTGTAATCATCAACCACGGTAAGGAAGTATCTGAATCCTTCCCTACTAGTCACTTTGTAAGGACCCCAAAGATTTAAGTGGATTAGATCACCAATTTTTTTGGATTTGTGTTCACTTATGGGAAAAGGCTCCCGAGTCTGTTTTGCCCTATGGCAGATCTCACAAATGGGGAGAACAGATTTAGAGTTTATATCTGGCTTATCATTTAACACAGTGAGGACATGGTCTGCAGGATGACCAAGTCTGTTGTGCCAAAGATGTTTTAAAGTATAACTAGTAGAGGAGTTAACATTTATGTCATACTTACCTTTATTGTTAAGATCAAATAGGTAGAGACCATCTTTTTCACTACCAGTCCCCTCCACTTTCTTTGTTTTCAAATCCTGGATATAACATTTATGTTCATCAAAGCTGATGTATAGGTTGCTATCCCTAGCAAGTTTGTGGACAGATAATAGGCTGACACAGTAGTTAGGAACCACCAACACATCATGCAAAGTAACATTGTTAGATAGTTTTAGGTTACCAATTTTTTTAATTTTAGCAATGGTACCATTAGGGTGACCAACAGTTAGATTAAGATAAGATATGTCAGAAATGTTTTCAAGCTCTTTTTCAGAATCAGTGATGTGGTGGTTAGCACCCGAGTCTATTATCCATCCCAATCTTTTGTTGTCGTGTTTTTTAGCCACGTTTGAAGAAAAAAATGTTGCAAAGTTATTATTGAAAATTTTATTTGAGTTAAAGAGAGTACCTCCCATATTGGCGTTCATGCTAACAGGAGCAGCTTTGTCATTGATAAGATTCATTAGCTTAGTGATTTGTTCACTAGTAAAGGGAGTTGAGAATTGGGAATTACCGGTGCTCGAGGCAGAGTTAGTAGTATCCATAACACTATTGTTACTAGAATATTTCTTTGGATTACTTTGATTGTTGGTTTTCTTTTTATAACCTGGAGGGTAACCCACTATTTCATAACATCTATCTACGGTATGACCCAACTTATTACACTTAGAACACTTGAGATTAGGGTTTGGTCCTCGATTAACTTTTTTATTGTCTTGAATATGAGAAGCAAAGGCAGATGTATTGATTTTTGATTGGCTATTATTTGAGAAGGTTATTCTATGGGATTCCTCCCTTGATATGATTGCAAAAACAGATTTAACACTAGGAAGAGGGTCCCTAGTCAAGATATTACTTCTAATAGGGGAATAAACATCATCTAATCCCATAAGAAATTGCATGAGTTTTAGTAATTGATTATGTTCATGAAAGTCCCTAGCAGCGTTACATGTGCAGGAAGGTAACTTGATTAGAGCATCAAATTGTTTCCAAAGAGAATTAAGTTTATGATAATATTCAGATAGGGGAAGACCATTTTGAGTTAAAGAGTTAATTTGGTGATGAAGATTAAAAGTGACAGCACCATCTACTTTATCATAGGTTTCTTTGAACTCTTGCCAAACGGTAGAAGCATTTTTTGAAAAGATTTGACCAAGGTATAATTCTTCCGTACAAGATCCAAGTATCCAAGTTAGCACAACGGAATTGCATCTATCCCATTGTTTAGCAAGAGTAACATTTTCTACGGGTCTTTCACAAGTGCCATCTATAAAGCCGATTTTGTTTTTGGTTTCTAATGCTAGTTCCATTGCACAGGCCCAAACTTTGTAATTTTCGGTACCTTTTAACTTAATATTTATTAGAGGTGTTCCTGTAGTGTCACTAGCATGAAGAAACAAAGGGTCACCAATATCAAGCTTGCTTATCAAGGTGCCAAGAGAATTAATATCATCAACCTCACTCATGGTTGGTTATCTTAACAAAGATATTAAACAGAAAGAAAAAAAAAATACGAGAAAAGTAACAGCAGATAAATAGCAAACAAGGCAAGAATGTCACTACAAAAAAGAGTGAACGTGGCAAGTAACAAGATAAGTAGACAAGGCCTGCTGATATATGAAGGGATAAAATATCAATTTTAGTTGTTCTTTGTTAATTTAAATATTATACGAAGAGCAAGAAGATAATAGCAATCACAAATAAAGAACTAATTTTTAACAGAAGACAAGATTAAAACAGAGGTAATATGCTGATGGGTTTTCCAGCAGAGAGTACTGAGAGGGTCTTACAGTGGGTTCTCCAAATAACCAAGCACAAGTTTTACCGGTGTATGCAGCGGAACAAGAAGGATGTGCGGCAGCAGTAATTACAAGCGGAGGCTGGAAGATCCAAACTAGAGAAATAGCTTCTAACACCAATTTCTAATATTCTTACGATTGAGAAGGGCAATCGAAAGATTTGCAGATAAGAAGCCCGTGGCACCTAGGGTTTATGCGATACCAACCGGGAAAACAATCGAGAGCCTTTTATGGCTCTGATACCAAGTAAAGAAAACACTGGAACAGAAATCAATATATAAACAACTCACAGGAAGATTTATTGATCTGTTTTGAAGTACAGTACAAGATGATAATGGAAGAGAGAAACTATGTAGACGATTCAAAGAGGAAGACAAACTATAAGTCCCTAAAAGGGATACAAATGGATGAATAATAAGAGTCAAATGCTTTCAATCAAAAAACCAAGAGAGGTATTCGTTTTGAGAGAGAGGTTCTGTGAACTACTTTTGATGGAGCCCTATGAGGCTCAATTTATAAGAGGTTGAAGAGAGCCGATCCCTTGTATCTTCTATCTTTGGGCAGAAACTAAATATGTCAACTTTCCTTTGACCAATCCATAAAATAAGCACAAATCCTCAATCAGAATATCACAGCAACACTTTCCATAAAGCCCCATCAATTAAGTTACCAAATCTACAAAAAAACAAATTAATAGAAAAAAACATAATATGCTTGATCCTAATAAGATTGGTATTTTAATAGGTCCCAAACAGTTTTCTTTTGTTTTTTAACTTACTTTTTTTATTTTGATTTATGATTGGCAGATAGTAGATGGGTTCTATAATTTGGTATGGTGGAAAGTGACTAGTAAGTAGTTGGTTGAGATATGAGAGTAAAAACTTATATAGTAGTGCGGTTGGAAGTAATGAAAACACCACCCCTGGTTTGTTTTTAATTTTTAGGTTATGTAGAACCTAATAACCGGTATATAAAGATAGGTGTTAGCACAATAATCAAGAAACCGAGCTAAAGCAAAAGGATATTAAACAAAACAGGTAGTGACAAATGCTGCCTAAAATATAATAAACAAAGTTACATCGTGAACAAAAGGTTGACATCTTGTACCACTAACACCATGTCAGATTAATTTGCCGTATTTGATTGTTGTGAAAAGCTTCATAGACTTGATTTTTTTTTCATATCATGTCTTCATAAATTTCGAACAACTATGAGAGCTCAGATAAAGACATAAATTTCGCATTTGTTAGGTTTTTTAACACAGGTCTCGACATATGCATATCTACATATGTGCTGGAAAAAAACTAGACGTATCTGTGCAAATGCACACGTACATATATTTGCACATGTGCATATGTCGAGACATGTGTTAAAATAACCCAACGAATGCAATTTTTTTCCAAAAAAGGTATAACAAGATTGGTCTCAAATTAAAGAGCATAATTTTCTCGTTAATTTGGTATAATTTTCACAATTTAACACCTTTTCGTTTGATGGACATATTAGTTTAAAAAAAGCGGGGGTAATGTAAAAATGTTCAAACTACCATTTTAATTTAAAGTTAAATAAAAAAACAAGAAATTAAATGATTGGTCCATATTAAGTTCTCGTAGTTTTTGTACGAAAAAACAGTTCTCATTTGAAACTCCCCAGGTCAAATCTTGGAACTCCTCTATCTCTCTCTACACCATCTCCGACGCGATTTTGCTTCTAGATATCCGTCGCCAATTGCCGACACAGTGCTCCCACAGGTCAGATCTTGAAACTCCTCAATCTCTCTGCACCATCTCTGCCGCCGGCCACCGCCATCTACACCATTGATGGTTACGATCACCTTCATCTACTACATCGGTGACCACCTCTCTCACTCAAGCCGCCACCGCCTGTTGTTGTTAACAAACATAAAGTCAACACCCTAATTTCTTCATTTAACCACCGCCGCTGCCTTACGCTGCCGTCACTGGTAAACACATACACATCCACGCCTAACACCGTTAAAAACATACACATCCACACCTAACACCCGCCTACCACCGCCTTCACCATCGAAGATCATCAAATGTTTTTCATTTTGAAAGATCGCCACCGTTAGACACCGTTTCGGGGTTTTATCACTTTTAAACACACCGTTGAACTGCCGCCTCCACTGAACCATCGCCTCACCTCAAATGGGTTTAATTTTTTATTTAAATTTATGTCTGTTTATTTATGTATTTATGCTCTTTTTTCTATAATCTAAGCTTTTTCTAAGTAAATCCATTTTTAGGTTTTTTATCACTTTTAGGTTTTTTATTCAGTTTTTTATCATTGCTACCCTCTTCCTCATTTCATCATCGCCGCCTTCTTCCTTTTAAAATTTCCATCTTCCCATTTTCAAGAAACTCTCACTGCCCATTTTCATTCCACCATCGCACCGATAGGCAACATCGCCGGCACCGAGTTTCCTCGCAACTTGTCTACTTTGATGCATATTTTTTGGAGGCTATGTATATTTTTTGTGGGGATTTGCCTTGGACTCACCCAGCCTCATAACACGGCGCGGTTTTCTCACCCGAAGGCCTCCACCACGACGCGGTGGTGTGGCCGGTCATGTGACAGCGGCGCGGTGGTGCGACCCCCCCGCTCACCCCCTTGCCCATTCCGAGCTCTCTAAGAACATACAAAGTGAGATTGTGACGGAGGCGTGGAGATACCACACATGGTGGGCCCAAACAATTTTCTTTTGTTTTTTAACTTACTTTTGTTTTTGATTTATGATTGGATAGTAGATGGGTTTTATAATTTGGTATGGTAGGAAGTAACATGTAAGTAGTTGGTTGAGATATTAGAGTAAAAACCAATATAGTAGTGCGGTAGGAAGTAATGAAAACATCACCCTGGGTTTGTTTTTAATTTTTAGGTCATGTAGAACCTAATAACCGATATATACAGATAGGTGTGAGCATAATAATCAAGAAACCGAGATAAAGCAAAAGGATATTAAACAAAACGGGTAGTGACAAATGCTGCCTAAAATATAATAAACAAAGTTACATCGTAGACAAAAGGTTGACAACTTGTACCACTAACACTATGTCAGATTAATTTGCCGTATTTGATTGTTGTGAAGAGCTTCATAGACTTGATTTTTTTTTCATATCATATCATCATAAATTTTGAACAACTATGAGAGCTCAGATAAAGACATTTGATCACTACGGGGTGTTTTGATTATGTTATTTTCTGTCTTATGTGTTTATTAGAATTTAAGTAAGTTCATACTTAACCTTTTCATCTTATAACCTCACAAGCTTATTAATTTGAGCTTATAGCTCGCATAAACCATAAACTCAAATTGATTTTTTTTAAGAAAGAGTGATGGTTTGGAGTGCCTAAGGAGGGTTTTTTGGGTTAGACAGCATCTCCAACAAGAAAGGGTGTGAGTTTCGGGGTTCTTTTAGATTTCCAGCTAAATGATCTATATGAGTAACCTCCTTTGAACACGTCTCGTTACCATTTCTTACTAGAAAAATACTTTAATCTAAATACCCTCTAACTGTATTATAATTATAAAGATAAACAATTATCAAGAAGAGAGGGCCAAAATAAATAGTACACATTGCACTTGGTGAACACTGACATTGCCCGTGTGTATATATATAGGAGGAATCTGGTAAGAACGCATTTGAAGTAGAAAATGGTGAGAACGCTCGTAGACCAATCATTTAATTAGATAAATAAGAGCTATAAACTTAACATACTTTAGTTAAAACAAGTTTAAATTAGATATTAAATAAAGATTATCTAAGAACTATAAACTGTTCTCTAAGTTCTCACCTTAAAAGTTGACTCATTTGATCATGCCTCTCTCTCTCTTTCTCTCTCTCTCTCTATATATATATACACACACACACACACATATAGGGAAAAGTTCAAATGAGAACTGGTTTTCGTATGAGAACTGCGAGAACCAATCTTATCCGTCCAATTCCCCCTCCTTCCATTGGATTGTCCACCCATGAATTCCTTACATGCACCTTGCCACACTCAACCCCCTACGTTTTTCATCCATGAATTCCACTTACCAATTGAATGGCTAAGATTGGTTCTTGCAGTTCTCGTACGAAAAACAATTCTCGTTTTGAACCCTCCCCTACACACACACACACACACATATATATATATATATATACACACACACACACATATATATATATGTGTGTGTGTAATATATGTATATATATATGTGTGTGTAGGGGACAGTTCAAACGATAACTGTTTTTTGTACAAAAACTGCAAGAACTAATTATAGCCATTGACCAAAAAAATAGATGGTCCAGATTAAAAAATTGTTAATAGATAACCTTAAACTAGAAGAATGTTCGATATAGTCCATACTAAATTCATAATCCTAAGGGACTAATTTTAGCCTTTGGATCAATGGTGCAGAATGTATTTTAAACATTTTGGGCGGGGTGACATTTTCGTAATTCACATGTGATGCTTTTACAAATCACATGTGATTGTATACTGAATCACCAGTGAATGAATATTAATGGACTTTATTGAACACAACTCCCTTAAACTAATCAAATTCATTCTTAATTAATTAAGGACAATTTGCATTTTTACATTACCCCACTTTTTTTAAACTAATATATTCATCAAAAGAAAACGTGTTAAATTACGAAAATTATACCAAATTAATGAGAAAATTATGCTCTTTATATTGAGACCAATTTTGCAATATTTTTTCAGAAAAAAATTCGCGTTTACTGAATTTTTTTAACACAGGTCTCGACATATGCACTTTAGAATTATGCTCTTATTCTAGAAACTTTTATTGAAATAATCATTAGAATCGGCATATTTAGAAAAAACATAAGTATTCTTTTATTTGAAAACTAGTTTAATGCCCGTGTAAATAAACGGATAATTATAAAGCTGTTATTTTATATCTCTTTATTTAAATATATAATTGTTTTGTAACGACGAAAGAAAAACTTAATATGAGACTTTCTCAAAAACTAAAAGAGTTTTATATTAAAGTTATTTGACATATAAAAGTAATTGGTGATAACTTTAAAAATAATATAAAATTTAATTACAGTATAATTTGTATCATATAATAACCATAGATGATGATAAAGAATATGAATAATTATTCCTAAATTAATGTAGTGGATTAAAAGTTTGAATTAGATGATAATTCTAACACAAATTAAATTTAGGGTTTAGTTCACCAAAATGTATCCAAGTTGTCATGTTTTGCTATTGTATGTATTGGACTTGAAAATTTTCTATTGTGTGTATCGAACTTTTAATTTGTCGCTATTGTGTGTATTAAACTTTCTATTGTATGTACTAAACTTGTAAATTTTTTAGTTTTTTATTAGCCAAGTACACACAATAGCAACAAATTAAAATTTTGATACAAATAATAGAAACTTTTAAGGTTTGATACATACAATAGCAAAACGTGTCAACTTAGATACATTTTAGTTAACTAAACCCTTAAATTTATTTTAAATTAAAATGGAATTTAAAGACAAAACTAAGTTGGAAAATTGATTTGTATGGACTTTGGGTTTTAAATGTTATATATGGTTACTCTAAATAATATTATTATATTAAATTAGAAATATATGTTTTTCTAATCTTATTATATGATTCACAAATATTTTGATTTATAATAACGTAAATAATATTTATAATAATATTATTATATTAAATTCAAATTTAGATTTTCAATTTTACTAAAATGAATGGATATGATTTAATTTTAATTAAATGAAGGGTCAAGATCTTCAAATTAAATTGATGAAGGTTAATCTTTTATTTAGATTAGAAGATAATATTTTCCATATCAAAATTTTTTATTAAATACATACACACCTGTCTAGATTTATATTTTAGTTTTAGTTAGTTTACAATTTAATAAAGGGTTTAGTTTACCAAAATGCATCTAAGTTGTCATGTTTTGCTATTGTTTGTATTGGATTTAAAAAATTTCTATTGTGTATATCGAACTTGTAATTTATCACTATGTGTGTAGTAAACTTTCTATAGTATGTACTAAATTTGTAAGTTTTTTACTTTTATATGTAACGAAAATACATATAATAATAAGATATTAAAAGTTTGATACATACAATATAAACTTTTTAAAGTTCGATACACACAATAGCAAATTGTGATAACTTGGATATATTTTAGTGAACTAAACCCTTTAATAAAAAGGGCAAATTGCATTAAAAAACAACGAACTTTGTCTTAGTTGTCATTATATACAACTAAATTTATTTTCTTAAAAATAATACAATCAACTTTCATGATCCTCACATTGTAAGCAACTAGTTGTATACTATGGAAGTTATGACAAAGTTCATTGTATACATGGTAACTAAATAACAGACACATAAAAAAGTTATTTGTATACAATGAGATAATTATGAAAGTTAATTGTATTATTTTTTAAATTTTAAAGTTGATTATATATAATGGTAACTAAGACAAAGGTTATTACATTTCATGCAATTTGCCATAATAAAAAGTATATATATCTATATTTGATTAGAATATAAAGGTAACTTAGAAAAGATTTAAAAAACTCGTATTATTATAGAAAACATCTTTTTAGTATTTTCTTTTTTAAATCTAAAAACTACTTTCCTCAAAGTATAATATTTTGAAAGATCGGAATTAATTAATGTTAGTAATATATTAAGGAGAAAAAATAGATTAATTTTAAAATTTTATACCACTATTTTTTGAAAGAATAAGGGAAAAACACTTCTTCAAATAACGATAATCTTAAAAAAATGACAATCTTTATGGAATGATACATGTAAAGTATATATTGAATATATTCTATTTTCTAAGATTAAGAAAGGGAAAATTATCGAGAAATGTAACTTAAATATTAACAATTGTCAATAAATGTAACGTCCAATTTTTTTGATCGAGAAAGGATTATAAATTTCAATTTGTAACAAAAAAAGGTATAAATTTCACGCATTATAATTTTTTTATTACAAATTGAATTTATAATCCTTTCTCGACAAAAAAAATTGGACATTACCTTTGTTAGCAATTTTTAATATTTAGGTTATCTTTCTCGTTAATTTACCCATTAATAAAGTATGTGACAAGGGCTAACTTTCCACAATCTGAACATGTAGTTTGTGTTAATTAGTAAAGAGTAAGACACTACTAGTTGAAAAGAAAATGAAGAATAATGTATAATCATGAATTGTCACTAGTGATAATTGTCAAATAAGATTATTAAACTTTAAATTATCATACTCAAAAAATATACATCCAACATTTTGTAACATATAGGACTTTGTTTGCATTCCTAATATCATTTTCTAACTTGTAGAACTTTGTTACATTTATTTGTTAAAACAAGAAGAGCTTGTCCAAGTATGAGAGTGGTCTTCGGATGGTGTCTCATCGTCGTTGATTCCGTTACTACCACCACCACAACCTAAGAACCTAATAATGCCCCGAGACCTCATTTTATTGTCATCCCATGCACCACAACTACTATAATCAATACATTTTCTCGGTAGAGATGTTTGTCTTTTCCTCAATTCTTCGATATGCAACTTCTTAGGAACATTACGTGATCCAAATCCAAAGATACACAAGTGCCATTTAGATTTTTTCTTCGATGTCAATATATGCGCATTTCTTGTTATGCTTGCCTCAGGGTGTTTGTAATTGTTTTTATGCTTCTTGCTATAGAGCTTTTGGTCGTTTTGGGGAGAAACATGAATGATTTTTCCACAAAATACGATATGGTTTGATGAATCATTCGAAGCAATCATCATCTCACTTGAGAACTCAAAGTCTTGTTCGGTATCAGAACTCGTACTTCGGTCTTCTACCCAGAATTCGATATTCTGGTCGTAGTTTATGGGAAGATTGGAAAGAGAGAGGGTGTCTTCATCATCTTCATTTGGAAAAATTGGTTCAACTTCCATTAATGAAAACTCCAAGTTGAGTGCCTTTTAGTGAATGAAACAAGATATAGTTGTGAATGGTATGGTTTAGAAAAGGAACATGTGAGATTAATGCTTTAGATACATCATTTTATATATGGCTTGTTACACAAATATTCATATGTGAGTGATGACATCATGGATGGATTAATATATTTAGAAAGATGTGGATGTGCCAAGTGGCAAAAGGAGGTGCAATTTGGGGTGGATTAATATATTCATATGTGTATGTATGCCTCTTTTTTAATTTGGTAAAAGAATATTTAATCATTTTAGAAAGTTATATATGTTGATTTATTCGTCGTTTGCTTAGATGTTACATCCATTAATCCTCAAGGACAGCTTTGATAGAGTGTGTAACCAATTAATTATGAATAATTAAATACAATATTGTATGTTTAACATTATCTTTTTCGTTTGGTTTCAAATTAGGTATTAATAACGTTATATTAATGATTACTTAATTTAACAATTCTTATAATAATAATAATAATAATAATAAAACTAATATATATCAAATTTATTAAATGATCTTAGCTCTTTATTAAATAAAATAAAATTTATTTAAATCAATTTAATCAAAATGGAATTCCAATTTTAACTTATTTAAGTCAAAATTGAATCAAAATTATTAGAGAAATTTTCATAAATGCCCTACTTAAACATTAAATTATTATATTTGTCTACCCTGATTCACAAATATCATATTAATCCTTTATAATGTTTTAAAATATCATGTTTAATCAAATTTTTAATTTTGTGATTTTAAATTATTTTATAATTACTTTAAATTGTTTTTATTTATAACCAATAAATATTTGACTTTATTGTTCTAATTGTAACAATAATTATTGATATTTTGTACAAAAAATATAGTTATGTCTTTTCGTATCATGATACCATGTTTCTTCCATCATGTCTGCCCTCAACCTCACGTCAATGCTTGTATCGCTGATCTGGGAGTTGACGTCGCCTGTCACAAATTCTTTCATGTTTTATAATTATTTAATATCTCTTTAATAATATTTGATATTTATCATTTTGTTAAACCAACTCATATATCACACGAACATATAATCTAGTTTGTTTAATAAACAACCAGTTGTTGGAAGTCTTCCAATATAATTAAGTGAAAAGAACCTTTATCGAACAAAATTGGTCTACAAGATGTGTTATAATGTGCCAATAATTAATTATAACATCAGATTTTGACCAAAAAAAATTGCCATTTAAAAAAAATCATGAAGCCTAGCTATACAGAATTAAACTTGATAGAGAATCGTTTATTTTATTAGATGTCCGTATGATACACAAGTTGGTTTAAAAAAATAGTAAACATCAATAAAAAGATATTAACTATAAAATATGAATTAAATTAGCATTTAAAAAATGACAACAGACGGAATCAACACTCAAACCAGGGGTGAAAAGTCGATCCAAGAGGAAGGGTAGATGTGACCGCGGAAACATGGTATCATAATAGGAAGAGATGTGATTGTATGTCTTGTAAAAGTCCATTGATCGTTATTGTTACTATCAGAGGGAAATAAGATTAAATGTGTATTGGTTATAATTAAAAAAAAACTAACATGGTTATAAAATCTTTTAGAACGATAAAACTAATAATTTTGTTAAATATGATATTTTGAATTGTTACAGAAGATAAATATGATATGTGTAAGTTAAGGTGGACAACTGCGATATTTTAGGGTTTATAAATGGCATATATGAAATTACCTCTAATAATTTTTATTTAAACAAATTAAAGTCAAAATTGAATCCATTTTTGACCTAAAAAGGTCAAAATTAGATTTTAATTGTTACCAAAATAGACGATTAAGATCTGATAATTAAAACTTTTTATCTGAATTTAATGGTTAGGATTATCTAATAGATTTTACTAAAGTAGTATTTTATTTATATTAGAAGATTACAAGATTACTTAAAGGGTTTAGTTTACCAAAATGTATTTAACTTGTCACGTTTTGCTATTGTGTGTATCGAATTTTAAAAGTTTCTATTGTGTGTATTAAACTTCTAATTTGTTGCTATTGTATGTATTTTAGATACATAAAAAAGAAGAAAATAGTATATAAGTTTAGTATATATATAATAGAAAGTTTTAACCCTCTAGGAAGTAAGTTGGGAAACCAATCTCATGATATGAGTGGCTGAAGAATACAAGACCCTAAAAATATAAAATACTTAAAACTTTGTGTTATGAACAAATTATAAACTTAGGAAATCATAACTAAGGTCCAAATTATAAAGAAATATTAGTAAGGTTTGACTTATATCATGGTGTATGACCAAATTTGAACCTTTTACTATTTAACTCTATCTCATTCCCTAATATATATATATAATTGAAAAATAGAAAGTGGATATCGGTTTTGTCTCTCAAACAAGCATTAAATCAACTATCCACATTTAAATATATTTTTTTGGTGAATTATATTATAATAATGTAATAAATTCAAATTTCGACATAGAAAAATATATTGTGATTGTCACATATACTTGTTAAAATGAAGAAATTAATCTTGTTCAACTTTCACAGTGGTGTCTATGACGTTATTCACCTTCTCTGGTTGTGATGTTGCTGCTACCACCACCACATCCCAAAAACCGTATCAATCTTTGAGATTTTCCCATTTCACGACCATCATATCCGTTACAGTCGCGATAATCATTATATTTGGAAGGAACAATTGTCCATCTTTTCCTCAAATCTCGAATATGCATCTCCTTTGGGAACCTACTTGATCCAAATCCAAACATAAACAAATACCATCTTGATTTTCTCTTTGAAACAAGGATTGACCCCTTTCTTTCTACCCTTGTCCCACGATTCCTACGGCCTCTTCGTTGCTTCTTGCTTCCATTATGTATGTTATAAGGAGCAACATGAATGATTTTCCCGCAAAATTTCATAGGATTTGATGAATCATGAGAACCAATCATCGCCTCACTAGAAAACTCGAAGTCATTTTCAACATCATCACTCATACATGGCTCGAACGTTTGATATTCAACATTGTGGTCATAATACATGGAAAGATCAGAAAGAGAGAAGGTGTCTTCTTCTTCTTCTTCATCATTATGTAAGCCTTGTTCTACAAAAGGGGTAGGGTTTTCCATTGGACAAAAGCTGCCAAGTAATGTGTTGTCTTGTATTGTGTCTTTAGAGTATGAAACAAGAAAGTAAGTTATAGTTATGGTTTACAAAGTAACATGAGAGGCTAAGACTATAAATAAATCATTATAAATGGCTCTTAAACATTCATGTGCTATGATGCCATGGGTAGATTAGTAAATTCACAAAAGTATCGGGCATGCCAAGTGGCAAAAATGTGCAAAATTGTTGGTGAGAAATAATACCTCGTGCTTTAAAAATTCGAAACATATCTATATGTTTTACTTTTTGCCCCATATATAATTTTATATTAGTAACATATAATATAATATAACATAATATAATTTATTAGCTTATAGACTTGGTCGTTTAGCTTTAGATGTCTCTATATAAGGTAGAGACGTAGAATGTATAATAACCCTAAAGGCGGCCCAATACTTCTCATGTTTAGTTTTCATTTAAGGTGATTTTTTTTAATGAAAAAGAAAACTAGTTTTATTAGATCTAAACGTTTCACTGAATACTCCTAAATACATTAAATTATGTCACACACTTAAAATACCTATTAGCCAATCAAAAAATAATTAAATAAAAAAAGAACAAATAAAAACAAAAGAATGAGAGATGAATTAAGCGTGGGCTCATTTTTAAACTCTAATACTTCAACCACCAGATGTGGTCTCCACCCCCTAAACAAATTTACCACGGGACCATAATATGGAAAACATTCTACCCCGTTCTCATCCCATACCTTACCCTCTACTCACTTCACTTACTCTAAGGCCTCAACCTTCATACAAAACAGAAAATATATACACTAGCCCATGGGCCTAGGGCTTATACAAATACATGACCCATGAGAATATAAATATATACACACTAACACGGTTACACAGTTCAAGTCAGAGGAAAACAACAATACTTAATCCCGTTACAAACATGGTATGTGAGAGATAAGTCGTAGACAGTTATACATCTACCCGTAAGTAGAAAATATGCTTCCCAAAGACGTGCGACATGAGATCGGAGCTACACGTGAAGTACCCATTTTTCTTTTCTTTTTTGAGATTAATTTAATTATTAATAAGATTATAATATTTTTATATATTTATAAATAAATTTATATTTATACATACATATATATGTACATGCATACACACGCATATATACATAGATAAACATATATATGAAAATATCTAATCTTATATTATTGTATTTCATTCCTCTTATTTTTATTGCTATAATGTTTTGCCAAATAATTAAAGGTTAAGTGCACCGAAATTTAATAAATTATGTCCATTTTAATATTCTGTATAATGAACTATATTTTTTTCGTAAAAATGCATTAAACTTTTCAAAAGTTGCAATTTGTGTAATTTTGACCTGCAAAGCAAGTAAGTGCGGACGTGTCCGGTTACCTTATTATTTTATTCTATTATTTTATTTATTAGGGCAAAATGCGCAAAAATATAATAAACTATGTCAATATTGTCATTGTATACAACCAACTTTATTTTGTACCTAAAAATACAAAAAACTTACTATTTTGATTCATTGTATGCAATCGATAACCTGATTACCAGGTTACCGGTTACCGGTTACCAATTGTATACAATGAACAAAACTTGAAAGTTGTTTGTATTTTCAGGTACCAAAATTCTTTTATTTTTTTCTAGGTTACCGGTAAGTTACCTATTGTCATAGGTAACTTGCATACATTGTAAGTTATGTGTATTTTTAGGTACAAAAGAAATTTGGTTGCATACAATGACAATATTCGCACAATTTGTTGTATTTTCGTGCAATTTGCCCTATTTATTATTATTATTATTATTATTATTATTATTATTATTATTTAAGTTGTTCTTTTTAGGTTATAAAATGGGCACCCTTCACATGCGCAGACCACACTCATCACCACCACCCTCACTCCGCCTCCTCAGCCACCGTGTAAAAACTGCCGCCATCGCCGAAGAAGAGACCACACATGTGACGACCTCCTATTTCTCAGTCTCATAGAATCACCGTCACTTGATGTGCGAGCGCCGACCACCACCATCGATTTCTATGTTTCTTACAAAACATCAACGGTTGCTTGATGTGCGAGTGCTGGCCTCCACCATCTTCAACCCTTAAGCTGCTCATGAAGATGAAAGGAACAATATCCCTCAATCAATTGATGCTCCATGTACCTCATACTCACCGATTTGGTAAAATAAAGGTGAGAAAACCTTAAAGTGCATAAGTCATAAATTCCATATCTGGATTTCTTTTCCTCTTAGTTGGTCAGATCTGTTTTAAATCAGACTTCAAATCAGTGACTAGACTTATTAGTTCATCAGGCCTTGTTAGTTGAAAATGAAGGAGGTGGCATCGGTGGTGGTTGAAGACGGAGATGGTGGCAATAGTGGTGGTTGAATTCTTGTTAGTGTTTACGCGTCGATGGCGGTGGAGGTGCAGATGGTGGTGGTTGAAGATGAAGATGGTGGTAGTGGTGGTAATTGAAGATAGAGGTGGCGGTGGTGGTGGTTGACGGTTGTGGTTGTGGTTGAAGATGAAGGAAATGGTGGCAATGGTGGTGATTGAAGATGGAGGTGGCGATGGTGGTGGTTGAAGAAGGCGCTAGTGGTAGTGGTTAAAGAGGTGGTTATGGTGGTGATTGAAGATGAAGTATGTGGTGGTTTTATTTCCAAATTTATCTTTTCTTCATCTACTATGATAAAACAATAAAAAAAATAGAAGAATATTAGGGTGACCGATAAACTTATAATCATATGTCATATTACATTAATTATATAACTTGTGGTAGTTTAATGCATTTTACGAACAAAATATAGTTCGTTACACAGAATATTAAAACCGAGAAACTTTATTATATTTCGGCGCACTTAACCCAATAGTTAAATGCGAGAAGCGAGTATGTGGTTAAAAAAACTAAGGAAATATCAATTTTTATGTATGGAGAATAATTACGACAGACTAAGGGTTACGGATAAAAAAGCGATTTAAGTTTTTAAAAATGTCTATGCTAATTCACGTATGAATAATTTTTTATTGTTAAAATTTTAATAGATTAAGTAAAATAAGAGAATTTGTGTGTTAACTGTATTATAATGTAGTATAGATATAGTATAACATGCTAGGAAGTTTCATTTAATGAATAGTTCGAACCCCAAAGTTATCATCTTTCTTTTGCTACTTGTTTGTTAAGCGGGTAGCTTGGTTGGGCTAGAGTAAGGGAAAATAATGAGTTAGATATGGATAGTAATGTTATATCCACGTCTATTTTCATTTAAAATAATTCCATAATCCATATTAATATTTATTTAAAATAATTTCATTAGTTCGTATCCATATCCATCAGATTAAATGTGTAAATGGATATTCATTGGATTTCGAAAAAAAATTTCCCATTAGAAAATATCATAGTTTAATATATATACTTTAAGACCTTTGTTAGTATAAATGCATAGCTTCAGTCACACAAAAAAAAGATATGAATCAAAAGATAACCTTATATAACTACAATTAAAATATAAAACATAGTTTTTCTCACTTTTGACACTTCTACATATGTAATCAATACAACTGTATAAGAATATCATTGAAGAAAGTGTAAATTTAACCTACATTGTTATATATATATATATAATATTATATTATATTTAGATATAAATTTTAGGGTAAATTGCACGAAAATACAACAAACTATGTCAATATCAACTTTATTTTGTACCTAAAAATACACAAAACTTACAAACTTGGTTCATTGTATGCAAGTTACCTATGACAATAGGTAACTTACCGGTAACCTACCCAAAAATAAAATAACTTTGGTATCTAGAAATACAAACAACTTTCAAATTTTGTTCATTGTATACAATCGGTAACTGGTAACCTGGTAATCAGGTCACTGATTGCATACAATGAATCAAAATTGTAAGTTGTTTGTATTTTTATGTACAAAATAAAGTTTGTTGTATACAATGACAATATCATCATAGTGTATTGTATTTTCGCGTATTTTGCTCTAAATTTTAAAAATTCAACAAATAGATAGATTTAAACTTAATTATATAAGATTATAGGACAAATTGCACGAAAATACAACTATGCTAATATTGCTATTGTATGCAATCAACTTTATTTTGTACCTAAAAATACACACAAATTACAAATTTGGTTCATTGTATGCAAGTTACCTATGACAATAGGTAACTTACCGGTAACCTGTCAAAAATAGAAAAACTTTGGTACCTAAAAATACAAAAAAAACTTTCAAATTTGGTTCATTGTATACAACCGGTAACCGGGTGATCAGGTTACCAATTGTATACAATGAACAAAATTTATAAGTTGTGTGTATTTTTAGGTACAAATTAAAGTTAATTGCATACAATAACAATATTAACAAAGTTTTTTGTATTTTCGTATGCTTTGCGCAAGATTATACTTTATAACAACTTCACAAGTTCAATTTCTAATTAACAAATTTATCCATGGATAAAAAATTATCATCCATATTCACTCCATTAAACATCTATATATATTCACTCTATATTTAATATTCATTAATTTAACTTCGTCTATATTCTCGCAATAGACTTCCTCTTTGGTCATGGATAAACCTTTTCTTTTATTATTATTTTATTAAAATAATACTTTTATATGTTGGTTGTTTTTTCATTAAAACTTTTAATAGATAGTGATCTATGTAAATATGAATAGATTTTTGTACCGACTTACTTTTTATCTATATTTCGATATAAAATTTTATCATAAGATGGTATTTATCTAAAAATATTTCTCGAAATCATAATTTTAAAATAATACACTTGGTTGGTTATAAAATAGATTGTCTTTAACAATATTTCATTGAAGACTTTGTTATTAAATATATTGAAAAATGATTTTCGAATAGCGCTATTAAGGACCTTGTTACCGACTTACCGTTTTCTCATTTTAATTGAAAGATGAAAAGAATTTAAATTTAAAGTTTCATTTATGGGAAGTTGTTTTTCTATGTAAGAAAATATTCATCTGCATACTGAAAAATTGGGGGTGTCAAATCTCCGAAAGTTCGATCCGAAATTATATAAAAATTCAGATATCCGAAATTTCGGATGCGGATCATGATACTGAAAACCAACTATCTGAATTTTCAGATATCTGAAATTCGGATATCCAGTTTTGAACGCCCTAGCCCCTAGGTACAATATCCTTATAGCTATCTTCGGGTGTGTCCGGTACACAGATTTTTGAAGCTTTTTGGAGCCGGTAGGTTTTTGTTTTGAAAGAAAAAGACTAATAGTGTGTTTGGTTGAACGCAGTGTAATGATGAAAGAATGAAATGGACAAGGTAATGGAATGGGTGATGGAATTGAATGATCCATTTCATTTCATTTCATTATCATGTTTATTTTACATACGAAATAAAATAAGTCATTCAATTAAATTGGCTTTATACATGTAATGAAATTTGTATTAGAATAATCATTACATACAATGTTTTTAGAGAAAGAGAAAATATTTTTTTATCTATATATTTTTATTTGAAACTCATATTTTCTATATAAAATATTTATACTTTATACACACATTTCTAATATGTATTTTACTTTTAATTAGTTAAAGTATGTATCAATAATTTATTAGAGAAAAAGATTAAGCATAAAAAGATTTTAAATTTTCTTAAGATCATTATAGAAAATATCATATTTAGTAAATTTTATAAATTAATATCTAGAAATAATGTTATTAATGTTAGTAAAAAAATATAAAAATTAGACTAATTATTAAATTTCATTATATTTCATGATGAAATAAGAAAAGAACACCCCTGCCTCATAGAAAATGAAAGGAATCACATTCCTTATATAATAATTCATTCCATTTCTGAGTGATTAACAAACAAACTTTTTCCCATTACAACGTAATGACTTATTCCATTCCATCTCTTAATCATTCATACCAAACACTGCCTAATGCCGTGTTCCTGAGATATAGTAAGGAAAGAAAAGAAAGGAAAAAAAATTAATGGGAGAAAAGAAATATAATGATTTTGATTTTTCATATTCTCGAGTTAGAAAGAAATGAAATGAAATTGGAGAGAAAAGATATAAGTTTGTGTTTCCGAATTGAAAGAGGAAGAAAAAGAAAATAGGTTATTTTACAGTAATACCCTTACTTTTTAAAATTATTTATTGTGATTAAGGGTAATTTAGTCACTTACAAAAAATCATAAAGATTGTCCTTTATTTTCCTTCCAAATCCTTCCACTTTTGGGAGGAAAGTGTATGAGGAAAATTAACTAAACATTCCTCCTAAATTCTTTATCTTCTTTCCTTAAAATATTTCTGAAACATAAAACATTTTTTATTTCTTTCCAAGTCTCTTCTTTTCTTTCCGATTAAAATCGGAAACACAGTGTAAAAGTATCACTTCCCATAATATATACCCTAAACATGCATGCAGGTTAATTAATTAAGTTGGACTAATTCTGGTTTGCCATAAATTATTTCCGTTATAATTCAAACTTGTTTAGTGAATTTGTTACGTAAAGTAACAGATTAACCAATAATCTCTCCTCATATATCGATCTCTTTTTGACAAGGCCAACCCCCACCTCCCTCCTCTATATATATAACCTTCTTCATCCCCACTTATACTTGCACTTCATTTCTACCTACGTACGTACGTACGTTCGTACTACTCTCATTTCTTCCATTGCTCCCATCCATCGATCTCTGCAACTAGGGTTTTCATCCATTTCATTCCAACTCCCTACAAGGTTAGTTTTCCATTCTTTCATGGCATTCTACGTTATATATATGTTTTCAATCCAATCATTTTATTATCCGATCCGCTGAATTATCAATCGAAAGTTTTGATGTGTTCAATCTGAATTCTTTTTTGATTGCGTACATTATTTGCTGTACGTGTTTGATCTGTATTCTTAATCTTTGTACGTGATCTTGTTATGTGTTCAGCCAAAGTATTTGGGTAATATCATGATTATTGTTCTAGTAATAGATGTAAGAAAAAATTTCATAAACCCTACCAGACCAGTTGAACTGTGATGTTGCCATGTTGGCATAGATCAAACCGAACAACCGGTTCTAATGAGAAACGAGTTATAATGTGTGCTTAAATATCTTAGTGTGTTCGAAGAAATTACTCAACTGATCAGAAGTTAAAATCAGAGTGTTACATGTGTGTTTTGAAGATGATTACGATGGTCTGTTGTTTATGCTCGTAATTGTGAAATTGAAAAATCTTTTAGTGCATTTCTTTCCGAAACTGAACAAGTTTTCAACAGTTTTTCCAAATTTTGTGTTTAGTTAAAGAATTATATTGTTGTCATTGTGATAAACGTTTAATCTTAAGCAAAATTGAATCATTTTTGTGTTTAGTTTGGCTAATACAATGTAATATTTTCAATGCAGTCTAAGAGTTCATCATCATGGGAAAAGAAAAGACTCACGTCAACATTGTGGTGATAGGCCATGTTGACTCTGGAAAGTCAACCACGACAGGTCACCTTATATACAAGCTTGGAGGAATTGATAAGCGTGTGATTGAGAAGTTTGAGAAGGAGGCGGCAGAGATGAATAAGCGTTCGTTTAAGTATGCATGGGTGCTTGACAAGCTTAAAGCTGAGCGTGAGCGTGGTATCACAATAGACATTGCTTTGTGGAAATTCGAGACGACCAAGTATTACTGCACTGTCATAGATGCCCCTGGACATCGTGATTTTATCAAAAACATGATTACTGGGACTTCTCAAGCAGATTGTGCTGTTCTTATCATTGACTCTACCACCGGAGGATTTGAAGCTGGTATCTCTAAGGATGGTCAGACTCGTGAGCACGCTCTGCTTGCTTTTACCCTTGGTGTCAAACAGATGATCTGTTGCTGCAACAAGGTGTGTTTTGTTTATACTCGTATATTGTAATCTTATACTATATCGCTAGTTTTCAAGATTGTTCATGAAATGGGCTTGCTTTTTTAGATGGATGCCACAACCCCTAAATACTCCAAGAATCGGTATGATGAAATTGTGAAGGAGGTCTCGTCTTATCTGAAGAAAGTTGGATACAATCCTGATAAGATCCCTTTTGTTCCGATATCTGGTTTTGAAGGGGACAACATGATCGAAAGGTCAACCCACCTTGATTGGTACAAAGGTCCAACCCTTCTTGATGCTCTTGATGCAATCAATGAGCCGAAAAGACCTTCAGACAAGCCCCTACGCCTTCCCCTCCAGGATGTGTACAAGATTGGTGGCATTGGGACTGTCCCAGTTGGTCGAGTTGAAACGGGTGTTATAAAGCCTGGTATGGTGGTTACTTTTGGACCATCTGGTCTGACTACTGAAGTTAAGTCTGTTGAAATGCACCATGAGGCATTACAGGAAGCACTACCAGGAGATAACGTTGGGTTCAATGTGAAAAATGTTTCTGTGAAAGATTTGAAACGTGGGTATGTTGCTTCTAACTCAAAAGATGATCCGGCCAAGGGTGCAGCCAACTTTACGTCACAAGTTATTATCATGAACCACCCGGGTCAGATTGGCAATGGGTATGCACCTGTTCTTGACTGCCACACATCACATATTGCTGTCAAGTTTGCTGAACTTTTGACCAAGATAGATCGGCGCTCGGGTAAAGAGCTGGAGAAGGAGCCCAAGTTTCTAAAGAATGGCGATGCTGGTATGATCAAGATGATCCCCACCAAACCAATGGTGGTGGAGACGTTTTCTGAGTATCCACCACTTGGGCGGTTTGCGGTCAGAGACATGAGGCAGACGGTGGCTGTGGGTGTCATCAAGAGTGTGGACAAGAAGGAACCTACTGGAGCTAAGGTGACGAAAGCAGCAGTGAAGAAGTCTGGGAAATGAATCGTGCAGGTTAGGAAGTCGGTTTATTTAGTTGGTGTCTTTTTGTCATGGTTGAATGGTTTTCGTTTGTTTTGTTTCATGTTGTTGCCACTGGCTCACACTTGGTCTGAGAACTGGGTGCTGGATAGGCGGTGGCGAGTCTAAACTTGTGCTGCAATCGTAGTTTGATTCAAATAAGCAGCTAGACGTTTTTCAGTTAGGATTTTCTGGTTATGCAGGCTAAAACACCATGGTTTTTTTTTTTAATTTTTTAAATTACATTGGTACTTAGATCTCATCTGGCTTCTATTATATCAAATGATGATGAAATTTGGGCATTTCAAGTTTTGATTTTTTAGTATTAATTATCAATTAAAGTTGGTGCAAAATGATGATGTGATCCATACATACATACATACATACTTTACCAAGGATTGTAAAAATTGATGTCCTGCAACATCAAGGTCAAGATTTTTAACAAAGATTGGATGTGTTGGATTTGAGGATGCAAACTACCACCAGCCACAAATTCATGAACCTCCCCATTCACTTCAATTAGGCTGCATCCAGGCTTCTTTTGGATCTGTTTTTCTTTCATCAATATCCTTTCTCCTATAGCCATCTCGAAACGCCCACCAGCTGCATACACGTTTGATAATATCACGTGAGCAGAACTCTCATCTACACTCAAATCAACAAGATTCCTTGAAGCCCACTGTGCCATTTCGACGTTTTCATAGCTCCTGCAAGATGACAGAAGTGATCCCCATATAGTTGCATCTGGTTTCATAGGCATGTTCTGTATGACCGTTTCTGCTTCTCGAAGTAGTCCTGCTCTACCTAGCACGTCTATCATGCAACCATAGTGCTTAATCGATGGTTCGATTTTATACCTTTCTGTCATCAATGAGAAATAATACATTGCTTTGTCAACTAATCTTGAATGACTACACGCCATTAAAACACCAATAAAACTTACATGATCAGGGGTAAGATCAGACGACTCGAGCATGGAAAACAGCTCGATTGCTTCACTTTCACGCCCATGGATTGCAAGACCCATGATCATCGAGTTCCAACATGATAATCCCTTTATAGGGGCTGATTTAAACACTTGCCATGCTCTTTCAATACTCCCACATTTGCAATACATGTTGATGATTGCAGTGATCACAATTGCATTCAGTTTCAGTTTATTCTTATTAATGTAATCATGAATCCACTCCCCTTGCTTCAATGCTCCTAATTGCGCCGAAGCATTTAACAAACTCACGAGTGTAAACTCGTTCGGTCTCATTTTCTCCGCTTGCATAATCCTAAAAAGACTCAAGGCCTCAACCCACTTCCCTGTCCTTACATACCCACTTATCATATTATTCCAAGAAACACAACTTCTCTGAGGCATTTCATCGAACAAAGCTCGTGCATCATCAATCTTACCAGATTTAGCAAGAGACATAATCAATGAATTCCAAGCAACAACATCCATATCCTCACCATCTCCAAACAATTCAAACGCTTCACCAAAACACCCACAATTCGCGTACATATTTACAATGCTATTACGTATATAAACATCAAACTGTAACCCTAACTTCACAATTCTACCATGAAGCTGAGCTCCATTCCGGGCCAAACCAAGTTCAGCAAAAGCCTTGAAAACCGAAGGGTAAGTGAGTCTTTCGGGGTCAACAGAAGAATGAATCAACATGTCAAGAAACAAAGAAATCGCCATGCGAGGGTTAGAGCTCCTGGAGAAGCCTCTGATGATTGTATTCCAAGTAAAAAGATTATGGTTTTCAATTTGATTGAATAGCATGAAAGCGTAATTGATATCTGCACTAGCAGGGGAAGTGGCTGCAAACGATAACAGGCGAGAAGCAGCAATGATATCTTTGATTAAACCAGTCTTGATGATCTGGGCATGTATGATTTGAAGATCTTTAATGGTGGAGCATTGGGTTTCGAGGAGGGAAAGGTAAGGTTGATTGGATATGAATTTGGATATTGAGCTTGAAGGTGATGGCAATGGAGTCAATGAGCAGAAGCAGGTCGCCATTTTCAGTTATTCTGGTTTACTTGGATGCTTGATTGCACGTTGGCACAATATACACAAAATTTTACTTTCAAAAATCTACCGTTTTTTCTTTTTCTCACGATTTTGACACTTATATTAATCTTACAAGTAAAAAGATAAATAGAAGAAAATAATAGAAGAATATATCACTTCTCTTTACTCAATAAGTAATTTTTTAACATAATATATATTGTTTTAAACAAAAAATTAAATCAAAACTAAACAAATGAACAATTTCTCAAATTTCGACAATAAGAAACTAGCAATTTGGTTCATATGTGAACACTCAAAGATTTAACTGGCCGGTTGCACTATTAACAAATACAAAAATTGTTTGTACCGTAGACTCAATTGAAAACAAAGACCCCCTTGACTTTAATTCAAACTAGAAAATAATTATGTTTCATATTTCTTTTCACGTTTCAACTTTTTACCCCGGCTGTTAGTTATTACTGACCCCTCTCTGTCTCTCCCCCACGCTCTTATTTTCTAATTTCAATTACTTTAATTTAGTCATTGCATGCTCACCAAACTCCTTCATCAAGAACGAAAATCTAGGTGAGACACTTAAGCGAGGCGGGAAGGAGTTAGGATTAGTGTTACCCCGCAAAACACGTGTCACGTGAGCCTTCTCACAAGCTCGTTGCACCCATACCAGATGCACTAGTTTGTCATATTATCTTTTATAAATAAAGAGTAGACTTACAAAGAAGAGGATAGAATACATGGTGGTATCTACATTCAAACATTTTTTTAAATGGATAATTTACACTGCTTGTTTTATAAAGAAAAAAAAGTTTTTTTTTTCCCAATTGTTTGAACCACTAAACATTGAAGAAGGTCGAATACTCCGGATTCGATTTTAGGGTTCTTGGAAATAGGTTGAAGATCGATTACGATTGAATACTGTTTGACCATCAGACCATCGACACAAAAGTGTTTTCCTTTCCTTTTTGTATTTTCAAGTTCAATTTTAAGGTTCTAAGAAATAGGTTGAAATTCAAGTGACCGAGAGATTTACATTATTTGGGATTAGATTTCACATATAAGGTATAAAATGGAATAGAAAGTCAAATTCCTCCATAGATTAGTACAAAATAAGACGAAAAAACTATCATCTTAAGTGTTATAACCGTACGAAATCGAATCTCCGGATATGCGCAGTTTTCATATTAGTAAAACCATAGAAAAAGTAAACAAGTAGAATGGCAAAATGCAAGCAGTATGAACACATAGTTTCAGATCTAACTTGGGTAAACATTGCAATGTAGACAGCAAAAGAAACAAAACCCTGCTTGTAAAAGGTAATTCTCAACAAAATATGGTGTCATTTGTATCCAAATTTATTTCTAAAGGCTCAATATTTGAAATGCATCATGTCCATTTCATTCTATAAGGTTCCCGAAACCAAATTATGTCATACCATCCTGATCTCACAAGTTCTTGAGAGCTGAATCCTGGGTTGCTTTTGTTGTTGGTGTCAATCTTGCTAAAAGTGCCTTGTTATGACAATGATCAGCATCAACAAAATAGAACTCCCCATTGGCCTTAAATGTCACAAAAGGTCTATTAGTTTCCGGTAGCCTAATATCAGAAAACTTGATAGTTTTAGGAACAAAGGTTGCTAGCCATGTCATCATGTCCACCTCAAAGGTGTCTGAACCAGGCTGCCACCTCAGCTTGTGAATGTAAGGACTCACAAACCAATGAAGGGCCAAAGTAGTTGAGGCACTCAAGAAAATGACAGAGGATGCAACTGCACCTTTCAAGATGACATTCATGTCGGGTGAGGTCATGAAGGTAATTACGGGTCCTAAAGATACAGAAAGGCAGCAAGTGGATAGAGAAAGAAGCTTCACTTTCTTAATGGTGTTTGATATTGGACCATTATATACCACTCCTGAATCTTTATCATCTTTTTGAGAATCTATGCCTTTAGGAGGTCCAATGGTGATCTTGCTATCTTCTGCGGCAGCAGATTGTGATGCCCATCTTTTCTGCAAAACTGAAAGGGTTTGCGCAGGGGTGAAGTGGGGTGTGGCAATTTGAGTTTTCTGAGCGTGGCATCTACTCAACCGTTGAGGGTAGACACCTGAAAGAGTTGTAGAATTTGTAAATGTTTGGCACACACAGAGACACATACATATATAATTGAAAATTATGATGTGTATCTTGATAATATTGAAAGTAATGAGTATCAAATTACATACAATAATCATCTGTGATGAAGGATTAACTAGCTAAAACTACCAGAAGATTATTACGTCGTGAAAGGAAGTGATAGTAAATATTATTGCAGTTAAATAAAAAGCAAAAATAAGAAAAATGAGATATAAAAGAAAAAATCGTTTTAAGAAAAGAAGATCATAGAGTTATAGAAAGAAAGGATATGATACGTATATTGAAGAAACAATGGTAAGATAAAAGAAGCAGATTTATTTCAGAATTAGGACATTATGCCAATAATGCCCAGGCGCAAAGAAATTTAAATATACTAAAATAACAGAAATAGATGAAGAAAAAAATAATGACGAACTCAGACAAATAAGAAGTCTTGAAGAAATAGATTAAGATGAAAGTACATTTATTTTAACTGAAAATGATTACGAATCAACAGATGAGGAGTGAAATTGTGTGGGCAAGCAATAAGATAGAAATTTTAGATAACCAGATAAAAAATATGGTGAATTTCACAATGATATATTGATCAGTGAAAAAAAATGAAAACTTCTTATTTCATATAATGCCCTCGTTGACTTCTCCTAACATAGCTTGTGATTGGGGCCTTGAGCCCAGCGGCACATCTAGATATTGGAGGGAACCTCAAAAAGGACCATAAGTATATTCATTTTAACTGAAAGAGAGTATGAATCAACAGACGAGGAGTTAAATTGTGTCGACAAGCAATAATAAAGAAAATCCAGATAACCAAATAGAAAAACATGGTAAATTTGATTATGATGTAAGTGAAAAAAAATGAAAACTTCTCATTTCATAAAACACCCCTGTTAACTTCTCCTAACATAGCTTGTGATGGGGCCTTGAGCCGAGGGGCACATCTAGATATCGGAGGGACCTCAAAAAGGACCATTACTATTACGAGGCATAATCATATGTGGAAAGTAATTCTACAACATACAAATGATGCTCATTCCAATGGACTAAAGACATAGCTACATTTCTTAAGTGGCAATGGGAGCATTGTGAATTTGTTAATAGAAATGCAAACTAATATCTCAAGTAGATACACCAAAAACAAGAGAAAGACTATAAATAGCATATACAAGAAATTCATAACAAGTGATTAAAAGAACTCTGAGTTAAGTGGGATGCAATAAGGGAACACAAAGACAAATCTAGAGAACAACAAGAGAGACTTACAGTGCACTAGACAGCTATTTTGAAAATCCTGAAGACTACAATTCACAACAACAACAATAGTACCCTATCCCCCACTAGGCAGGTATAATTGTATAAAGACTACCATTCATATAATGAAAGAAATAATATCTTTGTACGTCACAAAGCAGTTTGGCATAGGAATGCCACTTCAAAGATTGAAATGCTGAAAGAAGCACTTGATTCAGTAAATATTTAGGCAATCCCTTCATCATTACTCATTCGTGACAATATTCAGCATGACAAACATGATACAGACCGAAGTCAAAACATTCCAGTAACAGCTCAAATAATGGATAACTTGACTACATAATTATAACAGACATAAGTTGATAATATTGTTATCATCAACAAGCAACATTATTCCCATATTCAACAAAACATTCCTAAATCTCTGTCTAAACGTCTACAAAGTATATTCGGATCATCCTAGAACACATCCAAAGTTAACAAGCACATACTCATGTTACAGAATTGCATAAACCACAGATAGAACCCTAACATAGGTTTAATTGGTGCTCAGCAACAACAATGAACAAGCTAAATAATCCCAATCACACAAAAAAGGTAGGATCGAAGTGTAAACAAGTATGTACACATATAAACAAGTAAAAGCGATTGAAACTTTCAATACAAGAGTTGAATCAGAATGAACAAAAGTTAGAGAAACCTGTGTGGATTTTAGAGGAACTGAGATGGTAGCGTGTCTGTGATCGGACCAGTTGAAGTAGAATCGATCTTGCCATGTATTGTGAATTCAGACACTCTCGACTGAATTTAGCAGTCTCAGTCTCTTCTTCCCTTATTTAGGGTTTTGCGTGAGGCTTTTTCGTTCGGATAAAATAACGGGTCTAGATCGTTGTGTTCAAATTGGGCATTTGGTCTAGTGGTATGATTCTCGCTTAGGGTGCGAGAGGTCCCGAGTTCAATTCTCGGAATGCCCCTATTTATATGTTTTCTCTTTTTTCTTTATTCATGTAATTTTGTAATAATCTACTTTACAAAGTTAAAAACATGAACATATGGAGTTTCAAACTTTGGGGATTTTGTTTGTGAAGTGTAATTAATGAAAAATAGGATTGCAAAACTAGAGGTTTTAAAAATAGGTTTTTTAATTGACCCGTTCTTCTTACCAGGTCGAATGGTTAGACAGACGGGTCAACCCGATTTCTAGTTTTTTTTATTTTATATATGTGAGTATGAAGAATGTTTAATATACTCTATACTTAATTCATAGTTCTAAGAGACTAATTTTAGCTTTTGGATCAATAGTCCATATTGCATTTTAAAATTTTAGGTGGAATGACATTTTCATAATTCACATGTGATTGTATACTGAATCACCTGTGATTAAATATTAAAGTTTTAGGACTATGTTTTTACATGAACTTTATTGAACACAACTCATGTGTGTATACATATATATAAACTGCAAAAAATACAAAACCTACAATATTATCAATTCAAATACAATAATTAAGTTCAACATGCAATACAAAAAAAATGAAATTCAAACATCAAACAACAATTGTTATAAGCTCACAATCACTTAATATATGGAATTCACTATCATCTCCAACTTCATCATCAACGAGAACATAATGACTTGAGTTTCCTACAATATCAAACAATAAGTTTATGTAAAAACAAAAAATGTAATCTTATTTAAAAGACTAATAGTAAACTAAGATTATAATACCAAATTACTTTATGTAAAAACAAAAAATTTAACCTTGTGTTTGAGAACCCGGTTCATGCACTTGCTCATCAACCATATTATCTAAATCATCATAATTAAGTTCTCCTTCCGGATCTTCTTCAACCATCCAAAAATCCGTCTTATCAATACATTCATAGTCGATAGGATCGTAAGACCTCTTATCAACCTTGAGCCTAGAAAAAGATTCACCCAAAATATACTATGTAAAAATAGAATAACAATAATAGATAAAAATTTACTACAACACATCTTACCTATTTTGTAACCACAAGTTGTAATGAACATATACAAGATCATTTAGCCTTTAATGTTCCAACACATTCCTCATTTTTGTGTAAATCCTTTCAAAGACACTTACGTTCACAACCCGAAGATGATGCTGTTTGACTTAATATCCTAATAGCAAACCTTTGCAGTTTCGGATGATCTCCACCAAATAACTTCCATCACTCAGCTAAAAAAGAAATTGCTAGCAAAAAATTTATTTCAAAACAATATTCAATAATAACATATAAAAATTAAATATTACCTGATTGAGTACTAGTACGAGAGACAATAGCACACTCCCTACCAAAAGTACCTTCATTGTCAGTTTCCTAAAAAATTTCATTCAAAACATTATTCCAAAATTTTCATTCAAGACAGTTTGTTTACATTCAACTTTATTTCCCACTTTCAACATCTTCTTAAAGTCATTAGATATAACCATAGCTTGCAAATCAGCTTTATGGTCATACAAACTTTTCAATGCAATACCAAAAGAGTAGCACCTGGACGGATGATTTCTATCCAACCAGTTCTTTTTCTTAACCAATTCAGTGGCCACTTATGATTATAAACAAACGCGGTAATCCTAGATGCAAGAGTGACCAAACTCTTCACATTTTCCAATTCTAAAACATCCTTTAAAATAAGATTAAGACAATGTGTTGCACATGGAGACCAAGTAATAGACTTATATCTTTCACATAACAAATTACCAGCAAGTTTGTAATTAGCAGTATTGTCAGTAACAGTTTGAACCACATTCTTTGCTCCTACCATTTCAACAATCTCAGCACACAAATTACACAAATTTTTAGCATTGCTGTCTATACCAGATGCATCAACAAATTTAAGAAATGATGTCCCTTTAGGACAATAGACCAAGAAACTTATCAGATGTCGTTTCCTAATATCCCTCTACCCATCACTCGTAATCGTGTAACCGCATTCAACCCATTGATTTCTATATGAATCAATTAATAGTGAAACCAACTTCTTTGCATCCCCTAACAAATTGACCCTCAAAGCACGATAATTAGGTGCTTTGTAACCATAACCAACATTTGCTATTTTATCTACCATAAGCTGAAAGTAAGGAAAGTTACAAGCATTCATAGGTATGCATGTATCATAGAAGAACATAGCAATAGCCAAATTGACATCATGTAATTTTGCCTTACTTTGCATGGCAGATTTAATAGTGGATTGAGAAGGATCGTTTATACCTTTTGTAAAGAAAGGATGCAAAATTGATGTAGCTTTCCTTTTTCCTTCTTTAATGGATCGTGCTTTAACATTTCGCAACTGTGATTCTTATTCTTCTTCTTCTTCATCATCATCTAAGATATCAACACTACCTTCAACACCACTTGCTTTATCTTTGGTCTTTTTAGTCATTTCTTTCAAAGTACCTTGCATAGTAAAACGAACTTCCGCGCTTACTTTTTTACATGATGTTATCTCACTAGTAATACCGGCAAAATGTTTCTTAACTCTATTTATTCCACCACCACGAATTTTTTTTGACAAAAATTACATATGAAATTCTTTTTTCCCTTATCATCAACCGCTAATGTTGCATATTCCCATGCTTTATCCGTCTTCGCTCTTACACTTGATTGAACGGAAGAATGAGATTGAGACTCTATTGGTGCTTTGTCCCTAGATTCCATATTACTACAAAACCAAACAACCTTGAATTACTAATTTTAAATATTAATAATAAACACCTCAAATCTTGAAGAACATAAACAATCTTGAATTACTAATCTTGAAGATTAATAAACAATCCAAATCTTGAATTACTAATTTTAAAGATTAATAATAAACAATCCAAATATTGAAGAAAATAAACAATCTTCAATTACTAATCTATCAAGATTATAGAACTTAATTAATCTATATTATAGAAATAAAAAAACTCTTAAGTTATATATGTGTGTGTCTTAGTTATTGCATGATACTTTTATTGAAGCTTAAGATATTTTTATTCAAGTTTTAAGTGCGCTTGAAGTCATCATGTAACTTTTGACTTCAATCTTACTTTGTAATATTCTAAGAAGTACTACGAGAACTATTTTGTTTAAAGTTATTTGTCTCAAAACATTAACTAATTGTACCAATTGCATAACATATAACCGACATTGATATAGCCGAAATTATACATAGTTAATCCCGTCAATATCCGTAGATTTGTATGCAAAAAGCGCAAAAGAATAAGCTTTTACACTCAGATTGTATACGTTGTGTGTTTCAGGTACCCATAGTTCAAAAGCTTAAAACAGGTGTTAAAAAGTGGGTCGCGGAAATTAAAAGTCAGAAACGAAGCTATGTGAAGAAGTTCGCGCCGCGAGAAATGCTGTCAGTGGGAGATCCCATCTTCGCGCACGCGAGAATTCTCTGGAAAATTAATGCCAAAGTTCGCGCCGCGAGGTTCAACGTTCGCGCCGCGAGGGTTGCCATTGACCGGTTGGACTGGTAGAAGTTTGAAAAATGGATAATGTTAATCTCGATCTCGCGCCGCGAGCACGGCGGATCCGCCCTTTAAATTGGATTTTTCAGTATTGTGAAAAGGAGCTTTTTGAAGAAAATTTAATCAGGAGCATATTGTTGAAGGAAGGAGCTGTGTTCACGCCATTCTTTGCATCACATCATTCAAGGAGAAGATTCAAAGGCATCATTCAAGTTCTTAAACCGGTTTGAATTCTTGTTTTATTCGTTTGTTTAATCAAGATGTTCTTTTTCTGGGATTTGGACTCTTTGTTGGTTAAATCTAGTATGTCTATGTGCTAGATCTTTTGTATTCACTATGATTTGACAAACCCTAGACTAGATTTGGCTCTCATTATGGATTGATTTGGTTTCTTGAACAATTATCGTTTATCAATGGAAGAATCTTTTAGTTGTTTAGCTTTAAACTTTGGATGGTTAATTTGTTTATTACATGTGCTATTGATCATGAGAATGACATTGCTATGTGATTTCTTTTACTTTTCGCTTATGTGACGTAGTAGGCAACTCAGTAGAGATAGGGGTTGAAGTTAACCACTAATAACCTAGTTAACTGCTTAAAGGACTAATTCTTGAAACGAAAGTTCTAGGATTAGGGGTGACGAGAGATCCGATCCCGTAATTGAACGTTAATTTGAGGTGTGTTATTTCATGAGCTTAGAGATGAAAATCCTAGGAACCATGTTGTGACATTGAGAGAGATTAAACGAGAGTTAATTAATCAACCTATAGGGAATTCGAAATTAATCGGTACTTAAATTGGCCAAAGCTATGTTTAGGGTGCGTTGATCATAGTGAATATCTTCTTCCGCTGATTAGAATTTATTCAGAACTCATTACATAGATAAAGTTTCAATGTTTATTTATTTTCAGCAATTTAGTAGAATAGTTAAGTGAATCACAACAACCCGTCAATCAATCAAATTTCTTAGGTTAATCTAGTTTGTTCTATCATTAGTAGTCAGCTTAACTGTTCCCTGTAGAGACGATACCCTTTTACTTACATTAGCTATATTAACATACGAATAGGTCATTCATGCCTATAGTGTGGTGATCTGGATAAGGTATTAATTGGACTTTAAATTTATAACCTGATTTCACACATCAAGTTTTTGGCGCCGTTGCCGGGGAACGGTTGCTTGATTCTTTAATAGAACTTTCTTAATTGATCAACCCTCATCTTTGAACTTGTTCTTAGGTGAGTTAATTTGCTTTCTAGGGTAAAGTAGTGTTTGTTTTTCGTTATTTCCTTGTTATTTCTATTTGTATTCTTCATCTTGAACGGGTGCGGGTCACAAATTTCTTTCTTTTTGTTTTGTTAAAGGTTTATGCCCCGTAGCTTCCGTGTAGATTTGGTACTACCATTTGCTGAACCTGAAAGGGAATTTCATCAAAGTTTGAGAGGAAGAAGAATTAGGCCCGTACAACACATGGCGGAGGAACAACCCATGTGGACCACCAGGCAAACAGCCCCTGCGGCTCCTGCCTCGGCCATTCGCAAACCTCCAATCGATGGAGAAAACTTCGAGATAAAAGGACAATTTCTGAGTATCATAAGGGATTTGAACTTTGATGGAAAGATAAATAACGATCCAAACCAGCACGTGGAAAATTTCTTAGATATTTGTGAGCTGTTTAAGCATCAAGTTGCATCAACTGACGCGGTCCGACTCCGGTTATTTCCTTTCACTCTCACTAGGGAAGCAAGGGCATGGATAAAAGTTTTAGAACCTGACTCAATAACCACGTGGGATGAATTGAGGAGCAGATTTGTCACGAGGTATTTTCCCCCAGCCAAAGCAGAGAAGATAAACACAGATACTATGGCTTTTCAACAGAGTGGAGATGAATCATTGACCGAATCATGGGAGAGGTTCAAGAGATTAACGAGGATGTGCCCCAACCATGGGTTAGAGAAAGGGAACCTAGTGCAAATATTCTATAGAGGATTGGATTATACCTCCCGTTCTATTTTGGATTCTTCAAGTGGAGGAGTGTTTATGTATAAAACTCCTACTGCCGGGTATCAATTGTTAGAGGATATGGTCGTACACAATCTTGAGTGGACTCCGGATAAAGAAACCTACAAAAGAGGGTCACGATTAATGCCATTGATGACAATTCGAGTGAGGATGTGGCAGCTCTCCGGAATAACCAAAAAGTCTTGGAAAGAAAGATAGAGAAGTTGACTACTTCATTACATGCCTTACAAGTAGGTTGCGATAATTGCAAAGGCCGCACTTAACTAAGGATTGTGAACAACATCAGCCCATGATGACACCCGAAGAAGTGCAATTCATGAATCAAGGGTTCAAGGGAAATTATCAAGGGGGTAACCAAAATTGGAATAATAACCGCAACCATAATTTCAACCAAAGGCAAAACCCACCTGGTTTCTATAGGCATACTCAACCCATTCCTCCTAGACCTGACTCCGGTGATCAAGATACGAGGCAAGAACCATCTAAGTTAGAACTCTTGTTGGAGAAGTTTGTAGTGGGTCAGACAAAGAAAAATGATGAGTTTGAGCAATCTCTTAGGAATCAGCAAGCTTCAATCCAAAATTTGGAAAGAAATGTCGGGAGAATAGCCCACTAGGATGAGCATTCAATTAGCTGATAGGTCATTCAAATATCCCATAGGTGTTGCTGAAAATATACCCGTCAAAGTTGATAAATTTGTCTTTCCCGCCGATTTCGTCATACTAGATATGGAGGAAGACAAAAACGTTCCTTTGATTCTTGGTAGACCTTTTCTTAACACAGTTGATGCAATTGTCATGTCTCCAAGAAGCAACTCAATTTAGGGATCGCAAACGATCGGGTCACATTCTCTATCGATAAGGAAATGAAGTACACTGCAGCTTCGGATGATACGTGCTACTTCCTTGACATCCTCGACCCGTGTATCGAGAAGGAGATCGATTCCTTTATAACCAAAGAATGGGAAGAAGCTCCACTCACTACTGATGGTGAGCCAAATCACGATCCAAATGAAGCAATTCGCGAGCTTCAAGAGCTACTGAGTATAGATGACGATGACATTCCATCTATGGAAGATGTTTTGGAAGACGAAGAAATCGTGGACAAATATTGGATCAAGACATCTCTCGAAGAACCGCCAAAGTTGGAGCTTAAACAACTCCCCGATCATCTGGAGTACGCATTCCTGCAAGATCAGGCATCTCTACATGTGATCATTTCGGCCTATCTTTCAACAAGTGAAAAGGAAAGCTTACTCAAGGTTCTCAAGGCCCATAAGAAGGCGATTGCTTAGAAAACCGCGGACATACCCGGGATTAACCCAACCTTTTGTACACATAAAATCTTAATGGAAGAAAATTTTAAACCAAGTGTGCAAAGGCAAAGGAGGTTGAATACAAATATGAAAGACGTAGTTAAAAAGGAAGTCATTAAACTACTTGATGCAGGGCTCATCTATCCCATTTCTGATAGCCCATGGGTGAGCCCGGTCCAGGTAGTTCCCAAAAAAGGAGGGATGACTGTTGTCCTTAACGATAAAGGTGAACTTGTCCCTACTAGAACTGTTACGGGGTGGAGAGTTTGCATCGATTATCGCAAACTCAATGATGCTACTCGTAAAGATCATTTTCCCCTACTCTTCATCGATCAAATGTTGGAGAGACTGGCGGGAAACGAGTTTTATTGTTTCTTGGATGGTTTCTCCCGCTACTTTCAAATTCCAATTGACCCTAAGGATCAGGAGAAGACCACTTTCACTGCCCCGTTGGGACATTTGCGTATCGTCGGATGCCGTTTGGGCTATGCAACGCACCGGCCACATTTCAGCGCTGCATGACAGCCATTTTTCAAGACATGCTTGAAAACTACATGGAGGTGTTCATGGACGATTTCTCAGTCTTTGGCAGCTCCTTTGAGTCATGTCTTTTGAGTTTAGAGAGAGTCCTAGTGAGATGCGAGGAGGCCAACCTCATCCTCAACTGGGAAAAGTGCCACTTCATGGTGCGTGAAGGCATCGTGTTAGGCCACAAAATTTCCAAGTCCGGGTTGGAGGTAGACAAAGCCAAAATAGATGTCATTTCTAAATTACCTCCACCCACCAATGTGAAATCTGTGAGAAGATTTCTCGGCCATGCTGGCTTCTATAGGCGATTCATTAAGGAATTTTCAAAAATCACTCAACCCATGACAAAGCTCCTCGAAAAGGATACACCATTTGTGTTCTCGCCCGAATGCGTGGAAGCCTTCAATGTTCTAAAACATAAGCTCACACATGCACCGATCATGGTCCCACCCGATTGGACCTTACCATTTGAGCTTATGTGTGATGCAAGTGACTTTGTGTTAGGGGCAGTCTTAGGGCAAAGGAAGAACAATCGATTCCAACCTATCTATTACGCCAGCAGGACACTCTCCGGGCCACAAGCCAACTATACCACAACAGAGAAGGAACTTCTTGCTGTAGTATTTGCCTTTGATAAGTTCCGTCCATACTTGGTCCTTTCCAAAACCATTGTTTACACCGACCATTCTTCTCCCAAGTATCTCTTTTCTAAGCAAGACGCTAAACCTAGGCTCATTCGTTGGATTCTTCTCTTACAAGAATTTGACATTGAAATTAGGGATAAAAAGGGTGCTGAAAATCTTGTCGTCGATCATCTTTCTCGACTAGAAAACCCTCACCTGGAGGAGTTAAGCGAGAATGAAGTTCATGATACCTTTCCCGATGAGTTTCTTGAAGCCATCCACATACGGGAAGAGGATAACACCCCATGGTACGCAGATTTCGCAAACTATCTGGCAGCGGGTGTACTACTCAAAGGACTCACTCACCAACAAAAAGGAAAATTCTTTTCTGATCTCAAGAACTATTACTGGGAGGAACCCTACCTTTTCAGAATGGGTGCTGATACCATTCGACGCCGATGTGTGCATGGTACTGAAGCCATGCAAATTCTCATAGAATGCCACAAGGGTCCTACGGGTGGACACTTTGGCCCGAATTACACCGCCCGAAAAGTATTAGATGCAGGTTTTTACTGGCCCACGATTTTTAAGGATGCTCATTCCAAAAGGGATGAAATGCCCCAGCATGGCATCCTAGTTTGTGAAATATTTGATATTTGGGGCATAGACTTCATGGGTCCATCCCCAAATTCCCAAAACAATAAGTACATCCTAGTGGCAGTTGACTACGTCTCCAAATGGGCCGAAGCAAAGGCCCTCCCCACAAATGATGCCCGGGTCGTAGTCAAGTTCATCAAGAATCTGTTCTGCCGTTTCGGATGTCCCAAGGCCTTAATCAGTGACCGAGGCACTCATTTCGCCAACTACCTCATGGGGAAAATTCTAAAACGGTATGGCGTAAATCATCGGTTCTCCACCTCCTACCATCCACAAACAAGTGGACAAGTGGAGAACACAAACAGAGCTCTAAAGCGAATTCTCGAGAAAACTGTGGATAACAACCCAAAAGTGTGGTCACAAAAGCTTGATGATGCACTATGGGCATTCCGCACAGCTTACAAGACCCCGATAGGATACACTCCCTATAGGATGGTCTATGGTAAAGCGTGTCACCTCCCGTTTGAAATCGAACATAAGGCATACTGGGCGCTTAAACAGTGTAATCTAGACATAAATTCAGCGGGAAAAGAGAGGAGGGCTCAATTAAATCTTCTCGATGAGATAAGACTGCACGCCTACGAGAATTCGAAGATCTATAAGGAAAAAAGAAAGTCATGGCATGACAAACAATTGAGAGGAGTGAAGCATTTTGTGGAAGGTGAGAAGGTGCTAATTTATCAGTCTCGATATAAGTTTTCGCCTGGAAAACTGAAATCAAAATGGACAGGTCCATACACTGTCATAAAAACATACCCCACGGGATTTGTTGAGCTCCGCTCCGAGAATGGTCAATTTCGCGTCAATGGACATCGCCTCAAACGTTACCATGAGGACATGGCACAAAAAGAGGGGAAGTGATGTACTTCGCCCCGATGGAAAAAGAAGAATGAATCACGAATACCGAGTCGAGCTCTAGACTCGTTGAAAAAACAAAGCGTTTCGTGGGAGGCAACCCACGTGTCCTCGCCTTCCCTATTGTTCCAGAAAACTCAGAAAACCCAAAAAAAAAGTTTGTGCCGCGAGGTCGTGTTCGAAAGAGGCCGCTTTTTCCAGAGAATTCTTCTCGCCGGGAGGGCCCACCTTCGTGCCGCGAGAGATCCGACCCAGAATTCTTCTGTCGGTGCCCGACCCGATTTCGCGCCGCGAGGCCGACGCAGACCCCCCTTTTTTATTCTTTTTCCTTTGTTTTGTTCTTCATTTTCTTCCAGCCCTAGCCGCCGTGAGCTCCATACCCTCCCGTCAAACCCGTTTTTCTGGCCGATTACTCTTCAAAATCTCTACATAATCATGGCTCCTAAGGTAAGTATATGATTTTTCTTGCAATTTCTTCAAGATTTGAGCAATAATTCTAGAGTTTTGGTAGGCATTTTTGGGGTTTTTCAGCCATTGTTATGCAGCCTTTAAAGGTTAAATTATTAGTAGTTTTATGGCTTCTTATCACATGAATGTTAGTTATTTGAGGTGGATTGGCCTTTATCGGTGATTATTGTGTGGTCTTATGCTAGAAATAGGAAGTTCTTCCACAACATTCATGAAGTTTGTTATTGCTTCGGGTCCTTGAGTCATTACATGCTAAAAGGTGGTTCTTAATCTACAATATGCAAGAAAAATCATGTTTTTGATGTTAGTTGCCATATGTGTGACTACAAAGTAGTATACACATATTTGCATAATTATCTCATGATTTATATCTTGTCTTGTATGGCTCCACAATAGTTGGCTAGTGGGTTAGAAGAAAAAGGTGTGGGAAGTGGAACTTCCAATTGGCAACAATATAAGCTAACTACGAGTACAAATCTTTTTGTTTGTTTTGATAGCAATCCCGGGTAGCTAGTTCAAGCGGCACACACGCGGATGGTTTCCCCAACAATCTTGTGGTCAATGGAACACATGTCTTTCTGGATCTTGAACATGACACGGATATACCTCCGATGGTGCGTGGAAGATGCAACACAAAGCTAGCCACGATTCGACAACAGCAAGTAGAACCCGAAAGGACTCTCGACTGGAACCTCATTCGACAGTTGAACCGGGAAGACAACATACGTACATTCTTGGTGAGGAACTTCACAGATGATCAGGGGGCTGTTATATTCACCTGTAGGTCATGGCAAACATCAATGGATATTAGGGAGCCCATATACAGGGAATTGGTACTAGAATTCTTATCTGGTTATCAATTTATGGCGGACAAAGCATGAGAAGGGCTAGATGTAGATTGCATGCAATTCAGACTTGGTGGGAAATGGTGGGTATGTAGCCTAAGCGATTTAGCTCAACATCTTGGTTTGTATACCGATGCGCAGCTGGATCACCCCCTCTTTGCATCCTACATACAACAATGCGAAGGAGAGCCAACTGATGATTCCTTGAACACTATCCTATGGCACAACATTGGCCTAGGAGACTACAGGAACACGAATACCAAGGCATCCAAGATTTATGCATCGTAGCACCGAGTCTTGCATCGGATGATTGTCAACTCAGTTAATCAAAGGAAGGAAAGTCAAGATAAAGTAAATAAACTGGATTTGTGGCTGCTTCATCAAGTCACACAAAGGGAGAACTTCACCAATCTTCCTTTTGTTATCGCAAAATTTTTATCGGAAGCCACCGGGTTAAGATCCAACAGTGGCTTATGTGGTGGTCAATATATCACTCGTATTGCCCGATCATTGGATGTGTTGACCACACGAGTGGTGGAATCATTCGCCATGGCAGACCCCATGGGATATATTGATGTAAATCAGCTTAAAGGAATGAAAGTAATCATCCCAGCAGAAAGGAGAGGAGCATGGTAGTGGTTTGGAAGGACGGTCAATGATCAGGAGGAACGTGTACGCCAAATGCAGCAGGGCCCCCTACCGCCTCAGCAACGAATCGGTCGGAACCACATGGTGCATCCAGTTCTCAGCAAACACCACAAAACTGGGATGCCTATGGAGCCTACCAGAATCTGACCGATAGGATGGGGAGGCTTGAAGTTTCCCATAATGCGCTGAACGAGAATGTGGACGATTACTATCATCATCTCACATATCAAAAAACACAGCTACAGTATTCGATGGACTGGCAGCAAAGGACGATGATGCAGTGGTTTGGATATCAACCACCACCACAATTTCAGCCAGAACCATACCAGCCACCCCCAAAATGGCCTCAGTAGGAGCAGAACCCACCCAACTACAACAGTTGGGATGATTGGGTTCACAGACACGACTCAGCCCCCCATCGGGATGATTTCGATAACTAATGGGTTTGATCGCTCCAAACTTTTACTTCTGTTGCTTTTCATTTAGTTTGTCTTTAATAATTGTCTGTTCTAGTTTTCTTCTGTGTGCTTGGTGTTTTGTTTTCTTGTTTGTTTTGTTTGATTCAGGAATTGAACCGGTTGAGGCAAGAAGGATGTAGCATGAAATCAAGTTGTTAGTAAATTTCTCCGACCAGTGATTAGAGAACGGAAAGCGATAATGGACCCAGGGGAGTATTTTTCCTTTTAACTTTTTACCCTACACGTGATGAAATTATTATTGTTGCATTGGGGACAATGCATATTTTTAAAGTGTGGGAAGTGGGGTCAACTTTCGCTTATAAGTTGAGGAGTTCATTGTGTGAAGTACCAGGTTCTTGAACACCCGAAAAAAAATTGTTAACGAGAATCCGATAATCCAAGCCTTCAAAGTACATTATTTCATCTGTCTAAATCAAATTTTTTCTGAATTTATGCATAAACTCCCATCATATTACCCACTCCATGAAATTTGAGAGTTGAGCCTTATATTGTGAATATATTGATATTCTCTTTGGCATGAGGATGTCTATGCATAATTACTACAGAACTTGTCTTTAATATACTTGTCAAGACCACAAAAATGAGAGTTAATCACCATTGCACTGAGAGAGGCCTTCATTTGATTGTTAAGCCTTTTGTTTTAGCCTTTTGCTTGTTTGTTAGATAATCTCAATTCTAGATTATCTAATTTGTCCTACCTTAAATTGCGCAGTGCTCAACTTTAGCACTCGATACACTTGTAGACATGTTGAGCCTTAGCCTTTTCATTTGCTGCCAAGTTATCTTAGCCAATCTATTTTTTGAAACCTTCTTTTGGCCTTAGCTTAAGTCCGAGTCTAGTTGGATGTATAACGGTTGGTGTTATTGTTCAAGGGAGCCAATTAAGAGATATTGTTGTCAAAGGAGCGGATGCTAAATCATAAGTAGTAGGATACTCCAAAAGTCTTGTGGAAAATATTAAAAAAAAACGCTCAATAAAAGAATAAAGTTCGTACCAAACAAGCATTGATACTGGGATGTTATGTGCTCCATTTATATAACCATTTCAGATAAATGGTGATTCGTTGTTGTCCAACTTGACTTGGGATTTTGCTATATTTAGTCATTTAAAATTCTTCTACTTTTCCATACCCTTAGCCTTAGCCCAACATTACAACCCCAAAGCACTCTTGATGGTTGATACCTCTAGCGGTGGATATGAGATTTGATTACAAGCATATGTGTGTGTTGTGCATTGGATATCATGTGTGTTTTATCTTCAAATTTATGCCTTATACACTTGAGTGATTGAGTGACAACCCTTAGTGAGGATTGTGGATTTGCATAATTTTTAGAATCAATTGGGATAGATTGCTGAATTAAGTAGTAATGAGGTTTGGAATCATTGGATGGCTTGTTGAAAGATTTTTGGATTGTTTACACCTGTGTTCTGCACTAGATAAATTGCTTGAGGAAAAGCAAGGTTTTGTGTGGGAAGTGGTTGATATAGCCGAAATTATACATAGTTAATCACGTCAATATCCGTAGATTTGTACGCAAAAAGCGCAAAAGAATAAGCTTTTACACTCAGATTGTATACGTTGTGTGTTTCAGGTACCCAGAGTTCAAAAGCTTAAAACAGGTGATAAAAAGTGGATCACGGAAATTAAAAGTCAGAAACGAAGCTATGTGAAGAAGTTCGCGCCGCGAGGCCCACCTTCACGCCGCGAGAAATGCTGTCAGCGGGAGATCCCATCTTCGCACACGCGAGAATTCTCTGGAAAATTAATGCCAAAGTTCGCGCCACGAGGTTCAACGTTCGCACCGCGAGGGTTGCCATTGACCGGTTGGACTGGTAGAAGTTTAAAAAATGGATAATTTTAATCTCGATCTCGCACCGCAAGTTTCAATGTTCGTGCCGCGAGCACGGCGGATCCGCCCTTTAAATTGGATTTTTCAGTATTGTGAAAAGGAGCTTTTTGAAGAAAATTTAATCAGGAGCATATTGTTGAAGGAAGGAGCTGTGTTCACACCATTCTTTGCTTCACATCATTCAAGGAGAAGATTCAAAGGCATCATTCAAGTTCTTAAACCGGTTTGAATTCTTGTTTTATTCGTTTGTTTAATCAAGATGTTCTTTTTCTGGGATTTGGACTCTTTGTTGGTTAAATCTAGTATGTCTATGTGCTAGATCTTTTGTATTCACTATGATTTGACAAACCCTAGACTAGATTTGGCTCTCATTATGGATTGATTTGGTTTCTTGAACAATTATCGTTTATCAATGGAAGAATCTTTGAGTTGTTTAGCTTTAAACTTTGGATGGTTAATTTGTTTATTACATGTGCTATTGATCATGAGAATGTCATTGCTATGTGATTTCTTCTACTTTTCGCTTATGTGACGTAGTAGGCAACTCACTAGAGATAGGGGTTGAAGTTAACCACCAATAACCTAGTTAACTACTTACAGGACTAATTCTTGAAATGAAAGTTCTAGGATTAGGGGTGACGAGAGATCCGATCCCGTAATTGAACGTTAATTTGAGGGGTGTTATTTCATTAGCTTAGAGATGAAAATCCTAGGAACATGTTGTGACATTGAGAGAGATTAAACGAGAGTTAATTAATCAACCTCTAGGGAATTCAAAATTAATCGGTACTTAAATTGGCCAAAGCTATGTTTAGGGTGCGTTGATCATAGTGAATATCTTCTTCCGCTGATTAGAATTTATTCAGAACTCATTACATTGATAAAGTTTCAATCTTTATTTATTTTCAGCAATTTAGTAGAATAGTTAAGTGAATCACAACAACCCGTCAATCAATCAAATTTCTTAGGTTAATCTAGTTTGTTCTATCATTAGTAGTCAGCTTAACTGTTCCCTGTAGAGACAATACCCTTTTACTTACATTAGCTATATTAACATACGAATAGGTCATTGTTGCCTATAGTGTGGTGATCTGGATAAGGTATTAATTGGACTTTAAATTTATAACTCGGGTTAGAAAAGGACTGAAACTTCCTCTTATTGCTTCCCCCTGCAGATTCACCCTTGTACTGGATGCGATCCCCTTCCATCTGTCAAGCTACATCAAAAGCTCGATCTAAATCAATAGCTGCTCGGATATTTGCCCGAAACTCCAAAGGTAGCATGCTAACGAATCTCCGGACTTTGGTGTTCTCGTCAGTAAGCAAATGAGGAACAAACCTCATTTTATCATAAAAAGCACTGATATGATCCTCCATAGATTTTTCTCCTTTTCGGAGATTGTTGAACTCGCATTCCAATTTATCCATGTCATATACGGTGCAGTACTTAAATACATGTCTAGCATATCATTTAACATAGCAATACTTACCTCTTGATCTTATTTACATACTTATAGCTTTCATAGTTGCAAAATGTAGCAAACATAAACATATAAACCAGGTTGTACTTAAATCTCCCTTTATTGAACTCATGGAAGTCAATACTCACCTGATGAGCTAATACAAGTTGAACTACAATTCTGATACTTCTTGACCAATTAGGTTACCTAAATAAGGTTTCCACATATAAGTTTACATGTAAAACAGAACTGCCAAAAGGGCAAGGCACGCCCATGACTTCCCAGGCATGCCCGTACCTTGGTCACAGGTACCCCCCGTGACTGTAAGGCACACCCCAGGTACGCCCCATGACCAAAGGCACACCCCCGGACCCTCTAGGGTTAGGCACGCCCGTACCTTTTCGAGGTACGCCTAAAGGTACGGTCTGTTCTTGAGAGGTACACCCGTGCATTTCAATACACAGCAGCAGGTTCAAACATAACCTGTTGTTTTCCATTCCAAATTGCAACAAAACCATTTCCAGTCAAAAGCTTTCATTCACATATGAACCTATGTTACATAAACAAGCTATAAACATCATTTTTACTCACTTTAACTAACAAATTCAGATTTGGGACTCAACTTCACCATTTGACCCATTTTCACAAATTCATTAAAATCAACTTTATTGTTGGGGAGATAATCACTTCACCCTAATAATCAACTCTGCCTATCCTAAAACATAGAATTTGATGATAACCAAACCCTACATTCAGTATGACTTAGAAAGAATTCAAACATGTGTTGTTTGAATCAGTTTATGTAAAAATATGCTAAGTATGGAACCATCAGCTGAGGAAAATAAGTCATCAGCTGAGCATCAGATCCTACTCAAAGTATCAGCCAAAGGATATCAGCCAAGGAGCATCAGATGAAGAAAACAAGTAAAGAAGACCATCAGCTGAGGAAAACAGTCTATTAGCTGAGCAAGACCGTTGATCAGCTGAGGAAAATATTCCATCAGCTGAGTGAACAGATTGATCAGCTGAGTGAAGAAAGTGATCAGCTGAGTAAAGAAATTGATCAGCTGAGTGCCCACTCTATCAGCTGAGTGAACAAATGGATCAGCTGAGGCCCAGAGCATGAGCTAAGTAAGTCTTCCTTTACACAAGTCATCTCCCCTTATAAACTGATGTATTTGATTGATTAGCTGAGCAATTTTGATCAACTGATCATACAAATACATGAGCTTATGTCCTCCTAAGTTTACTATTGATCAACTGAGCATCTATATGATCAGGTGAGCAATATGTATCAACTAAGTCCTAGCAAAAACTGATCAACTGATATATTTTGTCAACCGAGTAGTGAATATCAGAGTTCCTAGTACAATCTGTTAGCTGAGTCGTGAAAAATGACAAATCTACTCTATCTTTTCAGATTGTAAGTCATATGTAAAAGGCAGAACATGTGTTGTTCTATTATGCCTTAGATCTTTGTTTGTAAAAGTAAAAATGCACTTTTTGGATCAAGTATGAGACAAAAAGGTTTTGATCTTATCCTCTGGAAAAGGATAATGATACCTTAAACAGACGAAGATCTTGAAGATTTGTTCAAACAACTAAGTATGGCTGACAATCCCATACTTGGTAAAGTCAAATCAATCAGAAGCATGGTGTTGATTAAAGTGCAATCATGGAAAGGGAAAGAAACTTCTACACGGCAGTAGATGTGGGTTTTAATATTTTATATTGTAATGGGTTGCACTTTTGTAGAAAAGTACAATTACTTTTATCATACATTTGATTAAAGTAACTTTACTTTTCACCCACTACCTTTACAATTAAAATATTATATTTCCACATCCTCTTTGTCTCTTACCATCATGCAACCGGATTCACCAAGACTTCTATATATACTCATGCGTGGTGGACATGCAAAAATACAATACACAACACAACAAAGTGAAGTCTCTACTACACTAAAAGAAAATCACATCAGTTGAGAAATTCGTAGAGTATAAGCATTGTGTAGAATCAAACTTGTTCATGTGTTGAACACTCTATATACATTAGTTGTTTTAGAGTAAGCTTGTCTATGTGTTAGACAAATTGATTGCCACCTTTTATTGTACTTAGAATTTCCGCTTCTAGTACATGTAATTCTTGATTCATATCAATAAGAATTATATAAAAGTATATCAGTGTGTCTTTAATTTTTAAAAGCTAAAGTTTGTATTCAACCCCCCCCCCTTCTACAAACATTTGTTGTTGCGTACTCAATCTGGGATTAACAACTGGTATCAGAGCAGGTTAGATAATCAATATCTAGATCTGTTTTGCTTACTCTACAACTGCTTCTACCCCTCTCAATATGGCCTCATCCGCAAACAATATAAATATCTCAAACACTGGGTCCTTAACAAGATGTCCCATGTTTGATGCTGAAAATTTCTCCATGTGGAAAAGTAGTGCACATCTTTTCCTATCCACCCTTGATATCCAAATGCATGAAGAAGGAGATAGGGAGGAGAGTGCTAGAGAAAGTGATGAGGAGGAGAATTATGAGGAATGTAATCTGGAGGAGTTGGTTGAAGGTGTAGCTATGCTGGTTAAGAAGTTCAAACCTTTCAAGAAGGGAAAGGGTGTCAAGAGGTTCAGCAAGAGGTCATCAAAGTGTGTCAAGCCCAAATCCACCTTTGATGCCTCCATAGCAGAGAGTTATAAGTGTGGCAAGATTGGCCACATAGCCAGTGACTGTAAGTCTAAATATAACACTGGTTCTTCATCTGTGCAAAAGCAGGAGGGCAAGATTGATTATGAAGCTAAGTATAAGAAACTCCTTGCTGTTGTCCTTGACAAGAAGAAGAAGAAGAAGAAAGCCCGGGGCCAAGTTCTTGTTGCTGAAGAAGAAGATTGGGCAGAAGAAGATCTCTCCTCGGATGAAGATGAGGTGATCTCTCCTCAGAAGAAGAAGAAAGTAGGAGGGCAAGATTGATTATGAAGCTAAGTATAAGAAACTCCTTGTTGCTGTCCTTGACAAGAAGAAGAAGAAGAAAGCCCAGGGCCAAGTTCTTGTTGCTGAAGAAGAAGATTGGGCAGAAGAAGATCTCTCCTCAGATGAAGATGAGGTGGTCTCTGCTCAGTTATGCATGATGGCCAACAACAATGATGGTAGTTCCTTTGATGAAGATATGAAAAAGGCTGCTAAAGCTTGTTCAACTACCAACTGGGATCCTTCTTCTATGTATCAGGATGGAAAATTTATTAACTATGATGATAATGAGAAGAATGCTATGTTTGATTACTTGTGTATTGATTTCCAGTCTGCTATTCAAAGAGAGAAGAAGCTAAAACTAGAAGTAGAATCACTAAAGGAAAAGTTAATTCTTAAGGATGAGGAACTTAAGCAGATAAAAATCTTAAATGATGAACTAGCTAATCAAAAGATACTTAATGAGATCTTAGTAAAAGAAACTAGTGAAGCAACCAAAAAGTTTAATGACCTCCAAAAAGTAGTAAAGTCTTGGTGTGTATCTGCAGAAAAGACCACTCAGTGTGTCAAAGAGCAGATACCCAAACAAGTTCAAGCTATTATTGGTGGAAATTACTCTAAGGCTGCTAACTATGTTGATTCTAGTAAGAACCTTAATATCTTAAACAAAGCTGACATCTTGCCACAGACCTTTCACAAGACTGTTAAAGGCAAAAGTGTGTTCACAAATAAGTTTGTTAGAAACAAGAGTTCCCACTCAAAAGAATCAATTATTCCTTCTGTTGAATCATCCTCTAGTAAGATTTCAGAATGTAAAAATACTAATAACACAAAGTCAAAGGATGTGATTAAAGGAAAGGAATCATTAGTTGAGACCTAACAGACATTATGTTGTCAAACCTTGAAAACAAATAACTTAATTCTTAGCATTTCACAAACTGAAGAATCATTAGCTAACGCTACTCCATCAACTGATAGGTTAGTAGATGATAAATGCTCAGTTGATAACCTGTCAGCTAATCATAGCTCATCTTCTAAACAATTAGTTGATCTAGAAGTAATCAACTCTCTTTCAATAGAAGAAACTATGAGTAAAAAGAATGATGTTCACATTGTTCCCATTTCTGCCACTCCAAAGATTGGTAAAAGAACTTTCCAAAAACAAAGATCAATCTAAGGTGCCTGTAAATAAAGACCTAAAAAATTTACAGGATAAGCTTCATAAGCTGAATGGTCAAGTTAGTCAAATGATGACTGATAAGAAATCTCATAGGCTTTCGAACCATGTTGTTCAATGCTCCAAGGCCACAAAATCTCAAAAATGTTATAAATGTGGAAGCAAAGAGCATAAGGCATTTGAATGTTCTTTAGAAGGGAATTCAAGACAGCGGACTTGTGATGATAACATAGTCACTCCTCTCATACATAAGAAACCTGAGATGAAGTGGAAAGCTAGGTGCATTCCACAGGGATCCACTAAGTAGTGGATTCCTACTTGTGTCACTAATTCTTCTTTCATTCAAATATGTGCAGGGTGTTGGTTCTTGGTTTCTTGACAGTGGATGTTCAAGAACCATGACAGGTAACAAGGCTTTTCTCAGTAACTACAAGAAAGAGAAAGGTCCAAGGGTGACTTTTGGTGACAACAACCATGGGCAAACAAAAGGCTATGGTGAGCTTCATAATGGGAACCTCAAGCTGTCAAAAGTTTCATATGTCAAAGGGCTGAAATATAATCTCATAAGCATAAGTCAATTGTGTGATGGAGATAATGAAGTCCACTTCACAAAGACAGGAGGCTCCATCATAAATAAAGAAGGTAATACAGTGTTCAGTGCCAAGAGAACCAAGGATGTGTATACACTTAACATGTCCTCTGGTGACCCTTCAAAGGAAACATGTTTGTACTCCAAGAATAATGAGGATACCAACTGGCTATGGCACAAGAGGCTTTCCCACCTTAATTTCAAAAACATCAACAAGTTGAGCAAGGGTGAACTAGTGTCAGGACTACCTTCACTGACTTATCTTAAGCCTAAACCTTGCACTGCTTGTGAGAAGGGAAAGCATCATAAGACATCATTTCCATCCAAGCAGGCCTTCTCTATTACAGAACCTTTTTATATGTTGTACATGGATCTCTTTGGTCCTGTTACAACTGCTAGTATTGGTGGAAGTAAGTATGCTCTTGTATTGGTTGATGAATTCTCAAGATATACTTGGGTTTTCTTTCTTAAAGGAAAGAATGAGGCTGCTGAAGAGATTATCTATTTTATCAAGAAGATGGAAGTGTTGAATGGCAATCTAGTGAGGAGTCTTAGAAGTGATCATGGAACTGAATTCAGAAATCAAATTCTGGAATCTTTCTGTGATGAGAAAGGGATATCTCAAAACTTTTCTGCTCCAAGAACCCCACAACAAAATGGTGTAGCTGAAAGAAGAAATAGAACATTGATTGAAGCTGCCAGAACCATGTTGTGTGAAAGTGGGTTACCCTTAATTTCTGGGCTGAGGCTGTAAGTTGTGCATGTTTCACACAGAACATGTCCCTTATTATCTAGAGGCACAACAAGACTCCATATGAAGTGCTCAAGGGAAGGAAGCCAAGCATCAGCTTTCTGCATATCTTTGGTTGTCAATGTTTTATGCTTAATCAAAAAGATCAATTGCAGAAGTTTGCTCCTAAAGCTGATGAAGGAGTGTTTGTAGGTTACTCTGTGATTTCTAAAGCATACAGAGTATACAACCTCAAAACCAAAGTCATAGAAGAATCCATCAATGTAAGTTTCAATGAAAATGACTTTGTTGCTTCTTGCTCCTCTAATCATGTTTCAGGTGAAGAATTTAATGATCTTATGTAAACTGGAGAAGTTCCTTCAGAGCAAGTAGATCCCTCTCCACCAGCTGCTCATGATGTAGATGAACCTGTTCCTATTCAAATTTTTAACCATGTACAACCATCCTCATCCAATCCCATACCTCTACTGAATCATGTGGAAAATGACTCTACATCATTGGATTCCAATTTCATATCACTCATTCCCTATTCAGTAGAGATACCCACAGATTGCAATAATGAAGTTATATCAGCCACTCAAAATGAACTCATTTCTACTGCTGATAGCCAACATATAACTTCTTCTCCCCAAATCCAAATAAATCCCAATTCCCAAGAAATCCAAAAAGCCTTCAAAGACCTCAAGCATCATCCTCATAATTTGGTGATAGGCAACATAGATGATCCAGTCAGAACAAGATCAAAAGCTTGCAACATCTGCTTGTATTCTGGATTTGTCTCAATGATTGAACCAAAGAAGGTTGATAAAGCTCTCATTGATCCCCACTAGGTGTCTGCCATGCAAGAAGAACTGGCAGAATTCAAAAGAAATAATGTATGGACTTTGGTACCCAAACCAAAGGATAAATCCATCATTGGAACAAAGTGGGTGTTCAGAAATAAGCTAGATGAAAATGGGCAAATTATCAGAAACAAAGCAAGGCTAGTGGTACAGGGGTACTGTCAAGAAGAAGGTATTGATTTTGATGAAACCTTTGCCCCTGTTGCAAGATTGGAAGCTATCAAACTATTCCTAGTCTATGTTGCCTTCAAAAGCTTCAAAGTGTTTCAAATGGATGTGAAGAGTGCATTTCTGAATGGAGATTTGAAAGAAGAGGTGTATGTCAAACAACCTCCTGGTTTTGAGGAGTCAAGCTTACCTAATCATGTTTACTTTCTAAACAAAGCTTTATATGGTCTTAAGCAAGCTCCAAGAGCCTGGTATGATACCCTCTCTTCTGTTCTCATTAACAAAGGTTTTACAATAGGATGCATTGATAGCACTTTATTTATTAGGAAGTACAAAAGTGATGTGATACTTGTGCAGACATATGTAGATGATATAATATTTGGGTCACTTTATTCATGCTTCATATACTCCAACAAACACTTGACATCACATGATTCATCAAAATTTTCAAAATTTTCTCACACCTAGGACACAACCACATCGCATGGACATATTCTCAAAGAGTTTGCTATATTTTTTTAAGCACACTTTCAAATATGTCTCATCTACATTGAAATATCATATATCTAGTTATAAATTTCCAAAACCAAACTCTTCTTCGTATCATGACTAGATAAATTGAACATGTCGTACACATTAGGCACACACTAGTCCTAATACTATATATTTGTACTTAATCATATAATTATTGTCTCTATAGATAATCATGCCACGTGTTCGCACATCGGCTTCAAGAAAACCCGACAACCCTACTCCTCGTCAATCCGCCAATGCTCTAAAGAAACGGGCCATAAACGAGGGTCGTGTAGTTGCGGTCAATCAACTTGACCAATATAGGACCCAAGCCACCTTTGAGGCTATTGGGTGGACTATTTTCCTTTCTCTCTCAAATGTCATTTATAAAAACCGTCTCTATGAATTTTATGCCTCCTTCATCTATAATGAGGATGATGAAGTAATCACCTTCAACATTGAAGGTAAGGACTTTACCTTCACCCTTGTCCAACTAGGTAGGATTCTACACATCCCATCCTCCGGCCTCAAATACTATCATACCGGTCATAGCCTCACAAACCTTCCAACCGCCTTCACCATTCCTGAAATCATTGGGTCAATTTGCAAACCAAATGTTCCCCACACCACAACCAATCTTTTCGGAAGAGATCTTCTTCCCGAATGTGCCGTTTGGAACAAAATCATTGATTCCAATATCTTTCCCAAATCTAGGAATCATTCTGAAATAAGTGCTATTCAAGCTGTTCTTCTTCATGCTCTTAAAACGGGGACCGAGATCAACCTCACGCACATTCTTGCTAAACGCATGAGTGGTCTCGTGACAAGTCGTAGGGATCTTCCCTATGGCCGTCTTCTATCTCTTCTTTTTACGAATCTACTGGATGTTTCTCGCATTGTCTCAACTCCGGGATCCTCCATGCCCATCGACCTTGCGACACTTCGCAAGATGTCTTCCCATAAAGGGAAGAAGCGAGCTCATTCATCATCCTCCGGAGATACGGAAGCCGAAATTGACGCATTCACCTTTAGTGAAGAGGAGGAGGGTGAAGAGGAGAGTTCAATTCCTCCGGATCACGGCATGGTTGAAGGCTCTACCGACGAAAGAATTGTTGCACTCAATCGCAACATCAACGAATTGCGGAATGAAACCCGATCTCTACGGAAGGAAGTCAAAGGGGTAAAAGGGATGCAGCGGTCAATCATGAATGCACTTAGGTGCAATGCCGGGACACACGGGGGTGAACCATCTTGATTTTCAATGGTTGAATGGATTGTAAAAACAATTATTTTTATTTTTATTTTCTTAACCGAACATTATGATTGCTTGTTGCCTTAATCTACTAGATTGCTATTTCTTTACTACATCTTGCTATGGACATCTTACATTATGCTATTTGCTATTTGGGTTGTGATAATTGCATGATTAGAATATTGTTCATACTCACATTTCCTTGGCAAGTTTTTGGTAGTATTTCCATTTACCTCAAGAAGTGGAGTTCTCACATCAAGGGAGAGCTTATGTCAAGGGGGAGTCTCCTTTTTATTAAAGACAAAAAAGGAGGAGAAGATAAAAGAATATAGAAGATTGTAATATATAGAAGATAGTAGAATATATACATATATATGTATATATGCACATGTTAACATGTTAAAGTTATATATACAATTCTTATACAAGTTGTAAATTTTTGTCTTCAACAAAAAGGGGGAGATTGTTGGGAAAAATATGCTTATAAATATATCCTCTTTTGTTGACACAAAAATATACAACTTGTTTATATAATTGTATGTATTAACATTAACATATGTGCACATATACATATATATATATATATATATATATATTCAATCAAATATATTCTCATCTATAATCTACAAAACAAGCTTCATCAAATGGCCAAGCTCCAATCGTCAAGATCCGAGTTCAAGTAGAAGCCGATGTTGAAGCCTCCTACAAATAAACGTTCAAAATTTATGAGCTTACAAAATAAATAATTAAATGAGTTCAAGTTTTATAAAATAATTTCTATAAAAACTTTTATAAAAATTGAGAAATTTTTATAAAATCACAAGCTTGGTAGTCAAAGCAAATGAATTCCTATTTTGGCAAATACTAAACATAATCTTCTATTGAAATAAGCCAAAACCATATTTAGCAAAAGGAATCTCTCAAAGAGGTAAACTTCCAACATGCTTTGTGCATTTGGTTTCTATACTACCATTTTTATGATTAAATTCAAACTTAAGAAGTATGACAATAACCCAACTTTTCTTAAGCTTCTTTTCAGTGCATTTTTATGGTAAAAATGGGTTGTGTGTGGTTTTGGTAAAAGCCCAACGTCTATATGCACAAAGCTCAAAAATCTCCAGCAGGTCGACGGTCGATGCCACGCTCGACCGTGGATCGACCGTGGATCGTCTGGACACTTTTTGAGCATCAAACTTTTTCCTTATTTAAAGCAACTCAAGTCTTGTGTTTTACTCACCTCTAGCAATCTGAAAAAACACAGAATACATAAAAATCTTGTGAGCTCATATTCCTTGATAATTCAATCTTTCAAGATCAAGAATCAAGCAAGAGTGAAAGTCCTCAAGTTCATATACTTTATTACATTCATATACATTTGTAATAGTGTGAGGATAATCTCTAGCCTTAGAATTAGAGAGAAGTGAGGATCAACTCTAGCCTTTCCAATTAGAGTGAAGTGAGGTTTATCTTAACCTTGTTTGCAAGAGTGAAGTGTAATTCTTGTAATCTAAAGAGAGAAGGTGTAAAAGGTTTATCTCTACCTTCAAAGAGAGAAGATAGTGGAGCAACTCTTGGTGGGTGAGGCCAAGGAGTGGATGTAGAGCAAGGTTGTTAACCCTTGCTTGAACCACTATAAATCATTGTGTCCAAACTACTTCATTGGTGATATCTTCCTTCCCTAAACTCTATAATTATTTGCAAATAGTGTTAAAAACTTCAAAAAGTGGGCATATAACCAATTCACCCCCCCCCTCTAGGTTCTAACAATTGGTATCAGAGCAAGTTGCTCTAGATAATTTTTGAAAAGTCATTTTAGATCTTCTAAAAAAATTTTCAAAAATTTTTGAGTTGACAAAATGGGACAAAATTATGTAGAGGGGAATTCTATGGTTAGACCTCCACTTCTTGAAGAAGAAGGGTTTTGTTATTGGAAACAAAGATTCATGACTTATGTCAAAGCCAAAGATGTTGATCTTTGGGATATTATTGAAGAAGGGGATTATGTACCAAAAACCTTTGATTCCAAACAAGATGCCTTTGTTCCACTTCTTAAAGAAAAATGGGATCAAGAGGATAAGAAAATGGTTTCTAAAAATTTTGAAGCAAAACTCTTTCTTTACAATGCTTTGCCTAGAAAAGAATTTGAAAGAGTGTTTATGTGTGAAAGTGCTAATGCTATTTGGAAATCTCTTGTCACCACACATCAAGGAAATGCCCAAGTTCTAGATAACAAAATTGAATTACTTGTGCAACAATATGAACAATTTCAAATACTAGATGATATGAAAATTGATGAGGCTTTTGCAAAGTTTAATACTATTGTTACTAGTCTCAAGTCACTTGGGACTACTTACTCTAACAAAAAGATTGTAAGAAAGTTTCTTAGGGCTCTTTCACCAAAATGGAGGGCAAAGGTGACGGCTATTGAGGAGTCAAAAGATTTGAACATACTTCAAATGGATGAGCTTATAGGAAATCTCAAAGTGTATGAAGTGATCATGCAAAAGGATGATGAGATTGCCAAGCTAAAGAAAGAGAAGAGCAAGTCCATTGCACTTATAGCCAGACATATCAAAGAGTCCTCTAGTGATGAAGGAGATGAAACAAATAGTGATGAGGATGAAGAGTATGCCATGATGGTGAGGAACTTTAAAAAGTTCTTCAAAAGAAAAGGCAAGCATGTGAAAGCTCCATTTGATCCTAAGAAGTACAAGCAAGCCATGAAAGAAAAGAAATCATCTAGAGAATGCTATGGATGTGGAGACTCTTCACATCTCATAAGTGATTGTCCAAAGGTAGCTTCAAAGAAAAAGGAAAATCACAAAGCCTTCCTAGGAGGTGCATGGAGTGATAGTGGTGATGAAAACCAAGAAGAAAAATGTCTCATGGCCTTTGAGACAAGTGAGGTACACTCCGATTCTAGCTACTATAGTGACAATAATGGCCATCAATATGATCAATTATGTGATTTTAGCTCAAAAATACTTACTAAAAATGAGGAGTTAAAAAATGAGAATAAAAGTTTGAAAAAGGAAAATATCAAATTGAAAAATGAAAATGATGACTTAGTTATAAAGATAAAAGATCTAGAAAACAAAATTGCATCTCATACACATACAAGCATAAAAGATTTGGAGAGTAAGCTAAAAACAAACTTGGATACAATCACACTGTCAAAATTTGAGAATAGTTCAACAAAGTTAGATGAAATGTTAAAGATTCAAAAATCATCAAAAGATAAGGGTGGCATTGGATTCTCTGGGCACTCAAACAACATGCCAATAAGTCACTTGAAAACCATCCAATTTGTGAAAGAAAAAGGGAAAGAAAAAATCCAGGACCTCCACGGTCGACCCACGGTCGATACCGTGCATCCACCGTCGTGTCACTGGAATTTTCAAAAGAACAAAAATACAAACATTGTCTCTAGCTCTTCCACTTGTATGCCCAAGGTTGCAAGTAATGAGTTAATGAGAAAGTTTTATACTCCAACAACAAAGCATGGACTTGGATTCAAGAAACCTAAATCAAATGTGACTCAAAAACCAAAATACTCTCAATCCATAAACCCTAAGAACACATGGTATTATAAAAGTTTTAGAATCACACAAAGATGGATTAGAATAGGAGTTTTTGATGCTAACCATCTAGGACCCATGAAACATTGGGTACCAAAAGCTTGAATGAAAACTTCATATGTGTAGGGCTGCAATAAAAGTGAGAATATGTCTCATGAATGGATTCTTGATAGTGGTTGTTCAAAACACATGACCGGTAATAGAGAACTCTTCACCTCATACAAGGAGTATGATGGAGGACATGTTGTGTTTGGAAGCAATCTAAGAGGAAAGGTGATTGGTAAAGGTAACATTCTTCATGACAATATCAAATTCTTGAATGTTGAGCATGTTAGTGGTTTAGCTTACAATTTAATAAGTATTGGTCAACTATGTGATAAAGATCTAAATGTTAAATTCACCAAACATGAAAGCTTAATATGCAAAGATGATAAAGTTTTAGTAAAAGGTGTTAGGAGAAATGGACTATATACATGTAGACTTGGTAATAATCCTAACACACAAGTATGTCTTGCATCTATAATTGATAATTCAACATTATGGCATAGAAGACTAGGTCATGCCAATATGAGACTACTACAAACGTTGACTAGAAATGAGCTTGTTAGAGACTTACCAAATATTAAATTCGATAATCATTTTTGTGATGCATGTAAAATAGGAAAACAAGCACATTCATCTCATAAATCTAAAAATGCTATAACTACAAAGAGATGTCTTGAACTATTTCATATGGATCTTTTTGGCCCTTCATCAATTCAAAGTTATGGGGGAAACTTCTACACACTAGTTGTTGTAGATGACTATTCTAGATATACATGGACACTATTTTTGAAAAACAAAAATGAAGCTTTTGACAAATTTAAAACTCTTGGCAAGAAAATTTAAAACCAATTTAGTTGTACGATCATTTCAATTCGTACCGACCATGGAAGAGAATTTGACAATGAAGCGCAATTTGGAGCATTTTGTGAAAAACATGGAGTGTCTCATAACTTTTCGGCTCCTCGCACTCCCCAATCAAATGGGGTTGTTGAAAGGAAAAATAGGACTTTACAAGAAATGAGTAGGACAATGCTAAATGAACAATCCATTCCACAAAAGTTTTGGTGCGATGCGGTCTCAACGGCTACATACATCCTAAATAGAGTCTTGATTAGACCAATGCTAAATAAAACACCCTATGAAATCATCAAAGGTAGAAAACCATCCTTAGGACATCTTAAGGTATTTGGTAGTAAATGCTATATCCTTAATACCAAAGACTACTTGACAAAATTTGATCCTAAAGCATATGAGGGTGTCTTCTTAGGATACTCCTTGAATAGTAAAGCCTATAGAGTATTAAACAAATCCACTATAGTGGTGGAGGAATCCCTTAATGTCACATTTGATGAATCTCCACTTCCTCCTAAGACTCAACCCTTAGTAGATGATGACAAATTAGAAGAAGAAGCCATAGAACAACAACTCTCAAAATTAGACATAAATCATCATAGTGTTCAAATCCCAATAATAGATAACAAAACCACAAGTAATGAAAATGAAATTAAAGAAAATAGGAATCATCCAATAAATCAAGTCATAGGAAACTTGAATCAAAGACTCACTAGATCCCAAGCCCAAAACCTTAATACTTTCTTTGCCTTTGTGTCACACATAGAACCCAAAAATATTAAAGAGGCAATTAAAGATGAAAATTGGGTAATGGCAATGCAAGAAGAGTTAAATCAATTCACTAGAAGCCAAGTTTGGGACTTAGTACCTTTACCTAGTGGTCACACAATAATTGGAACTAAATGGGTTTTTAGAAACAAAGTTGATGAAAATGGAAATATCACTAGAAACAAAGCTAGACTAGTAGCCCAAGGATATAACCAACAAGAAGGAATAGATTATGATGAAACCTTTGCTCCGGTTGCTAGATTAGAATCCATAAGGATTCTACTTGCTTATGCTTGTGCTCAAAATTTTAAACTATATCAAATGGATGTCAAAAGTGCTTTTTTAAACGGGTTTATAAATGAAGAAGTTTATGTATGTCAACCTCCCGGTTTTGAAGACCCCATTCATCCATCTTATGTATATAAACTTAGAAAAGCATTGTATGGCCTTAAACAAGCTCCTAGAGCTTGGTATGATAGATTAAAATCATTCTTGTTGAAAAATGAATATAATATGGGTAAAGTTGATAATACATTGTTCACAAAGAAAAGAAAAGATGACATCTTGCTTGTACAAATTTATGTGAATGATATCATATTTGGATCAACATGCCAAGACTTGTGTGATGAATTTTCAAAACTTATGCATAATGAATTTGAAATGAGTATGATGGGTGAATTGAATTACTTTCTTGGACTTCAAATAAAACAATATGAAGATGGTACATTCATAAATCAACAGAAGTATATTAAAGACATGCTTAAAAAATTCGATTTCGAAAATGTGAAATCAATGAGTACACCTATGGCTACAAACACACACTTGACACAAGATGAAGAGGGTGAAAGATTTGATAGTACAAGATATCGTGGTATGATCGGGAGCTTGCTTTATCTAACGGCAAGTCGTCCCGATATTATGTATAGTGTATGTGTGTGTGCTCGTTTTCAGGAAAATCCAAAGAAATCACACTATGAGGCTGTCAAACGAATATTCCGATACATTAAAGGAACAATCAACTTGGGATTGTGGTATCCAAAGTGGAGCGGCTTAGATATAATATGTTATGCGGATTCGGATCTCGGTGGATGCTACTTGGATAGAAAAAGTACAAGTGGAGTATGTGCCTTTATTGGAATGGCACTTACCTCATGGTTCTCGAAAAAGCAAACATCCGTTGCCTTGTCAACAACCGAAGCCGAATATGTAGCCGCCGGAAGAGCATGCGCTCAGGTCTTATGGATGCAACAATCTTTATTGGACTATGAGGTACATCTATCCGAAATTCCTATTATGTGTGATAATAAAAGTGCCATTGAATTAAGTAAAAATCCTGTATTGCATTCAAGAACTAAACGCATCGAAATTAGACATCACTTTCTACGTGATAATGTGCAAAAAGGCAATATAAGCTTAGAAAAAGTTACATCATGTGAAAATATTGCTGACATATTCACTAAACCACTAAAAAAGGAAGTATTTGACACATTAAGACTTGGTTTGGGAATGATGGAACATTAACCTTAAGAGATAAACACCTAAAAACTGAAAAAAAAATGCTATCTAGTGGCTCCACGGTCGAACCACGGTCGATACCATGTATCGACCGTAGGGGCACTGCCAAAAGTTTGAGAAACACGCGGTCGATACCACGGTCGACCGTGTCTCGACCGTCGGGGAACTGCCAAAAGTTTGAGGAACACGCGGTCGATACCACGGTCGACCGTGTATCGACCGTTATACACCTGACGAAATTTAACCCTACCTTCCCCTTTTCCTCTCTCTTTCCTGCCACTTTCATCCTCCTCATCAAACCCTAGCCGCCATTCTCTAAAAAGCTTAAAAAAATAAAAACAAATCATTACAAGCAAAATTATTCACTTACGGTCAAAGGCACGGCTCTGCTCACGGTCGATCTACGGTTGAACACGATTTCCTCCTTCCTTCACGGTCGATCCACGGTCTTCTCTATCTCAAAGGTAAAAAAATTTTTCTTTTCTTTTCTTCTTCATCTCCTTAGGATTCTATTTTTTTGCACCAATGAATCATGTGTATCTCAAGATTTCTGTTATTTTTTCATGATTAGGATTGATTTTGGGAAGATTTTTAGGTAGTTTTTGTTATAAATGGCTTAAGAATGATAAAGTAGACTTTGTTTGGGTTTGGTTTAACTTTTGTAGTAATTTTCTTATACATAGGGTTGTTGATGTATCTTAAAGTAATAAAATCAGAGCTTTCAAAAAGGACAAACAGAACCAAAATTTTGAAAATCGTCTGGCGGTCGATATTACGGTCGACCGTAACTCAACCGTAGCGATTGTACAAAAAATCCAGCACAACCACGGTCGATCCACGGTCGATACCGTGAATCGACCGTCAGCAATCTGGAAAATTTTGAACTCTTCATCTTTTCGTATTTCAACTATTAATGCTCAAATTCACTTTATTCATGCTTCATATACTCCAACAAACACTTGACATCGCATGATTCATCAAAATTTTCAAAATTTTCTCACACCTAGGACACAACCACATCGCATGGACATATTCTCAAAGAGTTTGCTATATTTTTTTAAGCACACTTTCAAATATGTCTCATCTACATTGAAATATCATATATCTAGTTATAAATTTCCAAAACCAAACTCTTCTTCGTATCATGACTAGATAAATTGAACATGTCGTACACATTAGGCACACACTAGTCCTAATACTATATATTTGTACTTAATCATATAATTATTGTCTCTATAGATAATCATGCCACGTGTTCGCACATCGGCTTCAAGAAAACCCGACAACCCTACTCCTCGTCAATCCGCCAATGCTCTAAAGAAACGGGCCATAAACGAGGGTCGTGTAGTTGCGGTCAATCAACTTGACCAATATAGGACCCAAGCCACCTTTGAGGCTATTGGGTGGACTATTTTCCTTTCTCTCTCAAATGTCATTTATAAAAACCGTCTCTATGAATTTTATGCCTCCTTCATCTATAATGAGGATGATGAAGTAATCACCTTCAACATTGAAGGTAAGGACTTTACCTTCACCCTTGTCCAACTAGGTAGGATTCTACACATCCCATCCTCCGGCCTCAAATACTATCATACCGGTCATAGCCTCACAAACCTTCCAACCGCCTTCACCATTCCTGAAATCATTGGGTCAATTTGCAAACCAAATGTTCCCCACACCACAACCAATCTTTTCGGAAGAGATCTTCTTCCCGAATGTGCCGTTTGGAACAGAATCATTGATTCCAATATCTTTCCCAAATCTAGGAATCATTCTGAAATAAGTGCTATTCAAGCCGTTCTTCTTCATGCTCTTAAAACGGGGACCGAGATCAACCTCACGCACATTCTTGCTAAACGCATGAGTGGTCTCGTGACAAGTCGTAGGGATCTTCCCTATGGCCGTCTTCTATCTCTTCTTTTTACGAATCTACTGGATGTTTCTCGCATTGTCTCAACTCCGGGATCCTCCATGCCCATCGACCTTGCGACACTTCGCAAGATGTCTTCCCATAAAGGGAAGAAGCGAGCTCATTCATCATCCTCCGGAGATACGGAAGCCGAAATTGACGCATTCACCTTTGGTGAAGAGGAGGAGGGTGAAGAGGAGAGTTCAATTCCTCCGGATCACGGCATGGTTGAAGGCTCTACCGACGAAAGAATTGTTGCACTCAATCGCAACATCAACGAGTTGCGGAATGAAACCCGATCTCTACGGAAGGAAGTCAAAGGGGTAAAAGGGATGCAGCGGTCAATCATGAATGCACTTAGGTGCAATGCCGGGACACACGGGGGTGAACCATCTTGATTTTCTATGGTTGAATGGATTGTAAAAACAATTATTTTTATTTTTATTTTCTTAACCGAACATTATGATTGCTTGTTGCCTTAATCTACTAGATTGCTATTTCTTTACTACATCTTGCTATGGACATCTTACATTATGCTATTTGCTATTTGGGTTGTGATAATTGCATGATTAGAATATTGTTCATACTCACATTTCCTTGGCAAGTTTTTGGTAGTATTTCCATTTACCTCAAGAAGTGGAGTTCTCACATCAAGGGGGAGCTTATGTCAAGGGGGAGTCTCCTTTTTATTAAAGACAAAAAAGGGGGAGAAGATAAAAGAATATAGAAGATAGTAATATATAGAAGATAGTAGAATATATACATATATATGTATATATGCACATGTTAACATGTTAAAGTTATATATACAATTCTTATACAAGTTGTAAATTTTTGTCTTCAACAAAAAGGGGGAGATTGTTGGGAAAAATATGCTTATAAATATATCCTCTTTTGTTGACACAAAAATATACAACTTGTTTATATAATTGTATGTATTAACATTAACATATGTGCACATATATATATATATATATATATATATTCAATCAAATATATTCTCATCTATAATCTACAAAACAAGCTTCATCAAATGGCCAAGCTCCAATCGTCAAGATCCGAGTTCAAGTAGAAGCCGATGTTGAAGCCTCCTACAAATAAACGTTCAAAATTTATGAGCTTACAAAATAAATAATTAAATGAGTTCAAGTTTTATAAAATAATTTCTATAAAAACTTTTATAAAAATTGAGAAATTTTTATAAAATCACAAGCTTGGTAGTCAAAGCAAATGAATTCCTATTTTGGCAAATACTAAACATAATCTTCTATTGAAATAAGCCAAAACCATATTTAGCAAAAGGAATCTCTCAAAGAGGTAAACTTCCAACATGCTTTGTGCATTTGGTTTCTATACTACCATTTTTATGATTAAATTCAAACTTAAGAAGTATGACACTAACCCAACTTTTCTTAAGCTTCTTTTCAGTGCATTTTTATGGTAAAAATGGGTTGTGTGTGGTTTTGGTAAAAGCCCAACGTCTATATGCACAAAGCTCAAAAATCTCCAGCAGGTCGACGGTCGATGCCACGCTCGACCGTGGATCGACCGTGGATCGTCTGGACACTTTTTGAGCATCAAACTTTTTCCTTATTTAAAGCAACTCAAGTCTTGTGTTTTACTCACCTCTAGCAATCTGAAAAAACACAGAATACATAAAAATCTTGTGAGCTCATATTCCTTGATAATTCAATCTTTCAAGATCAAGAATCAAGCAAGAGTGAAAGTCCTCAAGTTCATATACTTTATTACATTCATATACATTTGTAATAGTGTGAGGATAATCTCTAGCCTTAGAATTAGAGAGAAGTGAGGATCAACTCTAGCCTTTCCAATTAGAGTGAAGTGAGGTTTATCTTAACCTTGTTTGCAAGAGTGAAGTGTAATTCTTGTAAGCGTTTATCTCTACCTTCAAAGAGAGAAGATAGTGGAGCAACTCTTGGTGGGTGAGGCCAAGGAGTGGATGTAGAGCAAGGTTGTTAACCCTTGCTTGAACCACTATAAATCATTGTGTCCAAACTACTTCATTGGTGATATCTTCCTTCCCTAAACTCTATACTTATTTGCAAATAGTGTTAAAAACTTCAAAAAGTGGGCATATAACCTATTCACCCCCCCCTCTAGGTTCTAACAGAATGATTGGGTCACTTTTATACCTCACTGCAAGTAGACCAGTTATAATGTTTTCAACATGTCTCTGTGCAAGATATCAAGCAGATCCTAAAGAATCACATCTTGTTGCTGTTAAGAGAATATTCAGATATCTCAAAGGAACTCCTAATCTTGGTCTTTGGTACCCCAAAGACTCAGATTTTGAGTTAGTTGGATATTCTGATTCTGATTTTGCTGGATGCACATTAGATAGAAAAAGTACTTCAGGTGGTTGTCAACTTCTAGGAGGAAGATTGATTAGTTGGTCTAGTAAGAAACAGAATTCAGTGTCAACATCTACTGTAGAGGCAGAATACATTGCTGCAGGAAGCTGTTGTGCTCAAATTTTGTGGTTACAAAATCAACTACTTGATTACGATATGAAGTTTGAAGACACCCCAATTCTATGTGACAATACAAGTGCAATCTCCATCTCAAATAATCCAGTCATGCATTAAAAAACAAAGCATATTGAAATCAGACATCATTTTCTCAGAGATAATGTGCAAAAGAAGAAGGTAACTTTGCACTACATCAACACCGATTTACAACTTGTAGACTTGTTCACAAAGCCATTAGATGAAGCAAGGTTCAATTTCCTAATATCCAAACTAGGTATGCTTAATTTTTAGTTTAGAATAGTGGTAATTTAGATTGTGTTAATTTATAAGTGTTGAAAATTATAAGATACTTATCTAAGCATATCTAAGTCTTACTTGATTTGTGTAAACTGAGTAACTATGCTCAGCTGATGCCTATCAGCTGATCAAATTTACACAGCTAATCACTTTAAGATAAGGAAGACATGCTCAGCTAAGTACTTTACTCAGCTGATACCCCAAATTCTCACTATCAGCTGATAGTTTTCCATCAGCTGATACCCATTAACTAATAGTTTTTCATCAGCTGATAACCCTCAGCTGATACACTCCTATGATCAACTGATGATTCTTCACTTAGTAAAATTTTCACTTTTTACTCTCATTTAATGCTTTTTAACCCTAGTTATTTACTCCGTTTGTCAGTTTTCATTTAATAGCTAATTAATTTGTTTTCCGTTAGATCTTTTGTCAGTATCTAACGATCTCTGTTAACTAAACTTCGTAAATATCTCAATTTCTCTCTCATTCACCTTTACCTGTTCAAACTTTCAAAATTCCCTCTCTTTCTACAAAGAACTACCCTACTTTCTCTCTCGATACTCACTCTTCATCATCCCTACCAAATGGCCACCTATATTCCAGACCCGGCTATTAACCCTGGTGAGAATGTTGCACCCAATCAACCGATGAATATAACTCCCAACAACATTCTACTCTGCACCACCATCCCTGCCTCGCGAGAAAACTAAGGTTATGAACCAATGGTTCAGTTCCTTCAAGCTCATCCCCTGTTTGATAGTCTCACCGCTGATCCACACTTTATATACCCTACCATTATCGGTGAACTATGGTATTCCGCAACCTATAACCCAAACATCAACTGCACCCTAGCCCAAGGAAACTATAATCTCCGAATCACCGCTGAAACACTTCGTGAAGCCACTGGTATTCCCCATTTTCCACCTTACACAGCCTTTCCATCTAGAGCCGAAGTTCAAATAGTTTTAGACACCATTGGCTACAATGAACCTGTAGTGCATGGTCAAGTCAAGGTCTCTGCTCTTTCTCATCCATGGAAGTATTTGGCAAACGTAGTCATCCGTTGCTTCGGTCCTAAATCTGGAAGCCACCATCTCATCAACCAAACCGAGCTTCTGGTGCTCTATGCCCTCGCCTTTAGGGTCAACATCGACTTTGCTCAAGTCATATTCTCTGATCTCATTGATAAAATCACTCAGAGCACAACCAAGAAATCATCGAGGTCGCAGGTGCCCTACATTCGATATTTAAGCCTGATAGCCATGAGGGAAATTGGAAAGGATGATTATGTGGGCTTAACAGAACATCTTGAGCATATTCCTGTCCCTGCCATGGGTGAAAAGATATTCCATTTCTTAAAGGCAAACAGAGGTCCTCCAATCACTACTCAAATGCAAGAGCTTATAGATGCTGCAAATGGTGATGAAAATGCTGATGATGATGAAAATGATGATGATGATAATGGTGATGATGATGCTGATGAAAGCCACACTAGTTCTAAGCATGATGATGATGATGCTGGTGATGGTGATGCATGTGATTTTGCTCCTCCCAGTCCAATGGAGCTAAGTCCTCTTGGTGATGATGGTGATGCCCAAGAACAAGAGATCTTTGAGCAACTTCTGGAGCTCATTGACAGAAGTAGGCACATCATGACCCAAGGAATGGACAGTACTGATTCCACCTCTGAGGATATTCAAATGGTCGTCCCAACCTTTGATAGCCCATCCTCATCTCTAGTCCAAACACCACTCCAACAGCCAAGCTCTAGTGAACCTCCTGTGGTCACTAGTTCTACTCCTATCCGTAGCCCCATATATACAAGGTCACCAGAAGTGACTCATTATGAGCAATTTGAGGGAGTGCAATCCACACCTCTGACCTCAACTCCAATTACCCTTCCTCATGTTGAGGGGGAGCAATTGGATGTTGCAACCTTTGAACCAGTGGATGTATCCTCACAACAGGATACATCTGTAAAAATGGGACTTAAACCGTTAGCTGAGACAACCTCCCAAAAGGTTGATTTCATTGAAAGACAGACCTCAACCTAAGGTCATACTGTGTCTCTCCCACAATTGAGTCAGCCTATACCATCTACATTCTCCCAACAGAATGTGGACCCAATAAGGGATTCCCTGTTATTAAGTGCATCCCACATTCAGTCCACTTATCTTGCACCTATCATTGATTCTATTCTTACACAAGCACAACCTGCCAATGCTAGTGGTACAAACCAACCACTTGCACAGGGCTCAACACTCTTCCCTAATGAATTTGAGCTTATACACCAAGGCTCAAATGAGGGGACACAAACCTTACCCAAGTTCTTTGAACCTCTATCCACCCCTTGCACCTCTACCCCCTCTATATCTACCCAAACCCCAAACCTTACCCTTATCCAGACAATTAACCAAAACCTTAATCAACTAACCCAAACCTTTCAAACCTTCCAAACCCAAACCTCTGCTCAATTGTCTCAACTTACCAAAGACATTGAGTCTCTCAAAACTCCATCCCAACCCTCCCCTGCACCCATTAACCTTACCCCAATCCTTACCAAAATCGACCATCTCTCTACTCTTCTTCTCTCTCAACCACAAATTCCCATCCTTCCTCAATCTACTATATCTACCCTAAACCAAACCATATCCAACCTCCTATCCCAACTCCAAACCCTACGCCCAATCAACCCAAACATTTCTGTACCCATTCCTGAATAGCTCCTTCCACTGCCTTCTTTTCTAAAAGGCATCCTTGATGACATAGAAACCTTAACAGAACAATCCAGAATGAGTCATCTCTCATTGTGGAAAGCCATTAAAGATCTCAAGGATGACCTCTCCCTTCAGCTCTCTAAAATTACCTCTACCCCTTCCTCAACCCATACCTTACCCCTGCCCCTACCCCATCCCATAAGCCTGCAGCAGGTGACTCCCCTCCTCCTTTTGATGATGCCAAAAAGGGGGAGAAATTCTCAAGTTCTTCAAGGGAGGATGATCCTGACTCAGAGGATATTGATGCTGCCTATGCTGAAACAGCCACCAAAATCATGCAGCAGGAAGCACCCAAAGCAACAGCTCCCTCACCTATTAAAAGAAAAGCACCTTCTGAGGGGGAGCAAAGGTTTCCCAAAAGGCTGAAAAGGATGGCAAACAGGCCAAAACCTAGAAGAAAAGTTGCTGAGGGTTGCTCTCCACCAATCAACACAGAGTCTGATTCTGATGATGAGGATGACACTCCACTTTCTGACATCCTCGGAAGAAGAAGACAGAGCCCTAAGCCATTTGCTCCACCAGTCCAATCAACCCCATCAGTCCAAAAGGCTTTAACCTCTGCTCCTAAGGATAAAGGCAAACAAAAGATGACAGATGAGCAAGTTGAAGCAGATGCTCAAATGAAAAGGGAGCTTGCTCTTAAAGAACAGGAAGAAAGGGAAAATGCTCAAATGACTCAAGCATTGGGTGTTTCAGTTGAAGAAATCTACCAAGCCAAAGAGCTAGCATATCAGCAAGAGCAAGAACAAAGTCAAAATCAAGCTGCTGCTTAACACAAATTGGCAAGGGAAAAATCTCAGGCTGAACTACTCAAAGCTAGATCCCATGCTGATGCCATCAAAACCCTCTTCAACCTTGATTTATCTACTCCCATCAATCTAAGTCAACAAAGACTTCAAAGCTTCAGAGAAAGGATTAATATTTTGAGAAACAGAACAGAACAAACTCCAATAACAAGAGCCACTGTCCATAAAGGTGATGGTGAACCCTACCTCAAAGCAATAAGACAGAACAACTTCAACAGCTGTGAAGTTGTATCCTATGAGAGGTGTCACATATATGGGTTCATAGAGTTAGTTGAGATCCTGTACCTTCTCTTCAAATCCAAGTCAAAGCTCAAAGTTCAATTTATTCAGAAAATTCAGAATTGGATAGCTCTAGCTGTGTCACAAAGGGCCTTCACTCCAGATGATTATTACAGGCATGTGCACATAGTTGATAATCTTCATAAGAAAGGCTCCAAGCCATTCAAACCATTTGAGCTAAGAGAGGTACTACCCCAGCATGAATTCCTATCAGATTTTGAGGGCCTCAATACATCTCTTCCACTAAACATCACTCCTGAGCTGTACAAGTTTATAATTATGCCTGTTGAAGGTATATTCTTTTTGGACAGAGCTGGCACATGGAGGTTCTTTAGATAGTCTGAAATCCTTAAAGCTAGCAAAAAGTTTCTATTTGGGCTAAGGATATCTACAAGAGGCAGAACTGGAAATGAAAACTTTGAAGCCCTTGTTCAAGCCCAATGTGAAGTCTTAGCTGAAGCTGATCCCCATGCCAAAGATTTTGAAGTTAAAGAAGAACAATGGTGGGATGATTGAAGACTGTTTCTAACTCTGAAGTTTTTGTTGTTATTTAGTTGATTGTAAATTATAGAATAGTTAGTTAGTAGTCTATCTATGTAATCACTTATGTACATTTCTTTATTCTGTTATTTCAAGTGATGTTTATGTATATCAGAAAATCAAAAACATATAAAAGTGGAAAAATGAAAAGATACCACAAAAACAGAACAAAATGGTACAACACAGAAAAAGATTCCACAAAAACAGAACAAAATGGAACATTAGAAAAGAAACCAAAAACAGAACAAGGTTCAAATAAAAAGAGCTACCAAAAACAGATAGCTAGGTAGCCAAATGTACTTAAAAGTTTAAATCTTTTGTAATTCGAAGTCAAAATGATTCTTCAAAAAGAAAAAGGTTTTGTCATCATCAAATAGGGGGAGATTGTTGGGGAGATAATCACTTCACCCTAATAATCAACTCTGCCTATCCTAAAACATAGAATTTGATGATAACCAAACCCTACATTCAGTATGACTTAGAAAGAATTCAAACATGTGTTGTTTGAATCAGTTTATGTAAAAATATGCTAAGTATGGAACCATCAGCTGAGAAAAATAAGCCATCAGCTGAGCATCAGATCCTACTCAAAGTATTAGCCAAAGGATATCAGCCAAGGAGCATCAGATGAAGAAAACAAGTAAAGAAGACAGTCTATCAGCTGAGCAAGATCGTTGATCAGCTGAAGAAAATATTCTATCAGCTGAGTGAACAGATTGATCAGCTGAGTGAAGAAAGTGATCAGCTGAGTAAAGAAATTGATCAGCTAAGTGCCCACTCTATCAACTGAGTGAACAAATAGATCAGCTGAGGCCCAGAGCATCAGCTAAGTAAGTCTTCCTTTACACAAGTCATCTCCCCTTATAAACTGATGTATTTGATTGATCAGCTGAGCAATCTTGATCAACTAATCATACAAATACATGAGCTTATGTCCTCCTAAGTTTACTATTGATCAGCTGAGCAATATGTATCAACTGAGTCCTAGCAAAAAGTGATCAACTGATATATTTTGTCAACGGAGTAGTGAATATCAGAGTTCCTAGTACAATCTGTTAGCTGAGTCGTGAAAAATGTCAAATCTACTCTATCTTTTCAGATTGTAAGTCATATGTAAAAGGCAGAACATGTGTTGTTCTATTATGCCTTAGATCTTTGTTTGTAAAAGTAAAAATGCACTTTTTGGATCAAGTATGAGACAAAAAGGTTTTGATCTTATCCTCTTGAAAAGGATAATGATACCTCAAACAGACGAAGATCTTGAAGATTTGTTCAAACAACTAAGTATGGCTGGCAATCTCATACTTGGTAAAGTCAAATCAATCAGAAGCATGGTGTTGATTAAAGTGCAATCATGGAAAGGGAAAGAAACTTCTACACGGCAGTAGATGTGGGTTTTAATATTTTATATTGTAATGGGTTGCGCTTTTGTAGAAAAGTACAATTACTTTTATCATACATTTGATTAAAGTAACTTTACTTTTCACCCACTACCTTTACAATTAAAATATTATATTTCCACATCCTCTTTGTCTCTAACCTTCATGCAACCAGATTCACCAAGACTTCTATATATACTTATGCATGGTGGACATGCAAAAATACAATGCACAACACAACAAAGTGAAGTCTCTACTACACTAAAAGAAAATCACATCAGTTGAGAAATTCGTAGAGTATAAGCATTGTGTAGAATCAAACTAGTTCATGTGTTGAACACTCTATATACATTAGTTGTTTTAGAGTTAGCTTGTCTATGTGTTAGACAAATTGATTGCCACCTTTTATTGTACTTAGAATTTCCGCTTCTAGTACATGTAATTCTTGATTCATATCAATAAGAATTATATAAAAGTATATCAGTGTGTCTTTAATTTTTAAAAGCTAAAGTTTGTATTCAACCCCCCTTCTACAAACATTTGTTGTTGCGTACTCAATCTGGGACTAACATTTATACATCAACTTAATTACACAAACTGATTACTAAACATCTAGAATTGATCAAGGAATGGATTGGAGACATTAACTTCAATCAAAGAAGTTAATTTGGCCATTTGACCCATTTGCCCAAAATTTGAAATTTCAAGAACTTGGATGAAGAACTTACAAGAATTGAAGAGATGACGAGGACAAAGATCAAGAACAGATTTTGAGCTTAATTCCCACTTGATCCCATCCTTGATGCTTAATCCTTGCTTGAGTTCTCTTCAAGAACACAAAGAGAGTTGTGAGGTGTGTGTGTGTGTGTGTGTATGTTGTGAGGTGTGTATGTGTGTGTTGTCTGTGTGATATTAAGGGAACCGACCTTGGTTCTCTTATTATCCACAAGGGGTATCTTGTTCCCCTTTTCAACCTACAACTCAACGCACGAGTACCCGTTTTAACTAACGGTGATATTTTTGGAAACCTCGTTTGAAACCATTTAATATTTCATCATTTTTATCTATTTTTATTACTATTTTTAAATTCACAGTTAATTGACCAATAGCATATTTTCTTTAAATACTTAACATATACTTTTAATTTAATTCTTTTAAATTAATTCACGTACCAAATGAAATGCACGAATAGGCCTGATTGAGGATGTTACAACTCTACCCCCCTTAAGAAGATTTCGTCCTCGAAATTTGCTCAGCTGGAAATAAATGAGGGAATCGTGTCTTCATGTCATCCTCAATTTCCCATGTCAGATTGAGACTCAAGCTGTGCTTCCACTAGACAAGAACTAACCTGATCATCTTCTTACGCAACTTCTTTATCTTGGCGTTAAGAATTTCAAAAGGCTCCTCTACAAGGCGTTTAGTTGAACCAACCTTCAACTCTTGCAGAGGTAGAACTTGATCTTCATTAACTTTACACTTTTTCAGATAACATACATTGAAAGTGTTGTGAATACCAGATAGCTCAGGAAGTAATTCAAGAGATACAGTCTGCTCGTTGACTTTTCGGATAATCCTGAATGGACCAATATAATGTGGGCTCAACTTGCCTTTGCGTCCAAACCGAGTTACACCTCGTTGATATAGAGTTGAGCTAGGCATGTCAATGATGCAGATTCATTTGTAGGAAGAAAATAAGCACTCTTGGTCAATCGGTCAACAATGACCAAAATCATGTTGTGCCCTTTCTGTGTCTTAGGTAGCTTTGTGACAAAATCCATTGTAATATGATCCCACTTTCATTCTGGAATGTCTAGCTGTTGCAGATTGCCATAAGGCCTTTGGCGCTCTGTTTTAACTTGTGCACGTATTTGACACCTCTCCATGAAGGAATCGATGTCTCTTTTAAGAGTAGGCCACCAATACAACTTTTTAAGATCATGATACATATTTGTAATACCTGGGTGAACAGACAACCTGGAATTATGACTTGTAGTATCAACTCACGATTGCCTCCAATAAATGGTACCCAGAATCGGGATTGAAAAGTCTTCAAACCCCGACTGTCTTCAGCTAGCGGATCCTTTATCTTCTGCATAGTCTCAACTTTTAAATTATCCTCCTATAGAGCCAATTGTTGTACTTCCTTCAATTTTGAAATGATATCAGAAATCACAGTAAGTTTCATGAATTTGGCTTCTGTTAAAACCCCTTTCCAGCTTAAGGCATCAACTACTACATTAGCTTTACCTGGGTGATAACGGATCTTACAATCATAGTCTTTAATCAACTCAATCTAGCGTCGTTGCCTCATATTGAGTTCTTTTTGAGAAAAGACATGCTACAAACTTTTGTGATCCGTACATACAACACATTTTGTGCCATATAAGTAATGCCTCCACAGCTTCAATGCAAATACAACTGCTGCTAGTTCTAGATCGTGTGTTGGGTAGTTCTTTTCATGTGGTTTTAATTGCCGTGAAGCATAGGCAATTACTTTGTAGCGCTGCATTAGAACACAACCCAATCCAGAGTAAGAGGCATCACAATAAACTATAAAATCCTCCGACCCATTAGGCAAAGTAAGAATCGGAGCTTCCCATAGTAGCCACTTCAAAGATTGAACGGATTGCTCCTATGCATTAGACCACACAAAAGCAACATCCTTTCGTGTCAACTTAGTAAGAGGACCAGCGAGTTTAGAAAAATCGCGGATAAACCGTCGATAATAGCCAGCTAGACCAAGAAAACTCTTGATCTCGGTAGGAGTTCTGGGAACCTCCCAATTCATCACTGCCTCACTTTAGCAGGGTCTACTTTAACACCTTCCCTGCAGATAATATGGCCAAGAAAATGCACCTCCCGAAGCCAAAACTTACATTTTGAAAGTTTGGCATAAAGTTGTTCTCGCTTGAGAGTATCAAGAACTTGAAGAAGATGTGATTCATGTTCAGCTTAGGTCTTTGAATAGATCAGAATGTCATCAATAAATACTATCACGAACCTGTCCAGAAATGGATGACAAACACGGTTCATGAGATCCATAAAGATAGTTGGTGCATTGGTTAAGCCGAATGGCATAACCAATAATTCATAATGGCCGTAGCGAGTATGAAAGGCAGTCTTTGGAATATCTTCAGCATGAACTTGTACTTGGTGATACCCTGATCGGAGATCAATTTTAGAGAAGCAAGTTGCCCCTGCAATTGATCAAATAAATCATCTATGCGTGGGAGAGGTTATTTGTTCTTTACAGTTTGCTTATTAAGCTCCCTTTAATTTATGCACATTCGCATAGTACCATCTTTCTTCTTGACAAATAAGACTGGAGCTCCCCAAGGAGAAGAGCTCGGGCGAATGAAGCCCTTGTCAAGTAATTCTTGTATTTGATTCACCATCTCGCGGATTTCAGAAGGAGCGAGACGATATGGAGCTTTAGCCACTGGAGTAGCTCCCGGAACAAGATCAATCTTGTATTCAACATCCCTGACTGGAGGCAGTCCGGGTAATTCATCTGGAAACACCCCAGGATATTCTAACACTACCCTAGTATCTTCAACCGGTTGCTTTTCCATCTTAGCATCAATGACATATGCTAAGTAGGATGCACAACCTTTCGCCAACGATTTACGAGCTTTAATCACCGAGATGATAGGAATATCAGACTCCCGTCCTTCCCCGCTTGCTATTGCATACGAACCATCACATAGAGGAAATTTGATTATCTTCTTAGAACACAGAATCTCAGCATCGCGATTGCTAAGTCAACCCATTCCAATCACAATATCAAACCCAACAATAGGCATGATAAGGAATAGAGAAACTAACGTCATCGATATAGATAACCGCGATAGGAACTTTGTCAGCAACAGAAACTACTTTACCGGTAGTGGTCTCTACTGTAATTGGATCAATTAATGGGGAAACAGGCAATTGCAGCTTCTTACGATAAGATACGGAGACAAAAGGGTAAGTAGCTCCTGAGTCAAATAATACACATGCTGGGATATAATTAATAAGAAATGTACCGGTAATCACATCCCCTGCAGCTTTGGCTTCCTCAGCCGTCATCTGAAACACACGCTTTTTTGCACGAGGGGCACCGTCTTTCTTCGGCTCTGTGGATGATCCACTAGCTTGTGTACTCGGACTTTTAGGACATTGGGCTATCTTATGCCCTGACTGATGACATCTGAAACAGACATCATCCTTGTATCTGCATTCCTCCACTGAATGCCCTTTAGTTCCACACCTAGCACACCTTCTGGTTGCATTAGAATAATCGCCATAATGGTAGGTGCAGCATTGATAGCACCATTGGCTATCAGATTTAGGCTTTTTGGAATCGCCTGTTTTAGTACCTGCAGAAGATTGTCCTTTAGAAGAACTCGGGTTAGAAAAGGACTGAAACTTCCTCTTATTGCTTCCCCCTGCAGATTCACCCCTGCACCGGATGCGATCCCCTTCCATCTGTCGAGCTACATCAAAAGCTCGATCTAAATCAATAGCTGCTCGGATATTTGCCCGAAACTCCAAAGGTAGTGTGCTAACGAATCTCCGGACTTTGGTGTTCTCGTCAGTAAGCAAATGAGGAACAAACCTCATTTTATCATAAAAAGCACTGATATGATCCTCCATAGATTTATCTCCTTTTCGGAGATTGTTGAACTCGTGTTCCAATTTATCCAAGTCATATACGGTGCAGTACTTAAATACATGTCTAGCATATCATTTAACATAGCAATACTTACTTCTTGATCTTATTTACATACTTATAGCTTTCATAGTTGCAAAATGTAGCAAACATAAACATATAAACCAAGTTGCACTTAAATCTCCCTTTATTGAACTCATGGAAGTTAATACTCACCTCATGAGCTAATACAAGTTGAACTACAATTCTGATACTTCTTGACCAATTAGGTTACCTAAATAAGGTTTCCACATATAAGTTTACATGTAAAACAGAACTGCCAAAAGGGCAAGGCACGCCCGTGACTTCCCAGGCATGCCCGTACCTTGGTCACAGGTACCCCCCGTGACTGTAAGGCACACCCCAGGTACGCCCCATGACCAAAGGCACACCCCCGGACCCTCTAGGGTTAGGCACGCCCGTACCTTTTCGAGGTACGCCCAGAGGTACGGTCTGTTCTTGAGAGGCACGCCCGTGCCTTTCAATACACAACAGCAGGTTCAAACAGAACCTGCTGTTTTCCATTCCGAATTGCAACAAAACCATTTCCAGTCCAAAACTTTCATTCACATATGAACCCATGTTACATAAACAAGCTATAAACATCATTTTTACTCACTTTAACTAACAAATTCAGATTTGGGACTCAACTTCACCATTTGACCCATTTTCACAAATTCATTAAAATCAACTTTATACATCAACTTAATTACACAAACTGATTACTAAACATCTAGAATTGATCAAGGAATGGATTGGAGACATTAACTTCAATCAAAGAAGTTAATTTGGCTAAACATCTAGAATTGATCAAGGAATGGATTGGAGACATTAACTTCAATCAAAGAAGTTAATTTGGCCATTTGACCCATTTGTCCAAAACTTGAAATTTCAAGAACTTGGATGAAGAACTTACAAGAATTGAAGAGATGATGAGAACAAAGATCAAGAACAGATTTTGAGCTTAATTCCCACTTGATTCCATCCTTGATGCTTAATCCTTGCTTGAGTTCTCTTCAAGAACACAAAGAGAGTTGTGAGGTGTGTGTGTGTATGTTGTGAGGTGTGTATGTGTGTGTTGTATGTGATATTAAAGGAACCGACCTTGGTTCTCTTATTATCCACAAGGGGTATCTTGTTCCCCTTTTTAACATACAACTCAACGCACGAGTACCCGTTTTAACTAACGAGGATGCTTTTGAAAACCTCGTTTGAAACCATTTAATATTTAATCATTTTTATCTATTTTTATTACTATTTTTAAATTCATATTTAATCGACCAATAGCATATTTTCTTTAAATACTTAACATATACTTTTAATTTAATTCTTTTAAATTAATTCACGTACCAAATGAAACGCACGAATAGGCCAGATTGAGAATGTTACAATTTTCATACAATTTATCCTATTTTATAAGTAGAAACTTTTTTCTTATCTCAAAATTTATTTTAAAAATAATAAAGAAGTTGATTAAGAACAGAAACATAAAGAAAATAGTAAAAAGATAAAGAAAATAGAGATGTTATAAAAAGAACATTATTCGTTGTCTCGCTTTTACGTAAATAAAGAAAACTGATAAGTTATCGAGTAAAAATTATTTGATACCGCCGATTCTATTTATATATTTTCAAAACTTTTTTTTGTTTATTTATCTGCCCATTCCCAAGTTACTCATTATTGATTAAAGCGACAAACCTCTACGGCTTCTACACCAAATTCTGGTAAGTCGCCGCCTCGCCGGCCGGAGACTTTCCCCGATTCTCACCGGTAGCATCTATTTTTTACGCCGTTACATAGTGGCTCTTGCGTCACACTGCCTGTATCCTTCCCGGAGACTAGCGAAAGCTTGCAAGTCTGAGTTGACATTAATCTATCTCTCCCTCCCTCACTCTAGTGATTCATCCTTCAATTTAATTCTGGTATTAATCTCGCTGTCTGTTAGTTCCGTAAACTGTTTCTTTATTACATAGTGTTCAGTTGTGTGATTATCAGTTCAATTTGATTTATGATAGTAAACGTGTAGCAGTCGAACAATTTTATTCATAGTTACGCCGCTATATTCACCATCAAGTAAATTGAATACGATAATTTTGTTTTCTGATGTTGTAATCATGTTAATTCTAACTGGAGTAAACATCTATGATAAGTGAATTTGTTTTCTGATGTTGTAATCATGTTAATTTTGATATATCTTTTTGCACAACGGAAGAAGAATTGAGAATGGAAATTGGAGATGATGTGGTAGAGACAATGGAGGAAAATAATGCTGCCAATGTGGATGCTATTGGGCATCAAGTAGATGATTTGTTCACCAAGGTTGAGAAGGTGAGACTCGGGATCCTGTCTTATTTAATCTATAAGCATGTTTTGAATGTATAATTTGCATGTTCTTCCGTTTTATGCTGTTTCTTTTCTGGTTCGATTTAGTTACGGGTTAAGCTCGTGCTTGTTCTTTGGCGTCTATTTGTTACTGGCAGTTGTTGCCATTAATCCTTTTACAGTATTTGATCCTTAAAAAAACATGGTTTGTCAATTCAGAACTACAAGTAATGTTCTCTTGAGGGGTATGAAGCTGTTTGATTGGCAATTTTCGGCCTGGTTTTTAAAATGGTTGAGATATATCGAATTGCTAATGTGGGTTCTTTTAAGCTTACCTTTTCTAGCTTTATTCTTGATTCCAGCTTGAGCAAAGAGTAAATGAGATTGAACAGTTCTACTTGACTTCAAGCGAAAAGCAATCCAGTACTTCTCAAAAAAGCATGTTTGTGAAGGATAAAGACAAGGTAAAGCATATTCCAGGATTTAAGAAATATCAACAAGAAACAGCACGTAGAGAGGCTGCTGCTGCTAAGAGAATGCAGGAGATTATGCGACATTTTGGACCAATTCTGCGTCAGGTTAATATCTGTACCTGATAGACTCTTTTGATGATATAAATTTGTTTGATGAACTAAGTTTTATCTTTGTACCTTATGTTTACTAAAACTCTTGTATACTAGACAATCTCCTATACATTCTGGCAGAATATAGGTTTCCATTATGATAAACTAAAAGTAATACCCTATTGATGTTTTGTTTTCCTGTCGTGTTATACTAAGTGGCTATTGCGACAAGATGAATCATTTAATTTGAAGTTGAAAATTTCTAATTTCAGACTAGCTCCATACTTTAACTACATTTTGTTTGGTTCAGTGAGGCAGACAACCCAGCCATATACCTGACAGTGTGTTCTTACATATCCAATTTGTGGTATACTGTGGTTGAGTAGTTTATTCACTTAATATTATTGTACTAGCCATTATGTTGGAGGTATTAATAGTGCCTTTAAGTCATGAATTCAATAGAGTGGATATAAGAACTTCCCACGTACGGACAATACTGGTTTTATACTGTCTTTTTCTTGATTGAAGATATTCTTCCTTTGTTGCTTGTAGTTTTTTCATCTAAGGATCTAGTTCATTTATAATTTACATCTCAGTGATGCTATAAAAGACATTTCATGTCACCTAACCGGATATTTGCTATATAGTTAAAAAAGAACTTTTTAGACAATGGTTAAAGATTCATCCTGTATTTAATCAATATTAAGGATTCATCAATGATTAAAATTTGGTATTATATAGACGGGTTTCTTTTATTGAATTACATATGATATACGCTATATTCATCATTGCATCGTATTACAGATCACGCAACACAAGTGGGCTTGGCCTTTTATGCAACCTGTAGATGTTGAAGGTCTTGGATTGTGTGACTATTACGAGGTAATGCCCTTTTTCCAGTACTTCCACATTTTTTAACTTATATAATTATATTCTGTTCATTCGTTTTATTTATGCAATATATGGCATGTGAACTACCATAGCACTAGTTAACAAAATCTTTGTTCAGATGATTCTTTGTTTATTAAGACAAAACTATTTGAAATGATTATGTGCTAGCATATTTTCTTGAATTACTCGTCTAAGAAATGATTCTATTTTGATTGCAATACTAAATCTCGTATTTACAGGAAAGAATCTTTGAACATTATCTTTATCTAGCACATTTCAATGTCTTGAAGCTCCCTAAAGTGGAGTAGTTCTTGTGTTCAGCTTTGCAAGATTTATCATTTCATCCAAATCATTTTGTCCTCGGCTTTTCTTAGCTTTATTTTCTTAATTTTTTTAAATTTCTAACGGGATCTCACAAACTGTTCATCCTTTCCCCGTTGGGACTTAAACCCACAACCACTTGGTTGACATAGTCCTGTAAATATGTGAGTTGGTATTGCAAGCTTCAATTTGTCTTATCTGATTTTGCTATTGGTATAGAGTGCAATTATGCGCTCGTATTTTGGAACCCCTTGATATATAACATAATAAATTACGAAAACCTTTCATGTGATAAGTTGAAAGTTGTGGTTGCTTCCTTGAACATTATTTAACTGGCTGTCCCTACTTTTAAGTTTTGGTGATTTGGTCTCTGCCATGGACACTACTATCATCCAGCCTTTAAATGCACACATATGCCTTGCACATGAGTATTTTGGACATTTTACGGTTACATAATGGGTTCATTTGGTTTGTTTCTTCATCATCTTCAACGTCCACAATTGCAATCGATTTATGAACTCTGTTAGAGATGTAATTGTACGGTCATGTATAGGCGTATACAACTGTGAATAGCTATTAAAGGCCTAGTTTTAGGAATTAGTATTTACTTACATTTGATTAGCTTTCTAGTCTAGTTTTGCATCTCATATATATAGGCAAAAGTTCAAACGAGAACTGTTTTTCGTACGAGAACCGTGAGAACCAATCTTAGCCGTTCAATTCCCCTTTTTCAATTGGATTGCCCACCCATGAATTCCTTACATGTACCCTGCCACACTCAATCCCCCCATGCTCTTCATCCATGAATTCCATTATCCAAAATGAACGGCCAAGATTGGTTCTCGTAGTTCTCGTACAAAAAACAGTTCTCATTTGAACCCTCCCCTATACACACACACACACACATCGATAGATAGGGAAAAGATCATTTGAGAACCGTTTTTATTGCGAATACTAGAAGTATCATTGGTAAACACCACTAATGCTCATTAATAAGGGTATTTTGGTCATTTATATATTTTTCCAACCGTGAGTTGCGTTCGGGTGAGCCATCATTAAAGAGCGAGGCTTGATTTTTTCCAAAATAACCCTATTGAATGCATCATTAATGAGACGTCATTTTTATTGGCCATTGATTGAAATTAATCAAGGGCCAAGATTGGTTCTCGCGGTACTTGCAATAAGAATGGTTCTCAAATGAACCCTCCCTATATATATATATATATATATATATAGGCAAAAGTTCAAACGAGAACTGTTTTTCGTACGAGAACCAATCTTAGCCGTCCAATCCCCCCTCTTTCAATTGGATTGCCCACCCATGAATTCCTTACATGCACCCTGCCACACTCAATCCCTCCACGCTCTTCATCTATGAACTCCATTATCCAAAATGAATGGCCAAGATTGGTTCTCATAGTTCTCGTTTGAACCCTCCCCTATATATATATATATATATATATATATATATATATATATATAGGGTAGGGGCGAAATATGTTAATGAAACTTTTAAAAGTGGGATGACCACTGAAGTTCAACAACCAAATCTGTAATTTTGAATATACAACAAAGATTATTTTTGTACCTTAAACTGTATAATTTAATAGAGGCCAATACTATCATTTAAATTTCTAACCATCCAAATCTCATCTCATGGACGTAAGGACTATGGCACACACAAGGAATGGGTCCATATGGAACATGGAAGTTAGTAGAACATAATTATCTCCAAGATAACCGTGTCTTTGATGAGAGCCTGACATGGGTTCCTATCCTTGGGTGAATAAATTGGTAAGGTTAGTTATATATTTTGGAAAACCAATTGCGAGAAAGAGACCTATGGGGAAAAAAGGGTAATACTTGACAGTCGCACTAGCATTGTTGCTCCTAGTACATTTGGTATCTCTTCTTCAACTTCTTTTTTTTCAAATTTGCTCTATATTTCATTCATCTTTGATTTTGAAGTCCTTGACAGAGTAACCTACTTTTTACTCATGTGTGTGCATCTCCCTACTCACAATCTGCTGATGAGCTTTCAAAACGACACAAGAGCATACAATTTCTTTAGATAGTAGGTTTGTGGTATGTATAATGTGATACGGCAGATCCCATGAGAACTCTGCAGTTAAGCGTGCTTGGGGTGGGAGCAATCCAGGGATGGATCCCCCAGAAGTTCTCGTCTTGTCGCCAGAAACAAAGCGGACAATATTGGTTCGTGGTAAGGCGAGGTGTTACATATGGTATCAGAGCCGCTCCTGTGTCGTTTGGGATGGTAGGGCAAACCTCATTGAGGACGATGAGTTCTAAGGGGTGTGTTTGTAACACCTTAGGCGAATCCCACATCTGCTATGGACAGGAGTGGTGCTGGGTTTATAAGTAAACCTTGGCCTTACATGACACAACGCATTTTGGGGCCACAAGCATGGCAAATCCCATGAGAAGATTGTAGTTAAACGAGCTTGGACGAGAGCAATCCAAGGATGGGTGACCCCCTGGAAGTTCTGGGAAGTTCTTGTCTAGTCGCCAGAAACAAAGCTGTGGGATGGTGAAAGCATTCCAAGGTGGTGAAGTAAACTTTTGTTGAATACTCATGGACATACGACTATACGAGACTTGGTTGGCTTCTTTTTCGTCATAGTTGTTTAGGGCATTTTGATCGTGTGAGAAAACCTATAAGGGACAAATAGTCCTGCATATTAGATAAGATGCATGACTTTGAGATTGTTTTTCTAACAGTTGGTTGATGGAAAGAACTCCCAGATAACATTTTCTAGCTATGTTTTACTTTTAAAAACTATTGTTTCTTGCATTGATTTATTAAAGGCTGGCGCGTATCAGGTGATCGACCGGCCAATGGACTTTAGTACAATAAAAAATCAAATGGAGGCCAAGGATGGTACTGAGTACAAACATGTTCGGGATATATGTTCAGATGTGAGGTTGGTTTTTCAGAATGCCATGAAATATAATGATGATAAAAGCGATGTTCATTTGATGGCCAAAACTTTGTTGGAGAAGTTTGAAGAAAAATGGCTTCAGTTCTTACCAAGGGTTACTGAAGAGGTAATTATTGCAGTTGCAGCTCACTATTTTAGAATACATATCATGATATCACTATGAAGGTTACACATTATTAATTTGTATGTTGAGGAGTAAAGGTGACAATTTTGACCCATCTACTTTTGAACGGGACAATTCAGATTATATTTTAGCAGTTAAAATCACAAAATATAGCCAAAACAGAACTGGTTATATTTATCAGTTCAAACAGGTTGAAAGTCACCCGAAGTGTATTTTTAATGCATTAAAGTGTCTAAATCACTTCTTTAAGAAACTCTTTGTAATCATATTTGACTCGCTAATTGTTCATTAGAATCTGAACTTTTTGACAACCAAATCGAACAGTCCCACCCATTTCAACTTGTACCAAAAATATTTTGACCTGTTAATTAACCCACTTAACCCATCCAATTTTCGTCCTCTATAAGTAAATTTGTTAGTACTCAAATTTGAATACAATCTACTTACGTTGCATGGGCAGGAAAAAAGACGAGAGGAAGAGGAAGCAGAAGCACAGTTGAGCATACAGCGTGCTCAGGAGGCAGCTCATGCTAAAATGGCTAGGGATCTAAGTAATGAGGTAAAGTAGTTATCTTTTCTTGAAAGTTAATTTTTTTAAAGAAAATTAGAAGGGGTGGGTTCTAGGGTGAAAAGTTTTTTTTTTAGATTCTTCAATAATTTTTAAGAAATTCTTGAACGAGTAATCTTGCAAGAAAGTAAATAGTAAGAGTAAGGAAATATGAAACCGTATATGTAGTGGTTCGGACGAATTTTAACAAATTCATCCCACTCCACATCTTGAACTTCACTCTAGAATTTTAGTTCACTATAAAACGTGTCTAGCTCATTAGAGATCACCAGTACCATTGTCTCACTAGAAGGTATTGATGACCTCTTTGGCTCACCAGTAATGGTAGCAATCACCTCTAATAGTCTCACTAATAATGGTGGTGATCCCCAACTCGAATTCTCTCACTCACACTGTAGAGAACACTTAACAATGCATGAAATGTGCACAAGAATATTACATGAAGTTAGTGAGAGAATTTGAGTAGGTGATACCATTATTAGTGAGGCGATTAGAGGTGAGCAAATTACAAGTGAGACGAAAATGTGATCACTATCTTCCTGTGAGACAATGATATGATCTCTACGGAGCTAGAGAGACATTTTATCGTGAAGAAAAACTCTCGAGTGAAGTAGGACGGATTCGTTAACATTATGCATCCTTACTCTTTCTATTTACTTTCTTGCAACATTAATTATTTTTCAACTATAAAATATTCAAAGAATTGAAAAGAAACCTATTCACCTCTTTTAGTTTTCTTACAAAGATATCAGTACCTAACGGATAGCTGTTTCTGAAGTTATGTGATTGCTGTTTGGTCACTGTGTGATGTTGACTTACTAAGATTTTGAACTGGCATTTATATAGCTGTATGAAGCCGATATGCATTTGGAAGAACTAAGGGAAACTGTGGTTCAAAAATGCAGGTTCTTTTCATCATTCTTTTCTTACTTTTTTTTCTTTCGGATGTTTAGACAAAAATGCCAAGACAAAGTAATTGGTGGGCTGAGTTCGATTTTTGATATTAAAATTTTCCTTCCATGTGAAAAGCTTCGAAGCTTAAGGGATGATAAATAACGGGGAAATATAAAAAGGTAAATATAAAACGAGATGAGGCTCCATTTCAAGCCATTAGCTAAATCATTATTTTCTTAACACAATTTATTACCAAAAACGTATCTTCAACAATCAGAGCCCTCTTCACTGGCTTAGATTTTAGCAGTCCCTTGATATGGACATTTTTCAGCAGAAAGCGACGAGCTAAGAATAAAAGGAAGGAGCAATGGTATATTGATTACTTAACGGTGATCTTCCACGCCCTAATCACAAAGTGGACCCAACCATATGGTGAATCCTCCTGTCCAAGCTAACAGCTGAACCCTTCCAATTGAATAAGCTCTCATTCCCCTCTTTCCTAACCTCAATCAGCTATTTATATTATTTCTCCTCCATCGGGCTACTGGCCTAATAATAATCCAGAGTGTATTGTCTATCAATACCAGCCTCACGAAGAATTGGCTTCTTCTAAAAAATGACTTCGGATGGCGAGGCCACCTGCGGCCTTGGAGTCAACAATTTTGCTAAACCTTCATTCTGCTTAATATAGTTTGTTCGATTCTCGATTTCCATAATAGCAGACAACAGCTCTGCCTTCGAGAAAGGACATTTTTTTATTCTGTGTTATAAATCCCAACACAGCCCCTTCTCGTCTTTATCAACTCCGAGCCTGCGAGCCATATTGCTGTACTCATAAAGAACACATCCATCAGTGACAACTTCCCCTTCCTCTAGACCTCTAAGAGCTTTCGTGATACCTTTGTTTCCCGAGGTCATGACCAAATGATTTCAGTGGTCTTTCTTGGTTGCTTTAATTATATTAATGATTGATGACTGCAAATTGACACCTTTACACTATACGGAGTGTGGGCGCTTAAATATAAGTACAATGTGTAACTCCAATTTACAATTTCTGAATCCTCTAAGCTACTTGGCAACCCTATTGTATAAAAAGTGTGCAGAGTTTCTTTCAAGACTACCATGGAAACTATACCCATGAATGCTCAATTGTTTGACAAAAAATAAGAATTTATCATCTTGTTCCCTTAATTCTCTTGCACCAAAAACATAGAAGTTGAAAACATCATGCCAAAACTTTTAATTCCATTCAACATAGTTGTCAGCAAACACAAACAATCAGCTGCATACATCTCAGGAAGTTTAGTTGTTCTCATAAACCATTCAGCCGTTGACCTACTTTCAAACTTACGTATAGGGGAACCCCAACCTGCTGTGGGGAGTGGGGATAGTGAGCAAAAACATGATACAACCCATAGGAAGAAATGGGGTCAAGTTTACTAGCAAGGTTCGTTTGGCAGTTGTAGAAGGTGATATCCTACCCTTAACAGGCCCTAGGCCCATTGAGTTGTCCGAATAATAATCCATATAATATTCTCTATCATCCCTCCATTGAAAAAACACAACGTTTTCTTGAATGTAGAATCCATTAGCAATCATGACAAGATAAGGGTGGTGTTGGTTGTGGTCTACAAGTTTTATTACTTACTCCTATGAAGGGGGGAATTTTAGGTATTTGATTATTAGAGAGAGCTTTTATTTTTTATTTTTATACTATTGTGTTAAGTTAGAACTTCTTCTTGATATTCTTTGTGCCAAGAATAATGGTTCAAATCTTAGATATTATTGCATTGTTTGATTTTTGAAGCATTTGAAGCTGAAACTGTAAAATTATCAGGAAAATGTCGATTGAAGACAAAAGAAACATTGGAATAGCTCTCACTCAGCTATCTCCTGAAGATCTTAGCAAGGCACTAGATATTGTAGCTCGTCATAACCCGAGTTTTAATTCAACAGCAGTAGAGGTCGACCTTGACATTGATTCTCAGGTCAGATCTTCATTTAATCTTTTACCAGAACATGTCAAGTATCCATCCTTAAATCTTCATAACTATTCCCTCCATAACATGAAAACTACAATATTTTTCTTTTGGGCATATCTCGTCAAAATTGAAACGAGTGTTTGGGAATGATTCTAAATTTAAAATTATTATTGTTACACATCTAGATAGTATGGGTTTGCGTCTGTGAGAATTCTTTATTTGCAAGGAAAGGGTATTCATATATTCAACAAATGGTTAAACGTATCACTTAAACTTGTAATGAACAGAGGGAATTAATTACAACCCACATACAAAGAGTATTAGTAAAATAAGGAAGGTAGAGGTTGCGTAATGAACAGGATGGGTGGTGGACAACTTGTCACAACAGGTCTGGGTTAAAAATTCTTGTTGGGTTGACCCAAAACACTCATTTAAAGTACACTATAAGCGAATTGCTGAATTTTGACATCCATTTTACTTCTTTTCTTTTAAACTAATCTGAATCAACTCATTCATAAGTAATTGGCCGAGATCAGCAGCATTAGGTCCTAATTATTCGGTAAATCCTACTCCTTTCTTGTGGGTCCCGTCTCCATTTACCTTATCCGGACCTGCTCTTGATTAGTCATATTATTTTCAAGTTATAAGAACCCTCTATTACTCTGTGAACTAAAACCCTTTGTTCTTGTAATTAACTGTATCATGCGCGTTGTGCAGAGTGAATCGACTCTATGGAGGTTAAAATATTTTGTGAAAGATGCTCTACAAGGTCATGTCAAGAATGATACAACCATTGCAGTCAGCAGCAAAGCTAGCGGTCACGTGAGCCCCACCAAACAAACCAACACCACGAGAACCCTCGCCTCTAAACGAAAGAAACAGATATGTAATGCTCTTGCCCGGACAGCCAAGAAAAGGAGTCAGCAGCAGCCTTCTTAGTAATGGCTCATGGCCTCATGCCCACACATTCTATGGTTAGTCATAGTTCTTTTGGGCCTGAGGAAACATGAGAATGTGGCTAACTCATTTGTCGACTAAACTCAGTCTGTGCCTTGTGGTTCCTTCCTCGGGTCTGGGCTGAGAGATGGTAGCAAGCTTTTGTAAGAACATGAGGTTCTTGATATGGCCTACTTTGAAGGAATCTTTTATACAAAGTATGCATGTATGATTAATGGATTGTATAAGATGTCAATCTCGTGTTTCTCGTTCCTTTCTTTCTTGGTTTATGCATCATCAAACTAATCGGGTGTGGCTCAACCAACACATTTATGTATTAGACCCCAGTACAACCTTGAAATCACAAGTGCGTAGATGTAAACCTTGAGGGTGGTTGGTATAGGGATGTAGACGAGCTAAGCTACTTGCGGTATCTAGATTTACAAACTTTATTTTTAATGCCAGTCTGGTACTTAGTTTGTTGAAGCTGAAATATAACATAGAACCAAGAAAAGCTCATTCACGATGCGAACCATGTATGAATGTAAAGTTAAAGGAATGAAGGTTTGCAATGTGATTTGTTGTGGTTCACATATCATTTCAAATCCGCTATGATGTTGTTTAAGGCACGACACAATCTATTTTTTCGGTCTTAAGATCACTTTGTATATTCTTACCAAAAGCCGGTCATTTTCGGACAACTATTAAAGAATGATGATTTTCCATTCAACATTACCTCATCTATGATGGCAACTATTCTGCTTGTTGATCCCTATGTGGAAGAAGAAGTTCAGGCATTTTTTATTGATCAAGTTTAATTTTCAAAGAAAATTTAGCTGGAAGTTCAAAGAAGCTACACAGTTATTTAAGTCAAACGTTTGAACAGAGAGTTTGAGGAGAGCCCCTTGGAGTCTTTTCTTTCCTCTAGGTTGTCTAGGGGAGAATGACTCAACCCTTATCTAATATCATGTTTAAAATGGGTCTACAATGAATCTTGTCTTTTAAAAAATAAAAGAATTTGTGAAAACCCTAAATGGATAGATTACTCTATGGGTTGAAAGCATCAACAAGTTTAATGCGCTTAAAAGTATTATAGAAGAGATGGAGGGTATTCTTTAGAAACACGTATTTGAATTGAACGAAACCGGAGGATGTACTTACCCTTGAAAGTTATGATGTTTACTCTGAATTTGTGTCAAGGTGTACAATTCATGACGATGATTAGACATCAATTGTCACTCAATGCTTGGTATGTGTTACGTCTTGTTTTGATCGACTGATATTTTTTAATTTACTGTAGACTGGTATACGATTAGACTTGTAATTTTTATTCTGGTCAATGTTAGTTTTTACTACATAGTGATTGATATATGACTAGAAAACAATTTTATTTTCTAAAAAAATTATCAATTGTGTAACTAATATATTATTAAATAAATCTTTTTTAGAAGTAAATTTTTTATCTCCACTAATAAATCTTATTAATTGTGGCAGCCACCAAATCCTCGGAAATTGATGACCCAAAGCCACAATTGTCAAAGAAGGCTTGTGGACAACACGGCGTCGTTCCACCCTCATTCTGTCAATAGGAGTGTGGAAGGCATATTACCCCTTTTTCCCTTGTGGATTTGTCCTACCTACTCTTCCATTCCCATACCTTCCTTCGATTCTTTCATCCGTCTTCTTATCTATCTTATATCTCAAACTCATCTGGGTTTGATTTATCTACTCCCAATTCTTTCGCATCGGCATCTTTTGAGGTATGTTAAGATCTGTTCATGCGATTGATTGCTTCATCGTGTTGACTTTTAGTTTCCGGCTGAATTTTTGATGGATTTGATGAAATTAAGAACTGGGTTTATTAGATAGGGTTTCGTTCATGATTTTGATCCTTTGTGTGGCAGTATGTACTCCTAAAAGAGCTTTTGATTTCTTTTAGTATATGATATGTAACCGAATTAGCCAATTTCTGTTCGGTTTGATGTGCATGTCTACGCGGGTCGGGTCGATAATTTTGATGAAATTGAGTGCTAAAGTTTGTGAAGCCCTTGATTTAGTAAAATTTAGTATTTTTGCTTTTTGCATGAGCCCTTGATTTAGTAAATCGATGATTTAGATGGTATTTTAGTGCTGGTGGTCATGATTTAGATATATGATGTAGTGTAGATTTCGCTTTCTACTCTTCAAATAGTCTGTTATACATGGTTTTCATGCTCTTGCTATATATATGACAGAATTACTATCTATCTTTGGTTTGTTTCCTGAACTTCTTTTATGTGAATTGGTTACTTGACGGTGTTAACTTGGAATTTGTCCCCGCCATGATAGCTTAACGGTTGGGAACATGAAATCTGTACTGAAGGTCTAGGGATCAATCCTTGGCATATCCCATTTGGCTGTGCGTGATGGTAGCTTAACGGTTGGAAACATGAAATCTGTAGTGGAGTCCAGGGATCAATGCTTGGCACATGCCCTTTGGCTGTGGGTTTTACGATTTACTGCCTCCATGTTGGCCCCCCTAGGGTGGGTTACCTAAAAAACTTGGAATTATAGATTAGTTTGATGATGGGATATTTAGTTTGTTCGTAGTGCTAAAATTCACGATGTTGATCCTTCCCCATACAGAATAATTTTTTTAGTTATTCGTTCTGCTTGAATGTGATATATGTTGAAATAACATCTTTTTTTTTCCTGTTCTTTTTGTGCATTAGAAAACAAATTGGTAACTTGACAATCTTGACTTTGAGCTCAAGATTAGGTTTAATGAAATTGAGTATTATTTTGCATTTTGATTTAGTGGAAGTGGCTTCCTGATGATAAATTTAAGAAGATGTACATATCTATATATTGTAAAACATTCTATGTATTTTGCTCATCCAAGAGCCTATTAGGATTGAATTTTTTGGACAGGGGTGTCTTATGTCTAGGCATTTTCTTATCATTTAACATGAATAGGATTAGAGTTTGCACAGTATGAATTGAGATTTCAACATATGTGTGTGGTGGTGTATTCATATTAAGTTATTGATCAAACTTATAAGTATTATCTGTGTAGCTTTAGGCGAGTGATCTATGACAAAAAAACATGTTTTTTGTCACTGTATTCCTATGAAGTTATCGATTAAACCTATAATTTGTTTTTGTGTGAAGATGAATGTTAACACATTGAACTATTTATACACCTTATTAGTTTACCATAGATACCAATTTGTGCTGTTTTTATGGATTTTTCTTTAGAATTTAATGTTCCAAAAGCTGTTTGTACTTTGTAGCCTCATAATGATACTAGGTATGGCAACATTCTCATGATCAACACGAATATCTCGACTTTTTATGTGGCTTATGAATTACATAACTTACCTATTAGATCTGGCGTTCATTTATGTGTTTCTAAAGTGCTCATAGTTTCAGTCATACAAATTGATTGTTGGGATCCAAGCTTCGTTGCCTTGTTTAAAACTAGCATGTGAATGTGTCATTAATATGTGTTAGTGGTGGCAATTTCAATCCCATTTACTTAAGAATGGGACTATTCAGGTTGTGTTTTGTCTCTTAGGGGTTAAACGGGTAAATTAAAAGAAATAGCATAAAAGGAAAGTGGTTGAATGGGTCGAAAATCACTCCAACTGTATTTTAATGCATAAAATTTCATGAATTATTTTGTTCAAAACATAAATTACTACTGAAATAACATAACTTTTACTCATATTTGACCTGCATATCTTTAACCTGTAATATGTGGAATTTTGTGTGTAATGCTTATATACGTTTGTCTTGTATGTGCAGGCGAAAAGATGAACTTTTTCTGTAGGAATATGGGTGATGAATCTTCACCATCCCAGCATGATATTGTCCGATGCCCATTTTTGCGCAACATTAACGAACCAACTAATTTTTCCTTTTCATCATCCATGGCTTTTCCATTGACTGTAAGTTTCTTATTTCTCTTATGGTTTTTACTTGGAGGTGGCAAAAATTCTGTAACGAGTCCCAAATGGGACAGGTTGACCCAACACACTTTTTGTCCAAATTTTATACTTTTTCTTGAATAGTTATTATGTCAGATATTATCAATAATAATAATTTAATGTTTTGTTTACAATGAGTCAGAAGGTTATAAGCATTTAAAACACACTTTGTGTTACTTTAAAACTACAACACTACCCAATCCCGCCAGAGCGGTGTGTGGGAGAGGTAAGATGTACACAGTCATACCCAAGCAACACTAATACGGTGCGACTTTAAAACTGTTCGACCTATTTGACACGTTTCTAGTAAAAACAAAATTAACTTTTAAAATTTACCCGTTTGTCCTATTAGAGATTAATAATAATGCGAGTCTATCCATTTATAAGTAAAGGGGACCTAATTGTCACCATTAACTTCACCGCAACTGAGTGACTCGAAAAATATTCTGAATCGACCCGGTTAAGCTTGAGCTACCTAAGTAGACTTTCGAGTTGATCTGTATTGAGCTCGTGACATTGTACAATTTTTCCCTTTTTGTATATTTACATCTACATTACGGTCGTACTATCTGAGCGAGCTGTGTCGAGTCGAGCTAAAAAGTATCGAGTAATTAATACCAACTTTGATTTTATTATATATTTTAAATATTGATAATGGTGGTCAAGCGGAGGTTGAAGGTATTGCCTCAACTTGAAAGTATCGGTTAATTATGCGAGTTTCTGGCTTCGAGTTTTATAATCGAATCGAGCTTGAGCCGTTGATCTTGAGCTTGGCACTGTGTCGACTTAACTGGGGTCGATTACAACCCTACAAGAAGAAAAATAAATGGATTATAAGGGGTTGAAGCATAAAACTATCTGTACAAAATGCATAGGAAAGACTAGAATATCAATGGTGAAAAACCCGTGCACACTCTTTGGAGGGTCATGGAAGCAGCGCATCTTGCATTTTAGGGAAAGACTACTTAAAATAGCATTCCATCCCCAAAAAAGAAATCTTCACATATTACAAATTTTGATCATAAATTTTTTGTTTTCAATCAGGCCCGGGGAAACAAAGGTCCAATATTCGAGGATGGTCCCAATTTTGATATGGCGTTTAGGCTTTTCCATGGGCAGAATGGTGTTGTCCCTCTTTCTGAGGGATCATTGCAATTTCCCCATAGGGTGAAGCCCGAAACAGTGTCTCAGCAGTTCAATCCTTTAGCAGCAAAGGCTGCTACTATCAGCCTCTCTGGTTTTGGAGGGTCCTTTGGTTTTGATGCATTCAACGAGATGTTTAAGAATCAACAAAAAAAGCACAAATCTTCCAAAAAAGATTCTTCTCAGGTACAGTAGCTAGCAATTTGATTGAATCTTTCTTCTCCTTATAAATTAAGATACAACGTCAGGAAAAGATGTTGAAAAACGTTAGATTTGATTGAATGATACCTTTAAGTGTGCTTAAGGATGTTTGGATTTGTGTTCTGTAACTAATGATCTTATTAAAGCGATTTAAAGCTGTAATTACCAGTTATTAATGTGTGGATTGCTTGTTATAAGTTATAACCTGATTAGTTAAGGCTTAAATAATACGTTGCATACTACCTACAACAAACTGATAATCTAAGGGCAAACTACTATTACATGGTTTCGGTTTTCCCATTCTATGTACCTAATTTGACATGCTCAACTCAGGTTTTTCAAAAAATTCACGGATGTGTTGTTTCTCGTCATCATCATTATTATTATTTTGGAAGCATGTTCTCACTTTCTCGTCATCATCATTATTATTATTTTGGAAGCATGTTTCTCGTCATTATATCTTTAAGTTTTTTGAGTGATCTTAATTTGTCAAATACTTAAAGATCTGAGTATCATATACCATCCATTCAACTAGTATTAGCACATTCAAACAATACAATTTGTGTGTAGTTATTGCAGATTTACAGCTGATTATTTGATTCTGATCTTTCAACATAAGGTAATCACTTTCAAGGTGTTTGAGGCCGGCTGAATAAGGATCTTACTTTTTTTAAATGATTTTACAGAAAGGAGACTCGACTCATGAGGCAATGGGCGAGGAGTGGCTGCAAAGTGGGAATTGTCCGATTGCCAAGTCGTATAGGGCGGTGAGTAACGTTCTACCACTTGTGGCCAAGGCATTCAAACCACCATCAGGCATAAAATACAAGTGCCCACAAGCAATCGTGGCAGCTCGGGCAGCTCTAGCACGAACCGCCTTTGCAAAGAACCTCAGACCTCAACCCCTCCCTGCAAAGATACTAGTAATTGGGGTGATGGGCATGGCGGCTAATGTCCCATTAGGTATTTGGCGAGAACATACAGAAAAATTCTCACCTTCTTGGTTTGCCGCTGTTCATGCAGCGGTTCCTTTTATAGCCATGCTCAGAAAGTCTGTTTTGATGCCAAAAACTGCCATGGCATTTACAATTGCCGCTTCTATTCTAGGACAGGTTATTGGATCTAGAGCTGAGCGCTATCGCCTGAAAGCTATTGCTGCCAGACCTCCAACTGTCACAGAAACTTTCGTTAGTGGGTTTGACCCGTCTGGGGTCAATGTATGTGGGTCCCATCCAGTGGGCGGGCATTGTGGTGAAGCTGTTGAATGGAAATCCACCCCTCTGCAAGTTGCCGGGCCATCTGCTTAACAAGTCAATTTTTGATTGCTTGGTTGTGTTATGTTATGTTATGTTTGGTTTTCTGTGGAGCATGAGTTTATAAAAATAAAAGATACAGGATTTATTATGATAAAAATATTATCAAATTTGTGAAAAGACTCTTGAGTGTATCATTGCTGCCGGCTGTTGGTGGTGTTTGATTGTAAAAATGTTTTAAGATGTGTATCTTGTTAGTTCTTTCTCTTTCCTGATAACTAATGAGGATGAAATAGGAATGATAGGCAGCCCATGCTTTAACACAGGCTTGATTAGGAGTTTAGGATAATTCTTTGAACAGTCGGAATTCCATACTTTAGGAACCGATCTAGTGGATACGGGGGGTATGATTTGACGGTCCTACATCTACACGATGGCCGAGAGAATGTGTTTCGAAAGATCTCCGACTTATAAAGTGTTGTTCATAAGTTGCTTTATGTGATAAGTTGTAAAACTATGAGTAATAATGGAAATAATTACTAAATATTATTAAAATATATTTGAATTATTTTATACTAAAATATTACTTTTAACTTATAAGATAGCCTCCAAAAGTCTCCAAATTATGGCAGTCTTCATCCTGATCAACACATCTTCTAACTCAAGTTTTGATACTCTATTCGGTATCTTCTTGAACATGATTTTATTATGATACATTTGGAGGTCGCTTCCGTAATGGACAAAAACTTGTTTGGTTGGACGAAGGTGTGGTCTGGTATGGTTTGGTACGGCTAGTTCTGATCTGTTCGAGTGTGGTACGGACCGGTTTGATCAGGTCTAATCGCGTTGACGATTTCCACATGCACATCCTTATATAAGTTGACCACATAAGGATTCTTTTATAGATAAAGAACTTATATATAAATAAATAAAAAATGCAAAATGGTTAGTTTGGATGGGATAATCGATTTTATTAACATGTTAGTCGAAGTTATGATTGAAATTGTTTAATATAAAGGCTTGTTAGGATATAATAGTTAAGTCTTCTTTTCCTTCTAACAAAGGGAAACTTATATTAAACAAAGTATATAAATGATCTAAAATAGCAATGAACTTTTATTGTTTATTCTAAAAATATCATGTCCCCTTTGTTTTATTCTTGTTTTGTCTTTCATACTATCAAGCTATATTCTAATTGTTATTTTATGAATTCAACTTTCAAAAATATGATTGTGTCTATCAAACTTTTAAAAGTATGTTATTTTGTGTATTAAATTTTTTATTGTATGTATTAAACTATATAACTCTTTTGCTTTTTTATGTAATCAAAATATATACAATAGCAAGAAATTAAAAGTTTAATTCATATAATAACACTTTTTGAAGAGGATACACATAATAACAAATGAGTTGTAGTTTACTACTCACTCTGTCTCAAAAATATTGTTCACTTTTAACTTTTTGAAGCCTTTATTTTTCAACTTTTAACATAAATGTTTTTGTTTGTGTTATATAATACTTGATGAGTTGAGGCAAAATATATTAACCGGATTGTATTTTAAGTGTATTTTCATTGGTATAGTTCTTATCAAATATTATATATAACACAAACAAAAATACTTAAAATACTTAATCATCTAATTATTAATATTATCTAATAATTTCTTTAACTAAAAAACCGAATTAAATGTTTAAATATAAATAAAATCATATAAAATCTACAAGTACCTACATAGGGTATGTCTGGCGGAAGTAGCTGGTAGCTGTAGCTGGTAACTGTAGCTGGAAGCTGGTAGCTGGAGCTGGAAGCTGTATCCTTTATATGTATATGTGTTTGGCAAAATAGCTGGTAGCTGGAGCTTAATTGTGTAAAATGACAAAAAAATGACAAAATGACAAATAATAAAAATAAAAGGAATTGTAAAACAATTTTAAAGAGGGTATTTAGGTAATTTTATATATAAAAAGCCTCCAGCTAGTTTTAAAAGCTACTTCAAGAAGCTTTTTATTTTGAAGCTTTTTGTTTAAGAAAAAGCTTTCAGCTTTTTAATCCGAACAGAACTTGTAGCTTTTTATTTCAAAACAAAAAGCTACCAGCTCCAAAAAGCTGCGTACCGAACATACCCATAATCCGAAAAATAAGATTCACCCAAAATAAGATTTATGTTTTAGGTTTTATAATTTCCAAAAATTAAATACTTAGTTTCTAAAAATTAATTTTGGGTTTTACAATTGATAAATTAATCTCAAAAGTAATTTATTAATGATCTAATTGATTACTTGCGTTTCTCTAAATAAATAGTTCTAGTTAATTCATTTTACTTGTTTAACAAATATAAATACCGATTAATATTTAATCAATTTATTCATTATATCCAAAATATAAATTTAAACCATCTTTTAACTTGGTTATTTGGGTCAATAATAGTTTAACCATCATAGTTTTAATTCAGTTTCGGTTTAATCATCAAAGTTTTTTTTTCAAACAGTTTAAACATAAAGTTTGAATTTATAATTATTTAATCCTCAAAGTTACACCTTCTTTTTGGTTTAAACCTTAAAGTTTTTTTCAAACGATTTAATCCTTAAATTTTTGTTAAAAAATGACTTAACCCTCTAAGTTTTGTTAACTTTTCAATAAAAAGTAAAATGCATAATAAGTAGAGAGGGTAAAATCGAAAACCATACAAAACTTAAGTGATTAATTAGTTTTTTTAACAAAACTTCAACGTTTAAATCATTTGAAAAAAAGTTTGAGGATTAAATCATAACAAATTCAAACTTTATGGTAATTTCGTTTAGAAAAAAACTTTGATGGTTAAACCATCATTGACCCTAATTATTTTGTAACATCTTTACGAAATAAATTCCCAATAAATCTCAACGTAGTGTTAGGATAGCATTTTTTGCTCTATTCTAAGCGCTCACATGTTTGACCTGTGATTATCTACATTAATTATGACATCCAATTATACACACTTATCCTAATAGACTTATGCAATTGTAAATCAGTTATACTAGTTGATGTCATGAACCTAAGAACTCTTATTCGACATTTAGGCTAGACGAGTACATAAGATCTCTTATATCATGTAGTTACAAAAATATTAATATACCTTAATGAATCAATTAACTAATGAAGAATCAAGTATGGTTAGACTTTTCATTTGCAACACATAGTTTGAGTTTCGAGGAAAAGCACGAATATAGTTAACTCTATTACTTAAAAATTCTATTGTTGGTTTACAATATCGAATCGTAAATGACAAAGAATAAATCAATTCGTTTCGGTCATTAGGGGCCGAAATATCCCTCTTCAAAAGAAGAGGTGCAAATCTCATCCTAAATATTTGCATAAATTACACTCATCCCTTTGAACTTAAATATACCCTCATAACTACCCTACTTTAATGGAACCTTAGAACCCACTAAAATCTGGAAGTTCTCGTGTCATAGACCAAGTACCACATGTTGGAAAGAGAATTTAGTTGAGATATATTTGTGATTATATCTACGAAGTAATCTAAAAATGAATGAAGATTGTTTTCGTAATAAAATCTTTATTCTTGATAGAGAGGTGATATATATAGTCCTTTTCAGCATACTGAGCACTAAGATCTTTACTTCATTCCGAGTGATCTTCAGTATTCTCCAACAATGTCTCAAATATCTTCTAATTGCAATAGGATTAACAAACTTTGGTACCCATTTCGTTTCGAGTCTAGAATTGTTAGCACATGCCGTTTTTCGCATCCATATTTTTGAATTTTTAATTACTGGTTTATGGATCTCTTTATTCATTGGTCCCAAATGCCACTGAGGAATTCCACGTTTAACAAAAAACTCATGTATTATCTTTTTTGAAGTTTGACAATTCTTCTCTTTTGATAACCTTAACAAGTACTTGACTGAATATACCATAAATGGATATTTCACGTCAGTTTTAAGCACAAAATCAAATTTAGTATTTGGTTTTGAGAAAGATTTGTGGTGTTGTTGTTGTTTTGGGATTCCTTATTTAGGAACAAAATTAGATGAGAACTCATCCTTAATTACATTATTTACCCTGAACTCTGATGTTCTTGGGGCTGGTTCAGAATGTTTCTTCTTTGGCGTCCATGATGAATTCTTCATCTTGGAAGTTGATGGTTCACAAGATGATTTGATGTTGACAGAATTCTTATTAGGAATCCATGTTTGCTTCTTCTTTAATGATGAATCATATGTGACAACAGAGAAACAAGAATCAGAACTGTTTGAATAATAAAAGTTTTGTTTACCTTTAGACTTTGGTTTCTTCTATTGATGAGAGAATTCGGTTGCATAGACTGGAGCCTTCACTGATTTAGAAAAGTCTACAGAAAATGTAGTACTCCTTTTGATCGGTTCATCAAAGATGAAGGTGTCATCTGAATCTTCAGAATCTATAACAGAGAGATAAGAAGAATCAGTTTGGCTACTACAATGTGATCTAAATCAAAAGGTTTTGATCTAGAAATCTTTTCAGCGAAAGTCTTTTGTAGCTCAGAACTTTTAGCCATAAAATCCATTTTTTCTTTCTCAAATCTCTCTTTTTCGATGTCTAGTGTCATTTGGAGCCCAGAAATCTTCTTTTCTAAGACTGAGCTGGGAGCAGAATGTTGAGAAGAGGTTTCAAGCTGTTACACTAAATCTTTGATATTTTCTTGCAACTTATCTCTTGCATCATAGAGTAGTTTCATCATTTTCAGATTGTTGTCAAAACTCCTCTGTGCATCTTTTAGCTCGACAAAATAATTAGACAAGATTTCTTTCAGTATGGTATAATCTGTATTCAAAATGTTTGCTCTCTTCTCTTTATCACAATCAACATTTATCTTCCAAATCAAACTTTTGACATTTGCTCCTCAAAAGTTGAGATTCCTGTAACACCTGGCACATCTTTTGCTTGAGCATGTTTTTCTCTTTCTTGAGACAATTTGCTTTTCTTTTCAAACTTAAATCCTTGAAATTTTAAAGGCTTAAAATGAATCTTTGTAGACACTTCGGGATATTTCTTACACAATTCAGAAAGTTGTTCTATGTGTTCATCCACTAAGTCACCATACAGAAGAAACATATCATTTAGCATCGTCTTCAAAAATTCTTCAGTCTTTGTGAAGAAAAGGTTGACTGCAGACCAGGTTGAAAGATTCTCTTGAACAGAAATCCTGGTACAATTCATCTTTGCTTGTCTTGAATCACACAATGACAGAACTTGTTTGGTTGGATGAAGGTGTGGTCTGGTATGGTTTGGTACGGCCAGGTCTGATCCGTTCGAGTTTGGTCCGGGAAGGTTTGATCAGGTCTAATCGTGTTGACGATTTCCACATGACACATCCTTATATAAGTTGACCACATAAGGATTCTTTTTATAGATAAAGAACTAATATAAATAAATAAAAAATGCAAAATGGTTAGTTTGGACTTTGGATGGAATAATCGATTTTATTAACATACTAATCAAAGTTATGATTGAAATTGTTTAATATAAAGGCTTATTAGGATGTAATAGTTAGTCTTCTTTTCCTTTTAACAAAGGGAAACTTATATTAAACAAAGTATATAAATGATCCAAAATAGCAATAAACTTTTATTGGTTGATTATCATGTCGCCTAATTTTTTATTTGAGTTTTTTCTTTAAAATGTATTAAAATATACTGCAGTTGTTATTATATGTATTCATCTTTCAAAAATATTATTGTGTTTATCAAACTTTCAAAAATATGTTATTTTGTTTATTAAATTTTATATTATATGTACTAAACTTATATAACTCTTTTAGCTTTTTATGTAATCAAAATATATATACAATAACAAGAAATAAAGTTCAATTAACATAATAACACTTTTTGAATTTTTTCGTTTTTAACTTTTATCATAAATGTTTTTGTTTGTGTTATATAATACTTGATGCAAAATATATGAATGAATTGTTTTTAAATGTAATTTTATTAGTATAATTTTTATCAAGTATTATATAACACACAAACAAAAATATTTAAAATACGTAATCATCTAATTATTAATATTATCTAATAATTACTTTCATTAAAAAACCGAATTGCATGTTTAAATATAAATAAAATCATATAAAATCTACAAGTACGTACATAATCCGAAAAATAAGATTCACCCAAAATAGATTTATGTTTTAGGTTTTATAATTTCCAAAAACTAAATACTTAGTTTCTAAAAATTAATTTTGGTTTTTGCAATTCATAATTTAAATCTCAAAAGTAATTTATTAATGATCTAATTGATTAGTTGTGTTTCTCTAAATAAATGGTTCTAGTTAATTCAATTTTACTTGTTTAACAAATATAAATGCCCATTAATATTTAATCATTTTATTTCTCTTATCCAATAAATTTTGTAACATCTTTATGAAATAAATTCCCAATAAATCTCCTCGTAGTGTTAGGATAACATTTTTTGCTCTATTTTAAGTGCTCACGTGTATGACCTGTGACTATCTACATTAATTATGACATTCGATCATACACACTTATCCTAATAGACTCATGCAGATCAGTTATACTAGTTGATGCTATGAACCTAAGAAAGTCCCTTATTCGACATTTAGGCTAGACCAGTACATAAGATCTCTTATATTATGTTGTTAAAAAATATTAATATAACTTCGTGAATCAACTATTGAAGAATCAAGTATGGTTAGACTTTCCATTTAGAATAAATAGTTTGAGTTTAGAGTAAAAGCACGAATATAGTTAACTCTATTACTTAAGAATCCTATTTTTTGATTACCAAATATTTACTAAATCATAAATGACAAAGATAAAATCAATTCATTCCATCAGGGGACAAAATATCCCTCTTCAAAAGAAAAGGTGCAAATCTCATCCTGAATATTTGCACCGATTACACTCCTCCGTTTAAACTTAAATATGCCTCGTATAACTACCCTACTTTGGTGGAACGTTAGAACCCACTAAAATCTAGAAGTTCTCGTGTCATAGACCAAGCGCCACGGGTTGTAAAGACAATTTAGTCGAGTTATACTTTGTGATTATATCTACGAAGTAATCTCAAATGTGAGTTTATTAACAAACAGTTGTACCCTTTTAAATAGAATAAGTAATAAGAAAAGTTAAAATGACATACAATTTTAAAATAAGTTATGAATGAAACAATTAGATGTGAGCTATAACGTTTAACTCTCAAGGGTTGTTTGGTTGGTGAAATTGTTAAGAAGTCGTAAGAATTGGACATACTATTCCTTAAGCTATTTGGTTGGATTTTTGTTAGACTTGGAATCTCGCTAATTCCTTTGTATTCCTTCACACATGAGATTTTATAGTTTCGGTATTGAGATGGAATTAAAAACATTCCTTAGATTTTTAGAAGGAATTGTTAGGAATATGTGAGAATTGACATTCCATTCCTTATGCTATTTCATTAGATTTTCGATTAGGTCCGTATCGATATCACTGTCACACCATCCCTCATTTAATGGTTTGATTTCTTGTTCCACTACAAATGATGTTCAATCAATTGGAGGGTCCTAGAAGGAAATCCATTGCTAGAAAATGATTGTAGGGTTCTTCAAAAGAATTCAATTGTAGGGTTCTTTGCTTGAGTGTCTAATTGGTAGAATCAATTAGGGCTCAACTGTTTTTCTAAAAAATTTCACATGTTATTACATATATATGTTCCTATTTCTTTTAACAAATTTACCAGCCAAACATAATTAACATGTTTATAGATTTCAATTTTAATTCCTTAGTCAAGTTTTAATTTATTTTAAAACATTCTATAAACCAATTTTAACCTTAGTGTTTTTATAGTTGTAACAAATCACATACTCAGTATTTGTTTGAACAGGATAATATAAGTGGTAATTATCTACCACATAAAAATCCTATAGAAAAATGCCTTATATGTTAAAAAAAATATGCAAATAGTGATACACCATAACTTATGGTTAATTTATGTTCTTACCCTGGTATAAAAATAGGGAATTTTATATTCAACAAAATTAATAAAATCTTTCTCTTTTAATTCCTTTATAAAACATTTTTTAACAACAAATACACGTATTTACTAAATATACTTCTAAATCTACTCTTTTGTTTATTATATGACTTAAACCCTGAACCACTTAAAGAGAGACACATTTATATAACAAATGATACTGTTAGACTATAAACCTTTTCATAATGGGAGATGATCTGTACATAACAGATTTTTGTCATACATAAAAATTAGTTGTTGTTTGGACTATTGTACCATTAAATATGTGGATGGAAATAAAAGATAGTGAAATTCTAAGGGTATAAAAGTCACAATTGTTATATATAATAAAATCTTGTTGTGTACAAATCAATTTTATTTAATAATTTCTTTTATAACAATTTGAAAAGTAAATAATTATACGCTAAAGATATAGTAAGTTGTCCACTAGAGTTTAACATTTTATCACGTGCTTTTGTTTTTGCTTTCTTGTCACTTTCCTACCAACTTGTCACAAATTCCTTGACCAATAATGAGTCCAATATTTAATTTGGTAGCATACATTTATGGCAATGAATATGTTTAATCCGTATTTATTGAACGTGTAATTTTATTTGAATCTTCTTAATAATATAAATTGATTCATTTGAATGTATGATTTATATTAAATATTATAATAGATCGATATGACATTTTTAGTATATGAGAAGGAGAGGTTCCAAATATTAGCATCATTTATTGACAAACATTTAGTTTGCGTGAATTTTTTTAAGGGAAAATTTCATAATAGTATATCTATTTTTTATACATTTTTTAAATTTATGTAACTTTTGTTAAGTTTTTCTAATTAGGTCTTAGATTATGCATATTTCTTTCAAGTAATGTAGCGAGTAATCTGTTACTTGTTAAACCAATAATCATTTTCAATGATATAAATAAACTTATCAATTTATGTAATATTCTTTTTAACTTGTTTAATTTGTGCAAAATTTTATTTTTTATAATTAATAAGTTTATTATTAGTAGTATTAATATAATAATAATAATTATAACTACTATCATTATTTTTATAACCGCCCTTCTAGGTATAAAAATCTAGTTTTACTTATAAAAATATTATCTTTGTTAATTTCTTTATTCTTTTAATTTATTTGACATTTACTATATAACTTTTGTTGGTGTCATTGGTGTTATTATTATCCTCTATGGGCCGGCAAAAAAAACTTTTTCTTACCAACTACAATAAAACTTATAATTAAAGTGTAAGATAATTTTTTTTTTCATTTTACTTCAATGAAGAATAAATATTTTTTTTGTAATATAAGATTAAGAAAAATATAATTTTTTGCTAGATTATTGACTTTTTGAAAGCTTTAACATCTAAAGTTTTTAATAACACGTTAATGTTACATTACTTTTTTTTCTTTTCCTGTCATTTTAGTTTTACCTTTCTCAATCATTTCCTCATTTTTTTAATTTTATTATTATATTAACGAAGAGAGAGAGAGAGAAAGAGAAGAAAAAAGAGTGAGGGAAAGAGAGAGGAGAAAAAAAAGAAAGAGAAATAGGATAGGATAGCGTGGGGTGGGCCGGTGGGGTGGAGAAAACCGAAGGGAAGAACCTAATGGTGCTTCCTATTTTCCTTGAGGACCATGTGGACCCGACTAAAAGGATGGATTGCTCACAACGGATAGCCCAACAAATCATGTTATTTGGAAGTGATTTGTACAAAATACTGTTTTGTCATATACAACAGTTATGAATTGTATACTCTTATAAAATAATTTTTCTCAACCATATGTTCAAGATTGTTATGGTCTAGACATACATTCTTTTGTTAAATAAGTTTTGTGCACAAATTATCAGTAGATGATATCTACATGACACAATTTAACCATACACAACAAATTGGGCATTTATACCTTTGTGCAATTATTATCTTTATATCTTATCCATATATTTAAGGGTACAAATGTCCAAATAACACTTTGTTGTTATGTATGACTAAAGTGTCTTGTGTATGAACCCCAAATCATTTCTAAAGTTATATTATTATATAATAATAATAATAATTGTTATAGTTTAGAAAATAAGAAAAAAGATACAAAATCATCATAAAGCTTATTACTTCCGAAGTCCGAACTATTTGTTTAATGATTGGTAAATGATGAAGAGGTAAGTTGATTATTATAAAAGTAAAATAAAAAAATAAATTCTTTTGACCTCAATCCTATAAACGACAACAAAACGGTTAAAACTAATTCTCTTGAAAAACTTTTCTAGTTTTGAAGTTAGGTGGTAATGATGTATCAAAATTTCTACGTAGGATGAGAACTCTAGAATTTAAAATAATAAAATTATATTTTATTATATTATTATCGCATCACTTTTATTCACAACCTAGTTTACAAAAGTCTTTAGTTGAATGTAATTGGAATTCCGCACCATGTTTGATTTAGAGATTGAAGGAAAAGGAATATGTGTGATCCTTTCAAATTTAAAATCTTAAGGAGTCTAGTAGTTACGTGTGGTGGTAAGTATTTATTTATTTAGTTATTTATTTGTAATTTTATATGATTATTGATATAATAATTGAGCCACGAGGTTAAAAGTAGAAATATATAGTTTTATATATTTATGTGTTAATTGAACTAATAGTTCGTTTTTACTTGAGGGTCGTAAATAATACCTCGTTAGTTATTAATTAATTGAGTAGGATTATTTAATTAATCAACTGTGAGTAAGATAACAGGTTAATGTACTATGTGTGTTGTGTTTAATTAAACACTTGAGCCGACTTTGGCTCTTCTTCCCTTTTCTTTTGGTGGTTATCTCATTCATATGTGTGTGAGCTCTTCCCTTGTTTTGAAGAAACCTCAAGTTACCAGCCCTTGATTACTTGATTATTTGGATTGCTACTAAGTAAAGGTTAGTATTTGTTCTTGATGAGTTCTTGACGTAGCTTTGTATTGCTCTTCTAGGGTTCATGTAGAAATTGGGTATTATGATAAACTGAAGTTGGTCTTGTATTTAGTTGTAAGGGTATGTTAATTTGGTATTAGTTTGATGTTTAAATTCTATTTTTTATTGATTCTGCCTAGAACTCCGTTAATGGAGAATGATGATGAAGTTGGATTTTGAATTTGTTAAGGAATTGATGTTCATATGGTTTTAATGTGTTTTCGTTGATGTTTGTACATGTTATTGAGGTCTTTGATGCTATAGAACTAGTACAAGTTGATTTTCAGATTTTGTTGGTAGTATTGGATTGCTTAGAGCATGGCTGGAACAGGGCAAAAGTTGAACCGCAGGACTGCTGTTCGACGGTCATCGTGCCATAACGGTTGAAGGGGATCGCGACACGATCCCTGCTGCAATGCAATTTTGTGTTTTTTATGCTTTTATTCAAGTTGTTTAATGTTCTTATATATCATACTTAGTTCTATCATTGTTTATTTGAGATAAATAAGTTGGCTTGATGATGGATGCTATATATGGAGATATAAGTGTTATGTGCACACTTTGATTTAAGAAATTGGTATTGGTAGACCTTGTTCATGTCTAGCTGATTTCTAAATGTTATAAATCATGTAAATAGGTTATATGCTAGTTGAGCATGTGTTTTATGATGATTTACATGAGTTGGTTGTATTGGATGAGTTTTGACCCGTTTGTGAAATAACTTAGTTATTGGAGTTATTTGGGACTTGAATTCTAATTCGGGTTGTGGTGTATTCTCAAGTAAGGAAAAAACTCAGTGATATTAGACAACTGAGCTTGGAGATTGGTAAACACAGGTGAGTGGACTTTTAGCTCATGGATAGTTATCTGTTGTAACGGTTATGGTTGCAACTGTTTGTTGATTGACGCATTGATAGACTGTTTAGTCTGATGATTGATTAACTGGTTATGTGTTACTTAATCATGGAATCTTTGATATGTGCACACGGATGAAGGAGGTCAGTCTGGCTGGGCTATGGGTTGGGCTCATTTGTTATCGGCTAATAAGTAATTAGATCTTTTGATGCATTCGTTGCAACTTAAAGGTATTACTATGTGATTATAGAAAATGTGCTATCGTTAAACCTTTGCTTGGCCGACATGGGTTGTAGGTTCTGCAGAACCGCCGGTCCTCTGTGTTGCTTGTTTAGTTGTTGTTGTTGTATCCATATTGTTGTGGCCGATGCTATTTGTTGGTTAAGCTTCCATTCATTTAACTTTGAGCTAATCCCTCGCCTTTCACTCCATTTTTGCAGGTTTTGATAAGTATAGTTGTTGAGCTGGGAGTTGGTGCTTGTCTTAGGATAATTGACTGCCACTCTAATATATTTTTGAATGATGAGCCATTTCTAAATTTATGTAACACTGGGTTTTGATACTGGCTTTAGTTAACAGTAAGTATTTTGTATACTTCAATCTTTTGTAAAGAGGTTGATATATATATATATATATATATATATATATATATATATATATATATTATTTATAGTAGCGCTTTCACAGTTTTAAAAAATAAAATGGCAGTGTTACAGTTTTAGTCAATTAGGATTTCATGAGGCTTTGTTCATCTTCATCTTTTTTGGGGATAGGTAATCTTCATCGAACAAAAGGCCAATTTGTTCTCATTTTAATTTAAATCTACATAAAAACGAGCTATAGAAAAATTTACATATCGAAAGACTAATTCCATCTTTATACCTTCCATTTCAATTCCTTGGACATATTGAAAGACTAAACCCATATGAACTAATTTATGTATATCACATCAGTGTTATGTTTAGCTTCATTGATGTTTAGACTTGGAATAAATTTCATCTTTGTATCATATTAGTGTACTGTGAACCGGATAGTGAATGTATGTCACTATGTCCAATGTTATAAGAAATTAAAGGTTCATACAGTCACACACTTAGTTAGAACTATTATTGGATACCACCAAATATTGTACGGGAATGATTAATTAGATAAACTAATCTGGGAGAAATAAATAATAAATAATATTATTATTTAAGTGTAAAACCTAATTAAATATTAGTTTAATATCAAAAGTTGATACACATAATAAAAACTTTTAGGTCTCGTTTGTTTCACAGTATTCGAAGGAATAGAATGGAATTGAAATCAAATTTCGTGTTATATTGCGTTTGGTAAACTTGTGTTTGAATAGTATCTCATTCTTTAGAATATTTACTTATCTCAAGTAATGGAAAGTTCATTCCATAAGTGGGCTGTATGGAATTCAAATTAATTACATTTTTTCGGATTCTACAAAACAAACGAAACCTTAAAATGCGATACACACAATAACAAAAACCTAACAAGTTGAATATATTTTGGTTAACTTAACATTTCTTTATACTAATCCTTCTATACATGTGATTTTGTGCTTCATGCCCAGCTTAACTTATAAATATCTTATATACCCTTCTTAAGTTTTCAAAATATCTTATTTGCCCAACTTAACTTATAAATATCTTATATACTCTTCTTAAATTTTCGAAATATCATATTTGCCCAAATCACCTTTTTTATTAATTTTTAATCATTTTAAATGAGTTATAATTATAAAATATGATTCAATGACTATTTTACCTCTCTTTTAAATATATTTAATAAAACATCGTCTATATCCTTACTACTCGTATTTATCCAAGTTATATATATACACACACGATTCTTATAATTAATTTGGATGATCGAGTACAGTTAATGCATATATATATATAATATATTATGCATAATTCTTTTGTTTTAAAAAATTAGAATTGATTAAAATAATAATGTTTTTCTTAATTGTGTAGATACGTTGATTAGTGCGTTAATTACATGATATATATACACACACACGCATAAACCGTACTCGATCATTCAAATTAATTAATAGAATTGTATGTGTGTGTGTGTGTATATATATATATATATAACTTGGATAAATATGAGTAGTAAGGATATAAGTGATGCTTTTATAAATAGATTTAAAAGAGGAGTATAATAGTCATTGAATAATATTTTATAATTGTGATTCATTTAAAATGATTAAAAATTGATAAAAAAAGGTGATTTGGGCAAATATGATATTTTGAAAACTTAAGAAGGATATATAGGATATTTATAAGTTAATCTGGACAAATAAGATATTTTGAAAACTTAAGAAGGATATATAGGATATTTTTAAAATTTAAGATGTGTATATAGGATATTTTTAAGTTAAGGTGGGCAAATAAGATATTTTGATGTTTAACATGGGTATATATGAAATTAACCCAATAATTTTCTTCACCAAGTAATTACTATCAATTAAAATATCTCGATCCATGATGTACAAGTCTTATGTACTTAAAGATCAATTATTTAAAGAGTTATAACTGTTAAATTAGACTTGATTTATTTTCTTGTCAAGTTAAAACTAATATCTTGGGTTATACCATTTAACTTGTAAATGTTTGTCGGGTGTTTTTTTTGGGCATCATACTCTACTAGATTTTATAGGTATTTTACATATAGGATATGATTTGTATATAACACGAATTAATTTATACAATAATCATAACATTTTTATCTTTACAAATTCATAATGTATTTTTCTTATCCACATATTACAAGGGTAATATTGTCAAAAACACATACATTTTTTTTGTTTATAACAAAACCTTTTGTGGCAAATCATCTCCCTTTACATATTAATTCTTAACATCATGGCTTAATTTAAAAAAATAGAAGTGATTTCATCCCACATTCCCACCTTTGTCTTACTTTATACATGATATTTGTCACTCGTCTTCGATCGTCAACAAGAGATGGAGGCTAGGTTGCCAATAGCCCAATAGACATGGTAATTTAGGTGATCACCAGTTGCGCGACATGGTCTATCACGTGTTTGAGTGTTGGTCGCCATTGACAATGGCACTTTAGGTGTAAAAGCCGATTTCCACGAGTGATGGAGGCTAGGTTGTCAGTTATGGATGTAAACGAATTGAACCTAGCCGAACTTTACATTAATCGAGCTAGACTCATTTAAAATTACAGAAGCTCGAGCTCGTTCGAGCTTGTATTTTGAGGCTCGAGCTCTTCTCGCGAAAGGTTGTATGAAACTCATAATAGGTTCGCTAAAGTTAGTTTAAATTATATGAGTTTTTTTGAATAATATTATATGATTACGTAAATAAAAAGTAAAAAAAATATAAAAATATATATTATATCAAAGCTTGATTAAGCTTGCGAGCTTAAACAAGTCCAATACACAAGGCCCAGGCTCGGGCTCATTTAATAAAGGGTTTGATATATCAAAATGTATCAAACTTGTCACGTTTTGCTATTGTGTGTATCTTAAAGTTTTCTATTGTATGTATTGAACATTTAATTTGTCGTTTTTATGTGTATTAAACTTTCTATTTTATGTACTAAACTTATATTATTTTTCCTTTTTTATGTATCCAAAATACATACAATAACAACAAATTAAAAATTTGATACACATAATAAAAACTTTTAAAGTTCGATACACACAATAGCAAAATGTGACAAGTTGAATAAATTTTGGTGAACTAAACCCTTTAATAAATAAGGTTTAATATAAGCTCGAGTTCGTTTAGACTCGGCTCGACTTGACTTGACTTTTTAACCATTTACTACCCTAGCTGCCACATTTTCGATATAATTAAGCCATTTACTTATACACCACGAAACTCCCACTTTGATTCCAAAGTCACCCACACGACAAGTCTTCAAAGGCTTCGATCAATTTTCTTTAAGTTAACTATTTTCCAATGTACGTACCCACTTTGTAAAACAAAGCCATTTATTAATAGGGCTGACATACCAACCACACATTCTTCTAAATACCATTCAAATCACTCTCTCTCTCTCTATATATATATATATATAAATATAGAAAAGTTTATTTAAGAATCGTTTTTATCGTGAGAACCAATCTTAGCCGTCTAATTCTCTCTCCTTCAACTGGATTGCCCACTCATGAATTCCTTACATGCATCTTGTTACACTCAAGCCTCCACACTCTTCATACATCAATTCCATTATCCAAAATGAACGGCTAAGATTGGTTCTCACGGTTCTCAAATGAACCTTCCCCTATATAAAATAAATATTTAGATACTTTTGAATCTCTTAAAAATTAAGTAAGTTAAAATGACCAAGCTAACCCTCAACCTTAAAACAAAAATGTTGGTTTAATGCTATTAATATTTCACTCAGTATACACATGTCAAAGTTGAAAATGATTTGGGGGCAATTCTCTCTTATTAGAGATTTGGAAACTCGCATAGACTTGTGAAATTTCTAAAATTGGGAAAAAGAAATTAACAAATATAGAAACACTGTAACGTAACGAAATTTATTTTCAAAATTTGCATAAGTAAATTATAATTATGAAAAATATTTAATAGAATTAAAGCAAAATAACAACAAATATTCTAAAATTGAAATGGACCAATAAACCATATATAAGCATGTAATAACGATGTATTTTTCATCACAATAAACACTTATAACTACAATATAAGAGTTGATGGCAAACCGAAAAATAACGGAAATGAAAAAAAAGAGAGAAAATAGATATGTTATGGAACGAAAATTATTCGTCGTTACCGTATCATGTGAATATCATACGTTTTGAAATCGGACATGTTATCAAGTAAAAATTATTTGTTGCCGTCACATTGCGCGGGTACCATGCTAGTGTATATACACACACATACTAGCATGACAGTCGCGCAATGCGGCGGTATATCAAATTATTTCTACTCGATAACTTGTCCGTTTTCAGTATTCACGTAATACCGAGACAACGAATAATTTTTCTTTTATAACATCTCTATTTTCTTTATATTTTTTTCCATTTTTTATATTTCTATTCTCAATGAAGTCCTTTATTATTATTAAAATAAATCACAAGAACAATTAAAAAAGAAAAAATGTTTCTACTTATAAAATAGGGTAAATTACATGAAAATATAAAGTGTAAGTTAATAATTTGAAACTATTTAAAATTAAAAGATTAAGAAAATAGAGAAAACTAATTTGAAACTATTGATTATATGAGCTATTTAAAAAATTATAAATATATGTTTATAAATTATAATTATAGGTTATTCGAGTTTATGAGGTCTACGTATGCATATTTTTAATAATTGCGTTAAAATATTTATTACATGATAGAATAGGTTTGATTATGAAAATATTTTTTAATAATTAAGTTAATTTGACTTGATATTTTTTAATCATGGAAGCTTAGTTATTAAATAGAATATACGAATTTCGTTAACTCTATTTAATAGTTACTTCATTTAAGTTTTCATTTAGTTTATATGAGGGGTAATGTAGTAATTTCAAAATACTTCAAATTTAAGAGTTCAAAAGGATTAAATCCTTTATAATATAGTATATATATCTAACTAAATTTCCAAATATAAACTCTCTAACACCTTTTTATTCCCTTCAAAGTATAGTTAATTTGGTTACCTTTCACATCACAAATTACTCACTATCTAATTAAACTCAGATCAATAATTACTTCTGAGCTGCTTAATTTGAAAACCTTTTTAAAGCCCATCTTCTTTATAAAACTTATAATTTCCTCTTCTAATATACTTCACTATTAGCCTAAAGAAATTTTACCTAGATAAACCTAGAGATCTAGAACTCATCAACAATCACCAATTAAGTGTTTTTTTTCTTGCAAAATTAGGAGTGCTTACCCTTTGCATCACAAATTATATCTACTTGTTTTATGAAGGTTATCTGATTGTCAACATCACACAATTAACTAATGTAGATGTTTATGTTTAAGTCCCTTCACAAATATCACACGATCATATAGCCAGTTAGTTACATGATATATACATAAACACTTGGTGGGGTCACCATGGTACATAGTGTATAAGCAGGGTCCACCAAGTGTTGTGTGTGCATCATTTAGATGACTGGATACATCATAATGTAAATAAGTTATTTCATATATATATATATGATGGTTCATTTGAGAACTATTTTTATTGTGAGTACTGCGAGAACCAATCCTGGCCCTTGATTAAAATAAATCAATGGTCAATAAAAATGACGGCTCATTAATGGCTAATGGTTGGTTCATTAATGACTAATTAATAATGCATTAATGGGCGGTATTTTGAGAAAATCAAACCTCGCTCTTTAATAACGGCGCACCCGGATGCAATTCACGTTGAGAAAATATATAAAATACCAAAATACCTTATTAATTAGCATTAATGACGGTTACAAATGGTACTCGTGGTACTCGCAATAAGAACAGCTCTTAAATGATCTTTTCTATATATATATATATATATATATATATATATATATAGGGGATGGTTCATGCAAAATTTTATTTGTGAAAAGTGCAAAAAATAATTTCAGCCATTGATTGATTTTTCATCTTGTGGTTCACATTAATCATTGTTAATATTTTTTATTTAATTCAAAGGGTAAATTAGTAAACACAAATATTTTTTCTCTCTCTCTCTCCTCTCTCATTAATTTTTCTCTTTCCAATATATTGATATTTCTCTCTGATATCACCAAATTTAGATATATATTTTAAACGACATCTCTTTTAATTTAGCCTGTTATTATTGTTTGTAAATAAGTAAAAGATACTTAATTATCTTCAACTATTAAATTTCCGGTCAAAAGGGCGGATAATGAAAAGTTCCGAGCAAAAAACAAAGAAACTAAAGAAAATGAGAAAAGCTGTCAATTGCGACACGCCTCTATTGTTTTGATCATATCTGACTCATACGGACTCAGATTGAAGTGATTCAAAAGGCCACGAAAACTAGACTCAGAGGGCTACAACAAAACTTGTATGTTCAATGCCTTAAAATGCGAGATCGCGCCGCGACAGATACTAGATCGCGATGCGATCTGATAAGACCAAATTTCAATTTTTCAAAAAAAAAGAGTTCGGATTACGCGAGGACTTTACAAATTACGATGCGACGCCCCTGTTTCAGCTTATCAATTTAAACAAAGTCCTAGGGGAAGGAACCACCCGACTTTTACACACTTTATACTCCTAAAAACGTCCCAGAAGAGGCTTAAAGCAGTTTCAAAGCATTGGATTGAAGATTGGGGCTTAATTGTGAAGATCAAGGCTTTGTTCATCATTCTTCTTACGGGTTTTTTATTACAATTTCATATATTTATGTTTTTGAATGATTTTCAGTGTTTTAGAATGAATATGCTAGGCTAGATTTTTGTTTTTCCTTCCTAGAGGAGATGTAACTTTGATAGTTGCATGATTTCATTAAATTTGGATACTTTTTCTTATATATTTGTCTTGAAAGCTTAATGAAAGATCCATATGTATTTTAGGATCTGTTTTTGGGTGTTTATAATCCGAGTTTTCATAAATTAGAAGACTAATCTGTTTATGTTGCTTTAATCTTGATTATCTAGGACGAATAGGTAATTTTGACTAGTGATTGACCAATCCTAGGCTTAAACAAACAAAGATAGGAACTTTAATATGTATGCTTGACATATAATGACCTTTATGTGTTAAGTGAATGATTTGTTAACAAAAACAATCACAAAAGATTAAGTCTTTCTTGATTCGAACCAAATAGACTAGTTTTGCTCTAAATTAATCTCATGACCATAAATGTTAATTAATTGCATGATCATAGGGTTAGATAATCTGACCAAGTGTCTAATCATATAAGAAATTAGTATATGGTAATTAATTGTCCATTGCACATCTTTATTTGAAATCGTTTGACTTGAAAAGGTGAAATCGAATCTGGGGGGGGGGGGGGAATCTTCGTTCTGATAGTTTAATCTAAGTTTCATGCTTTTTCTTCCTTTGAGTTGTTTTTGATGATTTTTAGTAGTATAAGTGTTTAAATTAGTTGATAATTAGTTTTAAAGTGCTGCAATTCCAAAATCCCCTTTTATTGCTTTAAATTAGTTTAATATTTAACTAGTAGAGTTATATTCAAAATCATACTCCTTCTCCAAGTGTTCGACACCCCTATTTATTTACTATACTACGATACGATTAGGTCATCTTGCCTATTTGTGTTGTAGTCGTGCTAAATAATTCGGATTTTATAAATTTAAAACTGGTACGCTATACGCACATCACACTCTCATGTTTTTCTCTCTCTTAAATTTTAAATTAAAATAAAAATGATTTTCTAGTAATTTATTATTTTTACGGCGTGCACCAGTGAACACAACCAAACGTTTAGTAGTTTTCTTATCATTGATACTATGTTCACCGGTGAACATGATCAAAAACAAATTGTTTTAACCATTTAAAAAGAAAAAAACCAACAATATCGTATTCACCATTAAGCACTTCACAAAAATAAATAGAACATGCGTAGACTGGAATTTTTCCTAATGTTCAATTATATGTTTAGTAGGGAACATATATAAACATATAGAAGTTTTATACTCATATATTATTGAACACTTTCTTAAAATAATAAAAGTTCTAATGAAACTGTATGTTCTTTTTAATGTTTTTCATTTATTCACTAATCAAATCGTTTATACAAATAACAATATAATAATATCCATAAGAACCATAATGAACAAACACTTAAAACAGAACTTGTTTCTAACTATTAATTCAATGATGAACATCATAACACAAAAACCAATAATCAACATATATTATTATTGAATAAAATTATAAGCCATAAAAAACAACCACACAATAGTTGCATACTATCTCATTTACTAGTGAACAAGTATAAAACAAAAAAAAGTTAGGTAAATTTAACACAAAATAAATAATTACCCAAATATGCATTAGTGAACAAAAGAGAAACCCATTTCCATCTTTGAAATTTCACCAAACAAAATAAAAAGAACATAAAAAAAATCAAAAGCAGCCTATTGTTCTATCTCAATTCACAATAAAAAAGTTATCTACTTTGCTTGTCGAACAACCACAAAATCGACAGATGAAGTGGATCGAGAAAGGACAAAAAAGCAACTAGAATCGACAACAGGAACAATAGCCAACAAACCGCAATACGAATCAAAGCAGATAACAAATGAGGCATTAGATCGGATCGGCAATGACTTTGGAAGTGTTGCGATGGTGTGGTGTCTCTAATGTCTTACAAAGATAGCATTGGCGGTGAAGTCGTAAGGATGGTGCCGGAGGTGTTGTTGCAGGGGTGCGGCGGTATTGTGTTGTTGCGAGGGGGTGGCAGCACTGTGTTGTTGCAAGGTTGCGGTGCTCTTCTGGTGCGAGAGAAAAAGATAGAGGGTTCATCGCCGATTAGGAATAGAGGGTGTTGATGGTGAAGATGGTGGCTTGTATGGACGTCGGTAGTGAATGTGGTCGAGTGAACGACTTCCAACGATGGTGAATATGGTGGCTTGAATGTCGGCCGATAGTGAAGTGGTGGAGTGATCGGCGGCGGCTGAGGTTAGTAGGGAGAGGATATGTGTAGATCTAGGGGTTTCTTTAAAGGGGAATGAGTTTAGAGAGTTTGGTGGGGAAGAAATAGAGATGGAGAGACAAGGCGTATGGAGTGGAGGAAAAGAAGGTTTCTTTTCCTGAAATAAGTTTTTTTTTATTTACAAAATGACCTTTCTATCCTCTATTTATTTATTAACTACCATTAAGTTTTAAATTATTTACTAAAATGTCATAATAAATATTAGTAAATGATTTAATCATCTTATGGTCTAGATTGCTTCTCGCACTTTTCGCAAATAAAACACTTTTCGCATTACCCTCTCTCTCTCTATACATACAAACACACACACACACACATAGGGAGTGGTTCAAACGGGAAATGTTTTTTATACGAGAACTACGAAAACTATTTGTAACATCATTAATGACTTATTAATAGGTGTATTTTGGTCATTTATATAATTACCCAACCGTGACTTGCGTCCGGGTGAGCCGTCATTAATTTACGAGGCTTGATTTTTCCAAAATACACTCATTAATGTTTCTTTAATGAGCCACTACCATTAATAGCCATTGATTTATTTAAATAAAGGACGACTAAGATTGATTATCGCAGTTCTCGTATGAAAAACATTTTTTATTTGAATCATCCCTATATATATATATATATATGAGAGAGAGAGAATCTATGTGTGTGAAGAGAGATAAATCGGTGTAATATTATAGGTTTTCTAAAAAATTAAATATTAAAAAAGTGCATATTGATATACAAATATTTAACAATTAAAATAAAATAAATAAATTAATTGAGGTTAGAGCAACTTAGTCGATTCATGTTTGGGATGGATGAACATTTATAGTAGGGCTGTCAAGTCGGGTTCGAGTTAACAGGTCGTGTCATTTTCGTGTTGACGTATTTTCGTATCATTTACGAGTCGACCCATTTTTTACCCAATTAAATTTCGTGTTGGGTTTGGGTCGTGTCACTCTTTTCGTGTTAGGTTCGGGTCGTGTTTCGGGTTGACCCACTTTTTCGCAAAATTAAGGCATCAACAACTTTCGTTAAATTCGTTAAAGAATATTTGTACCCGAATAATCCGACCGGATTGTGATCAATCGGTATTCCATTTTCGGTTATTAATTTAGTTTAGTAGGATAACCCAAAATTTAATCCGTTCGGGTTTTCAGTTTGAAACTTTCGTATTCAGTTTCAGAGAACAGAGAACCTAAATCACTTATGGAATTCCTTTTAAATGCCAAATGCGATTAACAATCTGAAAATTTAGCTTTATGCCAAATGCGACTAATACTGCGCTTAAAAACCGAGAATAGGGAAGAAAATCACGTATAGAACCTCTTTTTTAATTGTCCACTGAATTTTCTTGCAATAACGATTGATATATTGCTTGACGTTGTGCAATAGTATTGTTTTTATTAATGACTAAATTAGTGACACATGCCATATGAAAATTAGAAGTGTCGACAGTAGTGGTGAGTATTATTTGATACAAATTTGGTGGAATAGAAGAAATAATTTTTTTTAAAAAGTTTAGTTGAAGGAAAGAAATAAACTAGAATATGTGATCGGTGTGTATATGGTAAGTGACATTTCACAAGTATATAAAATGCGGCAAAATTAGCTCAATTATTTTAACAAGATAACTAACATTTTTAGACATATGGTCCAATCTAATGGGATCTAGAAAATAAAACATATTGATTAGTAATATCATTGTTGTTAATTTGTTATAAGAGATTTTTTTCTGTTAGAGTTTCTTGGAGATGCACGTTTCTTGAATAAAGCCTTCATAATATCTTGACCTCTTCTATGAGAGCAAGTAGACTATTCAGTAGACTACCAAAGTGATGATTGAATTTTTTTATATTATATCATGTAAATTAAGAAAATATTTCAGTCAATCATCGTGATTCGTGACTTACATTCCAACATTAATTTTGTTTAAAATAATCTAAAATCACATAAATAGGTAAAAGTAAAAATCATAATATCATTGTACTTTATAATTGCAATTCTAGTTTAACCACAGTTATTTTTAATATTAAACATAAAAATGTCCCATCATCATTAGTATTTGTAATCACGTTTTTCATTTATGACGGTAAAAAAGTATTATGGTGGTAATTTTGACTCCATGTTCTTGGTAAAAATGAAATAAAATCTCAAAAATAGCAGTAAAATTTTGTTGCAAAATTTTATTGAGGATATGAAATATATGTGGACTTGTTAAATTTCATAAGTTTAAATAAAAGAAATGTATTCAAAGGGGTAAAAGTGTCACTTTACAAAATAAAGATAATATTAATTATAGTTTTTTAAATAGTGTTTTTTATCTCATAGTAATTTTGAGACGGATGAAATAATAATTATATAAGTAAACGGATTAAATGGGTCAACTTCGAGTTTATCGGGTTGACCTGAACCCGACCCAAAAAATTCCGTGTCATTTTCGTGTCGACCTATTATTGACCCACCTTGTTTTCCTGTCAAGTTCGTGTTAACCCACGTCGGGCTAGGTTCGTGTCGGGTTTCGGGTCGTGTCAAGGATTGCCAACCTTAATTTACAGTGTAATAAAATCAAATCAGAAGGGACTGGATTCGTAAGTTTTCAGATCAACTCGTAAATTTTATTAAATTATAAGACCTAAAATGCAATTACCCATTAAAAAATTAAGATACCGTGTTTTAAAAAAATTACATTAACCAAAATCAAATGAAAAAAAACATATAGAACTATAAAAATTGCAATCTTCAAAAGCTAAATTTCACTAGCTTAGTAGCTTACATCACATACTGCGAAAGTAAATCGTCCGATGAAGGGAATAATAATTCAGAATAAGGACACTTTGAAGGCAAAAGGGTGAAAATAAATCGGGTTGTGTAAGAGTTTAAAATAGGGTAGAGTTTTTTGAAATTTATCTAACTTAATATGTTTTACTATTGTGTGTATCGAATATAAATAATTTTTATTGTGTATATTATGTTTTTAGTTTGTTGTTATTGTGTGTATTAAACTTAATTTTTTTTTCTTTTTCTGTAACCAAAGATGTTCAATAGTAACAAATTAAAATTTTAATACGAAAATTTTGTAGTTCAACATGTTAGAAAACTATACAGAAAACATGGTGGTTTCTGGAATCAAATCGACTTGGATTTCTCATAGGATCGTATGATGCACTTTCCAAATTTGATATATCACCCCTATGTCTAGGTTACAATGAAGTTCAAATATGGGATAATTCTATAAGAATCAATTTTGAAATCTAGACACAAATTCAAAATCTGAGTTTGTAGACGATAAAGAGAATTCAAAATTCCTATAGAGAACCAAATGCATCCGAATCTTAGTGTGTGTGTATATATATATTCAGAAATTCTAAATTCGCAAAGAGAATTCGTAGCTCCTAGGACTCCGCAAAAGAGCGCAACACCCTTGACCCCTGTCATTTTGGTGGTATCGAGAACAAATTTGTTTTATACAAGTGTGCACTTCGCACCTCCCGACTTGTAAAAAATCGAAGTTTGAACTCGATTGGTTATTAGTAAATTTCATTACGCTAAATGACTTTGTCACACTAACATCACCAACACAATACATACAATAGCAAACCGGGAAAAGTTAAATACAACGTGAAAGGCTAGTAAGCTAAAATTTCAAGCAACTAGTAGATAGTTGAATATTTAAACAATATTTTTTAATAAAAGAAAACAAACTTAGTTCGATAAATGTCATTTCAATCCATTAAGACCACGAGCATTTATCCCGCTCATTTCCATTATCACGTTAGCGTCATATCATTTTTCTCTCTCATCCCCCTCCATCCCACTCCTATCACTCTACCCCCACATCCACTCCCTCAACCATCTCATCTTTTACATATTTATTTTTATTACAATTATTTAATTTAAATAATTGATTTTTTATAAATAATTTACTAGAAATAATATAAAAGATTATTATTCATAAAAGTAAACTAATATATTAACAGAAACTTATAATAAAAAATACATAATTTCAAATAAAAAATAACTAATTGTTGTCGTTGTTCCGTGGAAGCCTTGAAATGTGTTTGATTAAATCCTCCCGAAGGTTATGATGCATTTCTTGGTCTCGGCCTTCTTGAAGGTTAGCGTTCAATTGTTGCTCGCTAATCTCAACCTCATCAACATGATTAATATTTTCATCGAAACGAAAAATCGCGTTACCTTCGTCTTCCAAAATCATACTGTGAAATATGATACATGCATACGTTACTCTTCGCAATTTATATAGGTGCCACGATCTTGCCGGGTTTTGTATTATGTGTCAACGTTGTTTAAGCACACCAAAACAACATTCTACGTGATTCCTTGCCGCTTCGTGCACGACTTTAAACTTTATGTCTTTGATCAATTGGGCATGTGAATGATTTGACAAACGTAGCCCATTCCGGGTATATCCTATCAGTAAGATAGTAGCCATGTTTGTAGACTACTCCGTTTACTTGAAACAGACACGCAGGTGCGTTCCTGTTGTATACATTGTCAAATAATGGCGATTAGTTCAGCACATTAAGGTCGTTGTAGGACCCAACAACTCCGAAGTATGCATGCCAAATCCAAAAATCCTGTGATGCCACTGCCTTTAGCATAATAGTCGGACGATCATGGTCACCTCTCATATAATACCCGTGCCATGAAGTTGGGCAGTTCGCAGAATCTCAATGCATACAATCTAGGCTTCCTAACATGCCTAGATTCACGTGCGGCATATAATTTTTAATATCATTTTAAGAAGGTTTACGTAGGTTTCGCTTACTATAAAGTTTGATGATACCTTTGGAGAAGTTCTGTATGCATTCTCATGCAGTTGATGCCGCTATCTTGAAGTACTCATCAAAAAAGTCAGCAGATATCCCATATGCCATTTGCCGAGGTACACTTTTACAAAAAAGATAACACTCTTTTGCCTCTAGTATCCCATCCCTATTAAAAAAATGTATACTCCGGCTCCAAATCCTCCAATATTCTTAAGAATAGTCGTGTACTCATACGGAACCGTCTCCTAAACATCTCGTCATTGTAAATACTTTTTTCTGCAAAATAATCTTCAAAAATTTGGTCGTGTGCACCTTCATTGTCTCTAATTTGATCAACTCCTCTCCGAATTGGGTCCGAACTTTGTGCTTTACCATCATTGAACAACCTTTCTATAGTTGTGTTTAGTATTCCATGAAATAAATCAGTGTTCGTTTTCCGATACGTGGCGAGATGTATTCCTCCCTTGATGACGATTCCAACCATGAAAAATACAAATCATTCGACGATGAAGGCAACGAAGACGACATTAGTTTTTGTATATAAAAGAATGTTTATTTTAAAAAAATATAAAATTTTTGTAGAGATAATGGATGATGGTGTGAAAAAAATAAAAGTAAAATGTGATTATTTATAGAAGAGAAGGAAGGAAAAAAAAAGAAAAAAAATAACGTACCATTGGGGGTAACATTTAAAAGAAAAAAAAACAAATTCACCGTGAACGAGAACTAGCTATCAAGTAGGTATTGGGGGTGGGGGGAAGGTGTAGCTAGGAGCCAAGCTCTAACCGGCCATACAAGCGCGCGTTGGTTGGATGTGAATGGCCTAAGGAAACTTGCTTTCATCATGCATTTTAGTATTTGTTATGACCCCTTATCTCTATCAACTAATTTCTTTAATGTCTGTTATTAGGTTTTACCCTGGTGGTCAGGAGGTTGTTATCACATGGGGAGATCTCGGGTTCGAGTCTACTCGTGGGGATTTTCCTTCTATGGTGGAGGAGTGGGGTTTATCCCTTTAGAAGCGTGGCTTGGGGCTCACATACTGTCCTTTATGGATGTCACTGCGGACCCAACCCACTAACAACTAACTAGCCGTTCAAAAAAGAATTCTTTAATGTCTAATCGATCTTTTTTTTGAACGTCAAACATAACTCATTAAACCTACCCCTAAATCTACTTTATTATCTATCACGAGACTTGAATCTACAACCTCTTAAGAGGGGGCATCACTTCATAACACCAGATAGCGCTAGGCTACGAGCCCTTTGGTAATGTCTAATCGATCTATACAAGTGATTTTGTGCTTCATTTATATATGATCCCCTTTATATATATTATTTATTTTCTTAATTCTAAAATTAAAAGAATATATATTTTTCTCTTTCTTTCACCAAACAAGTATTAATTAAAATATCTCATTTCATGATATACAAGTCTTGGTTGCAATTATGTAACACCCTAATTTTTATTACAAATTTAAACTTTTCAAAAACTCAATTTAAAATATAGTTTATATAAAACTCCTTAAGTATTAGCGGAAGCATTATGATATCTTTAAAGAATTTCTATAAAAATACAATACTATTTTAACCTTAAACTTTATCACTGAATATGGCCAAAGACTTTTGGTGTTACCACAGTCAATCTCACGACCATAAACCAAAAAGTAGGAAATCCACGATTACCGGAATTGCAACCCAACCAAAGATATACCCAAGGCATCTACCAGCCTCCCCAAGGCCACAAGACATCTTCCGGATACAAAACATTTTACACACCAAGTTAGCTATAAACATAAGTGAGTACAACAAAAAACATTAGTCTTTTCAAAACCAAGTCATCATCGTTTTGAAAACACGAGTTTGGCAACAATCATACTTTAAAAGTATACACATAAGCACATAAGGATGCGGGTCTGTCTATTGAGCCACAATATCTCCACGTGGTAGCTAGCCACGGTCAACACGTGCCCACATGGGGGATAACCACATCTCCCCGTCAAAGTGGGGGAAGCACGAAGCAGTCCACCATATAACAGTTATCTGGAGTGAATGACCTGTTCCCCAAATCCACTCGTGTTGCTTAGGTTCGGTGGCTCGTCAGCCTATTGAACCCACACGGTCATGATGGGTACTATCATCCCCCTAAACTCTTTACAACGATTCCTCAACCACCAATGTATCGAGGTTCCTCAATTGCCGAAGCCACATGAACCCGTACACGTCTCAATAGCTAGAAACCATGATGGTAGAAACAATACCACATTTGGCATCTCAATGCCCATCACGCAATTTAGGTACAAACACAATTTGCATTAACTTAAAAGCATATGTGTTGTCCAATATCAAAACTTACTCCTACATGGAGTATCATATATTCAAGAAACCATTAGGTAAAAACACAACATTATCATATACCACCTCCTAAATGGAGCAATGGTCTTATTTTAAAAACCATTTTAAAAACATCTCATAAAATGGGTTCGCAATTTCCACATCCTTTAAACTCAATAAGCTCCATGAAATATTTGCCAAACATATAAAACACATTATAAAATAAATTCATAGTCCCCACCTCCTTTAATTCAACTAGTGTCGCCAACATTTGCCAAACAATCAAAACACAATCATGATGACTTGTAAAATTTAACAAACAGTTGGGTATCCGTAGGGTGTACTCACCTGAGGGTGTGATTAGGATCACAACCCCAGCCAAACCAAAACTCAAACACTTGAGCATAAACCTATGATCACAAAACACAAGGTTAACTTGCATAAGTTAACCAAAGAAATGGTTTCTTAAGTGTATATACTCAAAACCAAGCTTAAACACTTATTTCAGGTCTCTAAGACTCCACATAAACCTTCTATAACCAATAGAATCAAACCCCAATCATATACAAGTTCAAACGGGGTCAAAAACACGTATTTGGCATGATCAGGGTGCCTCGCGCCACGAAGCACTGATGCTCGCGCCGCGAATGTAACACCGGCTTTGCAATTACCAGATTTTAGCAAAAAATTGCGTTTTTAAACAAACGTGAACTTAATCACGATTAATATCATTAAGCAGCGGAAATATTTACAAACAACCGACCATAATGTACATATTACAACACAAGTGTTCCAGCCAAATATCCAGAGGTAGGGGACCCGGCTCACCAGGCAATCTATCTTTGATCTGCAAAATCAGTTAACATGTCACCGTTAGCTACACTTAGCTAGTAAGCACAAACTTGGCATAAACTTCATTAGAGTAAGAACATGTATATCGGGAATAAGCATACAATGCTATCATATCACATTGTGGTGTGCTGACACGATCGGTATAAGTTGTTTCTTGCAGGATAGCTAGTCCCGCTCAACACCAATACACCGGGGGATCAGGCACAACCCTCCGCGCTGGTGGGGGAGCATAAAGCAGTCCACCAAGCATCGTTAACGGAACCAGAGGCTCCTTAGGTAACTCAGCCAATTCTGACTGATTAACCCTCATGATATAAGGCACGGCGGTTCTGCAGAACCTACGATCCGGAACGTTACCTCGAATCACCGTTAAATCCCGAATCTCCTGATCAAGGGTCCCTGGGATCCAGCTAACCGGCTGACCTTAACCATGCTTGCTGATGTTCGCGAACACATACACATATCTTGTTCATTTACTTAGCATGCATATTCATTTACTTCTTTTAGCATGCAATTACATTCAGTTACTTCTTTATGGATCCAATTTGGATCCCTAGCATACATATCATAGCATCTTGACTTAACTGATTCATTCAGAATCAGTATCATGCATAGCATTTACTTAACTAAGTGGTTCCAGTACTGGATACCGCTGGCATACACTTAACTTACTTACATCAGTTATTTAACATGGCATTGTACTTTAAATAACATGGCAATCTTTCTTATCAACTTATGAGCACAATCATACTCAAATCACTTAACACATAATTCCTGCTCTACTGAGGCTTATGGAAGTCGGTACTCACCTGAGTAACTTAACAGATAGTTATTTATCTTCTTGCCTTGTCTAGGGTTTCAGTTCACCTAGAACATTAGGATTTACATTAATATCTTAGCATACTTAAATTAGCTACAAAGCCAACAAAGGAAATCCCCAAATCCGGATTCCACGCAAATCCGACAGTGTGTCAGATTCCATGAAATCCGACACTTCAAAGTGAAATCCGATACTTATCGGATTTCAACACTTATGCGCTTTGAAAACTTGGTCACAAAATGGAAATCCGACTTTCAACCGGAATCCGATTCTTTTATCGGAATCTAACACTTTTGTCGGAATCCGACACTTACACAGAAATCCGATTCATACAAAGAAATCCGATACTTTCCGATTTCGACTTGCAACTTACATATGGACATTGGGAAATCCGATACTTATCGGATTTAGACCCATAACACGGATTCAAACATACGGATTTAAACTTGATGCGGATTCCGACACCCAAGTCTCGGAATCCGACACTTTACTCGGATTTGTCAACATGCGGATTCCGACACCTTCATGTCTCGGAATCCGGCTGTTCTAACATGGAAATCGCCACCTTCAATGGCTTATTTCCAAAGCTTGTTTCTTGTTTCTTTTGACATTTATACATTCTGAAAACACTCATTTTCGTTGGTATGGCTTTGAAAACACATCAAACCCACACAATAACACCAAACAACCAAAACCCACTTGCAAAGTAAGCTCTGAATGTCCTAAGTGATGTTTTGCAAGGATTTGAGTTTCAATCATGCTTTTAATCATAAAAACAGTTTCATATGTATTAAATCTTAACAACAAAAAAGTATTTACCTTTGGTAGGATTTAAAACCACAAAATCCTTGCTTCAAGAAAATCCGAGAGAGTGTAGAGAGAAAGAGACGAGAGAATCCGAGAGTCTTTGAGTTTGTTCTTGCTTTTAGTAACTTTGACTTAGTCAACATTTTTACATATATATATCTTACCAAATCCAGAGGCACCACCTCTGGATTTCTTTTATATTCTTTTCTTCCTTTTATATATTTGTATACATAAACACATTAACACATAACACACATATACACATTTAATTAACTTTTTATTTACATAACTAGTTTACAACTTTAATTACACACCTAACAGCTAGGTTCAAATCGAGGATGTTACAAATCTACCCCCTTTAAGAAGATTCCATCCTCGGAATCTACTCAGTGACAAACAGGTGAGGGTATCTTGTTTTCATCTCGTCCTCGACTTCCCATGTCAGGTTCGGACCTAAACTGTGCTTCCACTTAACAAGAACTAGTTTGATCATCTTCTTTCGTAGCTTTTTGACTTTCGTGTCAAGAATTTCAACAGGTTCTTCTACGAGTCGCTTAGAAGAGTCAACCTTCAGTTCTTGTAACGGAACAATCTGTTCCTCTTCAACGTTGCACTTACGCAAGTAGCATACGTTGAAGGTATCATGAATTCCAGACAGCTCAGGCGGCAGCTGAAGAGTTACCGTCTGATCATTGACTTTACACACAATCTTGAATGAGTCTATGAAACGTGGACTTAGTTTCCCTTTGCGCCCAAAGCGAATAACGCCCTTCCAAGGGGAAACCTTCAAGAATACTCGATCTCCGACATCGAATGTAGCGGGACGACGCTTAGGATCCGCATACATCTTCTGTCGATCTCGGGCTGCTTTAAGCTTTTCTAAAGCCACATTCACTTTATCTGAGGTCATCTGGACAATCTCAGGTCCAGCGAACTGTTTCTCTCCGGGCTCCAACCAGCAAGTCAGAGTACGGCATCGTCTCCCGTAGAGTGTTTCGTACGGTGGCATTCCAATACTGGAATGATACGAATTATTATAAGCAAATTCAATCAATGGGAGATGAGAATCCCATGATCCACCGTATTCAAGTACACATGCTCGAAGCATATCTTCAAGAGTCTGAATCGTTCTTTCTGATTGGCCATCGGTCTGCGGGTGATAGGCAGTGCTTAAATGCACACGAGTGCCTAACTCACGTTGCAAACCTTGCCAGAAATTAGATACAAATCTGGGGTCACGATCAGAAACAATTGAACAAGGAAGACCGTGACGTGTTACTATCTCATCAATGTAAAGTTGTGCCAAACGAGTCAACGAAGCCGACTCGTTGGTGGCCAAGAAATGAGCACTTTTAGTTAATCAGTCAACAATGACCCAAATCATATCATACCCTCTGAATGTCTTTGGCAGCTTTGTCACGAAATCCATCATGATGTGATCCCATTTCCATTCCAGAATATCAAGCTGTTGCAAATTGCCATAAGGTCTTTGATGCTCTGTCTTGACTTGGGCACATATCTGACATTTGTCCATGAATGAAGCAATGTCTTTCTTCAGAGTGGGCCACCAATATAACCTTTTCAGGTCGTTATACATCTTGGTGGTACCCGGATGGATAGACAATTTAGACTTGTGAGCTTCTTGCAGAATTAACTCACGATTACCTCCCAGAAGAGGCACCCAAATCCTGGATTGAAAAGTTTTCAACCCACGATTATCTTCACCCAGTTGGTCTTTTAACTTTTTCATCGTTTCAGATTTCAGATTGTCCTCTTGCAAAGCTAATTGTTGGGTGTCTTTTAACTTTGCAATCAAATCTGATACAACAGAAAGCTTCATGAACTTTGCCTCAGCTACTGGCCTCTTACGGCTCAAAGCATCCGCTACAATATTGGCTTTACCGGGATGGTAGCGAATCTCACAATCGTAGTCTTTAATTAACTCCAACCAAAGGCGCGCCACATATTGAGTTCTTTCTGTGTAAAGACATACTGCAAGCTTTTGTGATCTGTACATATCACACACTTAGTGCCGTAAAGATAGTGTCTCCACAATTTCAGTGCGAAGACAACAGCAACAAGTTCAAGATCGTGAGTTGGGTAGTTCCTTTCGTGAGATTTCAGCTGCCGAGAGGCATAAGCGATTACTTTATCTCTTTGCATAAGAACACAACCCAACCCCGTATAAGAGGCATCACAATAAACAACGAAGTCCTCCGAACCCTCCGGCAAGGTAAGAATCGGAGCTTCGCATATTAACGTCTGGAACGCTTTTTCTTGAGCTTCTGACCAGAGAAATGCAACATCCTTACAAGTCAGTTTAGTCAACGGACCCGCAAGTTTCGAGAAATTGCGAATAAATTGCCGATATTAGCCGGCCAAGCCAAGGAAACTCTTTATTTCGGAGGGAGTTCGAGGAACCTCCCAATTCTTTACCGCTTCCACCTTAGCCGGGTCTACTTTAACACCTTCTTGACAGATAACATGGCCAAGGAAATGAACTTCCCTAAGCCAGAATTCACACTTAGAAAACTTAGCGTACAACTGTTCTCGTTTGAGAGTCTCGAGAACCTGACGAAGATGAAGCTCGTGATCAGCCTCAGTCTTCGAGTAAACAAGAATGTCGTCAATGAAAACAATCACGGATTTATCAAGAAAAGGACGACAGACACGATTCATCAAATCCATAAATATGGCAGGAGCATTGGTCAAGCCGAATGGCATAACCAAGAATTCATAATGACCGTATCGAGTTCGGAAAGCCGTCTTCGGAATGTCTTCTTCATGGACTCGTACTTGATGATACCCCGAACGGAGATCAATTTTCGAGAAATATGTAGCTCCCTGCAACTGATCAAAAAGATCGTCGATACGCGGAAGAGGATACTTATTCTTTACAGTTCTCTTATTCAGCTCCCTGTAATCGATACACATCCTCATGGTTCCATCCTTCTTTTTGACAAATAAAACAGGAGCTCCCTAAGGTGAGGAACTAGGACGAATGAAACCTTTTTCGAGTAATTCCTGGATTTGTGTCATCATCTCGCAGATTTCAGAAAGAGCGAGACGATATGGAGATCTAGCTACAGGTGTAGCTCCAGGAATCAGTTCTATCTTATATTCAACGTCTCTTACCGGAGGTGAACCCGGTAAGTCATCAGGAAAGACCTCAGGGAATTCAGAAACTACCCTGATATCTTGAATTGGTCGCTTTTCCATCGCAACATCAATAACATATGCTAGGAAGGAATTACAACCCTTAGCTATAGACTTCTGAGCTTTAATAACCGAGATAACAGGAATATCAGACTCCCGTTGTTCTCCACGAGCAACTGCGTAAGATCTATCAGCAAGAGGGATCTTAACCATTTTCTTGGAACAGAGAATCTCAACATCACGCTTGCTAAGCCAATCCATTCCAATCACAACATCGAAGCCCACAATAGGCATAACAAAGAATGAGATAGGGATACTACCCCCATCAATATAAATAACGGCAATTGGGACTTTCTCGGTAACCGAGACTACTTTGCCGTCCGCAACTTCTACATTAAGAGGCTCATCTAGAGGCATAATAGGTAACTGGAGTCTTTTACAGCAAGCAACAGAAACAAAAGAATATGTTGCTCCAGAATCAAATAGCACACTGACAGGATAATAATTGACAAGAAATGTACCAGTGACGACATCGCCTGCAGCCTTTGCCTCCTCTACAGTCATCTGAAATGTCCGCCCTTTAGCCCGCGGGGCATTATCTTTCTTTTGCCCTCCAGAAGACCCAGTTGCTCCGGAGCCTTGTCTCTCAGGGCAATCAATCATCTTGTGACCGGGTTTGTGACACCGGTAACAAACATCTTCTTTATATCGGGACTCAGTCACCGAATGCCCTCTTTGCCCACACCTGCCGTACCTCATGGTTGCTGCAGAGCATTCCCCGGAGTGATAAGTAAGACATGAAGAACACCAAGAATCATTAGGTCTTGGTTTCTTAGGAGCTTCAGATTTTCCACCTCCAGAGGATTGCCCTTTTGAAGAGCCCGATTGGAGAGATGGATGAAACTTCCTTTTACTACCACCACTGGCATAGTCACCCTGACACAGTATAAGATCACCTTTAATTTTTCGGGCCACTTGAAATGCCCGATCTAGTGTTGGAGCTGCCCGAACATGGGCACGGAAATTCCAGTGGCAGAGTCGCCACAAACCTTCTTATCTTCGTGACTTCATCTGGTATCAGGTGTGGAATAAACCTCATCTTATCAGTGAATGAGGTGATATGTTCTTCAATCGGTCTATCTCCCTTCCGGAGATCTGTAAACTCATGCTCCGTACGCTCCATATCATACTCAGTACAGTACTTTTGGAGCACTTTTTCAGAAAACTGCTCCCAAGTGAGAGCACTCAATATCTGTTTGGCAACAGAGGCCTTCACAGTATCCCACCAGAATATAGCACGCCCTTTTAACATGCGTATCGTGTAGTTCACACGATACTCAGGCTCGCATTCACAGAATTCGAAAGCTTGCTCCATTTCACGGAGCCATTGGATAGTCACAGTGGGGTTATCACTCCCCTTATACGTTGGCGGGTGACACGTCAAGAACTTTTTATACGAGCAGGGCTTACGTGCTCTGGTGAGAGTGGATTTCAACAAGAGCTCTTTTGCAAGACGGAGCTCTTCCTCCAGACGCTTTATATATGCTAACTGGTCTGGGTCAAGTACTGCGCCACCAGCACTAGGCTGAGGGCGTTGATCTTCAGCTTGATGAGGCATGTGAGAAGCCTCATGTTCAAGCTCCTTGAGCGCTTGCTCAGTATTTGCTTTATCAGCAGACATATTCTTTATCTTAACTCTTCTATATAACACAGAAGAGTAGGTCAGTACTTAATCTTACTTGTCATATCTGACAAGCTATAGCAATTAATACTCATATAACTCTCATACTCAATTCCCCCTCCCCCCCAAAGGAACACTTATTATGGTCGGGCCCTTGTTTGAGATTGAATACTTTTGCAAGTACCCAATTCCCTCAAACTTAGGCTCTGATACCTACTTGTAGCACCGGCTTTGCAATTACCATATTTTAGCAAAAAATTGCGTTTTTAAACAAACGTGAACTTAATCACGATTAATATCATTAAGCAGCGGAAATATTTACATAATACATTGTCTCAGTATCTGGTGTTACACTACAAAAAACCGACCATAATGTACATATTACAACACAAGTGTTCCAGCCAAATATCCAGAGGTAGGGGACCCGGCTCACCAGGCAATCTATCTTTGATCTGCAAAAGCAGTTAACATGGCACCGTTAGCTACACTTAGCTAGTGAGCACAAACTTGGCATAAACTTCATTAGAGTAAGAACATGTATATCAGGAATAAGCATACAATGCTATGCTATCACATTGTGGTGTGCTTACACGATCGGTATAAGTTGTTTCTTGCAGGATAGCTAGTCCCGCTCAACACCAATACACCGCGGCATCAGGCACAACCCTCCGCGCTGGTGGGGGAGCATAAAGCAGTCCACCAAGCATCGTTTACGGAACCAGAGGCTCCTTAGGTAACTCAACCATTTCTGACTGATTAACCTCATGATATAAGACACGGCGGTTCTACAGAACCTACGATCCGGAATCTTACCTTGAATCACCGTTAAATCCCGAATCTCCTGATCAAGGGTCCCTGGGATCCAGCTAACCGGCTGACCTTAACCATGCTTGCTGATGTTCGCGAACACATACACATATCTTGTTCATTTACTTAGCATGCATATTCATTTACTTCTTTTAGCATGCAATTACATTCAGTTACCTCTTTATGGATCCAATCTGGATCCCTAGCATACATATCATAGCATCATGACTTAACTGAGTCATTCAAAATCAGTATCATGCATAGCATTTACTTAACTAAGCGGTTCCAGTACTGGATCCCGCTGGCATACACTTAATTTACTTACATCAGTTATTTAACATGGCACTGTACTTTAAATAACATGGCAATTCTTTCTTATCAACTTATGAACACAATCGTACTCAAATCACTTAACACATAATTCCTGCTCTACTAAGGTTTATGGAAGTCGGTACTCACCTGAGTAACTTAACAGATAGTTATTTATCTTCTTGCCTTGTCTAAGGTATCAGTTCACCTAGAACATTAGGATTTACATTAATATCTTAGCATACTTAAATTAGCTACAAAGCCAACAAAGGAAATCCCCAAATCCGGATTCCACGCAAATCCGACAGTTTGTCGGATTCCATGAAATCCGACACTTCAAAGGGAAATCCGATACTTATCGGATTTCAACACTTATGCGCTATGAAAACTTGGTCACAAAATGGAAATCCGACTTTAAACCGGAATCCGATTCTTTTATCGGAATCCGACACTTTTGTCGGAATCCGACACTTACTCGGAAATCCGATTCATACAAAGAAATCCGATACTTTCCGATTTCGACTTGCAACTTACATATGGACATTGGGAAATCCGATACTTATCGGATTTAGACCCATAACACGGATTCAAACATACGGATTTAAACTTGATGCGGATTCCGACACCCAAGTCTCGGAATCCAACACTTTACTCGGATTTGTCAACATGCGGATTCCGACACCTTCATGTCTCGGAATCCGGCTGTTCTAACATGGAAACCACCACCTTCATTGGCTTATTTCCAGAGCTTGTTTCTTGTTTCTTTTGACATTTATACATTCTGAAAACACTCATTTTCGTTGGCATGGCTTTGAAAACACATCAAACCCACACAATAACACCAAACAACCAAAACCCACTTGCAAAGTAAGCTCTGAATGTCCTAAGTGATGTTTTGCAAGGATTTGAGTTTCAATCATGCTTTTAATCATAAAAACAGTTTCATATGTATTAAATCTTAACAACAAACAAGTATTTACCTTTGGTAGGATTTAAAACCACAAAATCCTTGCTTCAAGAAAATCCGAGAGAGTATAGAGAGAAAGAGATGAGAGAATCCGAGAGTCTTTGAGTTTGTTCTTGCTTTTAGTAACTTTGACTTAGTCAACATTTTTACATATATATATCTTACCAAATCCAGAGGCACCGCCTCTGGATTTCTTTTATATTCTTTTCTTCCTTTTATATATTTGTATACATAAACACATTAACACATAACACACATATACACATTTAATTAACTTTTTATTTACATAACTAATTTACAACTTTAATTACACACCTAACAGCTAGGCTCAAATCGAGGATGTTACAGCGAAGATTTCACTGGAAAAACACCTTGTGTAGAAGCACGGCCTCGTGCCACGACCTCCCTAGCTCTAGTCGCGAGCTAGCGTATACAGTAACCTATCAATGCTTTTCTTGCTGCATATCCGACCAAAATCAATGCCTTTCCTCAAAACTTCATTTGCAGCAATCAAATAACTATTTTAACTTCAAGACAAACCACTACACAACCACACAACTATAATCCATCAAAACTTGGGTAATCAAACCCTAATTCAAGGATTTTGACCCATTACTTACTTTAATCACATATTTCGTCAATTCATCATGAAATACACTATATAAAGCTAAATTTAAACACAAATGAAAGCTTTGAACTTACTTGATGAAGATTATCCATCCAATGCCAAAGACCCCAAGCAACTTGAACAAACTTGAGTTAAAACAGGGTTAAAACTACATTAAATAACTCTAATCTCAACATAGAACTGAAATTCCTCAAACATTCTTCATGCTCCCATCTTTTCCCACTTCTTCTTCTTCTCTCGAGGGTTCCAGACAAAGAAGATGACTCAAATGATTCAATCTTATAGCTTCTTCTATTTTTTTTATAACCCAATTTCACCTACAACCACCCTAGTTTCAAAGCTTAACACCATTAGCCCTCAAAGTTCCATCAATTATACACATATAACCCTTAACTCATAATATTTATAACACCAAATATTTAAAGCTCTAGCTATTTGTACCTTGTGCATTAGTAATTATACCTCATGGCCAAATATTTTTAAATAACTATAATCACTCTTATAAACGCTAAATTTTCCAAATTATCTATACTTTATTTCATCAACATATAATTAGGCAATATAGATAGTGTTCTAAAATTTGAAATACTACAAATTAAACTTGAATATATTTTTCTCGATCATCCATATATTTAGGAATACATTATTGTCTAAACACATATATTCAGTGGCGAATCCAGGATTGAAACATAGAGGGGTCCAACATAGTTTATGTGACGGGATAAGTTAGTCAGGAGGATTAAATAACGGGTCAAATGGTTTTTAGTTAATATTCGGAGCATTGATAGTATGATATAAATCAAGAGAATTATAAATACCGACACAAAAAGTAAACATATATTTAAACAAATAGCATAAAGTTTTTGCAACTTACCCTGACGATATTCCATACCTGATCGTTGCTCCATATAGCTAGAAAGTGAACATAGGTCAACTTTCATATACTTTGAAAAGTTACTTGCTTATTGGCTTAAACAATTGTTTGTCAATATTTTTTGTCTCGGATATATCACTGGAACTAGATTGTAGATTCACCAATTCTTTCGATATATAATCTAATTTAACATAAACATTAAAACATAGTTAATACAAAATTAACACAACATACCAATACACCGGTACCGATACAAATATAACAAAAATAACCATTCATCATAATCTAATAGGAAATTATACCTTTATAACCTAACCAAAATTCAAAATAAAAAAAGAATTAACTAACACACTTAACAATTTCTTTGAGTAAATTACTACACTTAAGTAAATCAAATGAATAAATAAAACTCGAACGAGAAAAAGTAAAGAGGATAAAAATTTTAAATACAAAACATATAATAAAATATGATACTTACTTGGCTAGTTGTCCTCTTTACTTGATGTATTGACATGACAATATAGGGTTTGACCTTTAGCTTTTAGGATTGAGTACTTGAGATGTTAAAGTTGTGTTTTTTTCATTATTTTTTTCATGTTTTTCCTTCTTCCAATCTGGATCTGTGGTCCATTTTAAAATTTTAAGGTGATTAAAAAATTATTTATATATACATGTATAATAAAAAAATTTTTGTAAGTAGGATCAACACACCCCATTTGGTTGTACATAGATACGCCTACATACATTTTATTATGTATGATAAAACTTTGCTATATGTATATCATCTTCAATTACAAATTAATTCTTAACACCATATATATGGCTTAGTCATTAGAAATAGAAGTGATTTTATTAGTTAAAATATATATTCTTTTTTAATAGAGTAAGATATAGAATGAAAGTAGAGTATGGTTTAAAAGAAAACCCTTTTTAATATTTTAATTCTAAAGTCAGAATATTATTATTACACCCAAATAACTACAACTTTATCCAACCAAGGGATACAAATAGTCTTATATTATTTTCCTATAATCTAAAGAAGGCAAATAATCTAAACTTTTAAAATTCAACGAAAAGGAATTTATCCTAATATTCTTCTAAAACTTATTGAAGAAAATGCAAAACATGACTCGTAATACACCCACCCACCCTCCCTCCCTCATATTACACCATGTGGAGACTTTTTCTTATATGTACTACGTACCATCATGCATGCATGGCCAAATCAAAATGAACAGTATTTGCTCGTAGAATAGTGTCAAACAATCAACTATCTACTTATAGAATTAAGGGAGGGTGTCTTTGAGGAATTGAGGGAGTGTAGGATATGCGATCGTACATGACCCATGTTTTAAAAGGGACTCCAATTTTTATATAAATATATTATATAGAGATATAATGTTATAATTTTTCAAAGTTCACTTAATAATTTTTATAATGTTATAAGCCTTATGAAAGTATATATATTAGGGATATGATAACAAGGATCTTAAGTAATGTTGTAGTCATGATGAAGTTGCTCTTAAATATGATGAATGATTGGATTTTGATGAAGATGAACTTTATATGGAGTTAAAGCTGTTTGACGTGTTTTTATTTCGTGAAACTATCAAACCTAAAAAGTTTTTTAAAACTTAAGTTATTAAAGTCTTACTTAATGTTTAGAATGTCATGAGAAAGAATTAATGGATTGAAAATTATAGTTATTAAGAACAGTATTTTGAATGGTATTGGTTATGAAGTGTTGATTCAAAATTTTGTTTCCAATAATGTTAATAGAACTTTACAATTCAAATAATTATGTAGTATAAAATATTTATACTACGTTTCTTTTGTTTTAATTAAAGATATTGTAGTTTCACTAAATTCTTGCTTATATATATCTGTGTATACAAGGGGTCCAATTTTTCTATTCGCATTGGGCCTTAAAAATTCACGAGCCACCCCTGATCAAGTGGAGGACAAAGGAGGGGTGAGTACAAGTTGAACACACGAAACTACTTTTAAATTTCAGAATGTTTATTATTCGACATTACCAAACACTGTTATGATTTTGAATGACGATTTCATAAACATGTGTATCACTATAAATTTATAAAATTATTACTTAAATCAAAAGTTATTTATTTGAGTTATAGAGCATGGAGAGTTGACTCTTTGGGGCAAACCTTGAAATTGATAAAAAAGTGAATTGAACCGTTAGTTATTTTGAGTAATAAGTTGTAAGTGGGTAAGGGGTATTTTGTACCCAAAATTATGTTTGAGTTATAAAAAGGGCAAAACACACACTTACACACTTAGTGTGTGTGTTCAATCTTTTGTGTGTGTGTGTTTTAGAGAGAGAGAGAGAGGAGAGAGAGAGTGAAGATTATTGAAGATTTCGCCTAATCAAGCTTGGATTAAAAGGTTTTGAGTTAATACAAAGTGGCTGTTAAAGGTCAACACAAGATTTAGTGTAAATTACACATAAACAGTTTAAATATCCTTGATTTCTTGTGTTTTACACCTTTCTAGATAGAGAAAGTGGGGATGGCGATTTTAATGATTAAATCAGTGTTTATACATATTGTATAACAAGAGATGATCATTGTTTATTGTTAAGATGAGTTTAAAACTGAACTTTTGATGATTTTTGAGCTAATTTGACCAACTAGGGGGTGCGTGTGAGTAGGGCACAGGCCGTGCCATACCCTAGAGGCATAAGGGGTACCATGACTGATACGGTCGTGACATATCACATGACTGTGTCGAGCCGTGCCTTAGGCTGTGTTACGCTCTGACTTCTAAGCAGTGTTTAAAAGTTGTATTTTGACTTGAGTAAGAGTAACGATTATCAAATGTTAATTTTTAGGTATTTGGAGACCTAAAGAAAAGATAAGATAAGACATTGGAAGCTTTGGACTACAGGTAAGTACCTCATCCTAGTACTTAGAGATATTAATTACATGTAGTATAAAGATACTAGAGTGAAATTTATTACATGATTGTTATTAATTATCTCTTGATACCAAGACTTTTACTATTAACTATTTGATAAAGAGTATATAGATAAACACAAATTTAACAAAGATGAATATAAGTGTATATAAGAGATACAGGACAAAGATACATGTTTATGACTGAGATTGAAGTATTGTGGTATTATACTAAATAACGAGAAATGAGTATAAGTGATTAAATAAGAAGCGAAAACCGGATGAATATAGAAGAGAAAAGATTGGTGAAATGAGTATATAAGAGAGATACATATTTTCTTAATATTGTTAATTTCTTAATACTCGTGAAAAGAATGCATTTTTATCTATAAAAATTGCAATAAAAACTCGTAATTTTACCTTGTATAGGATCATTATCATTAACATTAACATGACATTAAAAAAATCTGTCTTTAATGTGTTCACTAGTAAACATGGACGTCAAGGTTGCATTCACTTCTAGAAAAATCCTCCATTTTTCTAGAAAAAATTTCTGAGAAAACTAAAAGTTAGAAAACATGTTCACTTGTACATTTTTCCAAGAAAACAGAAAACTCTCTCTTTTTCACATTTTCCCAAAGTCCTCAATTTTTTCAAACTATCATGCTTTTTCAAACACCTTTTTCAAAAAAAAAACACTTTAACCAAACATGTTTTCCATTTTTTTTTTGAAAAAGAAAAACTCCACCCCTTTATCTAAACAAGTTTTCTATTTTTCTCAGAAAATGAAAACTCCATCATTTTTCACAGAAAAACAGAAAAATTTTCTCCTGCTAAACGCAACCTAATCATTTGTTGATGAAAATGAAAATTTTGTAACATGTTTACAACAAGGCTAAAATTGGCATTATAGAGATATAGTGAAAATAGGTTTTAATTATTCATAACACATATGTGCTAGTAAACCACGAATAAGTAAACTAGAGAGTAAAATATAATCATTAAACCAAAATTCTTTAACTCGTTCAAAATTCACATATTTATAGCTATGTTTGGTGTTGAATATTGTAAAGTTCATCTTAAAACTCGTATGCTTTTGCCTATGTTTATTATTGAACATAGTATCTTTTTTCTTTTTAAATGGTTAATACATTTTGTCTTTGACCGTAGTCACCGGTGAACATAGCATCGAAGATAAAAAAAACTAGTAAATATTTGGTTGTGTTCACCGATGCACGCCGTAAAATTAATAAAATACTAAAAATTATTTTTAATTTTAGGAGAGAGAAATATCAATAGATTGGAAAGAGAAAAAAATTAATTAGAGAAATGAGAGATAAAATATTTATGTTTACTAATTTACTCTTTTGAATTCAATTAAATTATTAATTATGACTAATATGAACCACAAGATCAAAAACCAAGCAATGACTGAAATTGCGTTTCACACTTTTCGCAAATAAAACACTTTTCACATAAACTTGTCCATGCATATATATAGATATATGTATATATATAGATATATATATATATATCTATATATATAGATATATATGTGTGTATATATAGATATATATATATATATATGTATATGTATATATAATGTATATATATATATATGTATATATAGGCCAATAATTTAATTAAATAAATAAGATATCTAAAATCAACCTACCTTAATTAACTCAAATTATTAAAATTCAGCATACCTTAATTAATCAAGATTAATATCAGCCATTAAATAAAGATAATCCAAGGGCTATAAATTGCTCTCCAAGTTCTCACATTAAGATTTGTTCTCATTTGATCCTGCCTCTCTCTCTCTCTATATATATATATATATATATATATATATATAGGGTGAGGTTATATATAGAACCTTACTTATTCATAGAACTTAAAAAACAAACCTGACGATGACACGTGGCATCAAGTGTAAGGGAAAAACTGGAAACTAAATTACAATTTAACACTCACGCCTCCCCTTTCTTCAAACCTCCAAACTTTCATTTAAAAAAAATCTTACTAAACATTCAAATGGTCATAATATATATATCCTTAAGAATTTTAGCAAAAAAAAATACCATTAGATTAAATTTTTTATCCTCTTTTATTCAAGACCAGGATTGATATGTTTTCTAAATTTATTTTTTCAAAATGAAAATTGTTTGACGAATATGCAAAATGCAATCCACATAAAGAAGATAACAAAAATGCAAATACAGATAAAAAAGATAACCAAAATGCAACCAAAATGAAGAAGATAATCAAAATACAAACCAGATGAATCAATTTGCATTTTTCGTGAATGCAAACAATGACCTTTACTTTGGAAATTTTGCATTTTTCATGGCCTTGAACGACGACCGGGGAGAAATCATCGGCGGCGATGGTCACCAGCGTCGTTGAGGATACACAGATTATCGCAAGGCATGACTACGATAATGAAAAGAACAGATCAGATGTCAAACCATGGACGTCGAATTTTACAAACAATATCTAAATGCAAACAAATATCTCAGAATCAATGTTACAATAGTACAAACAACATGTAAATGCAAACTGATATAACTATGTTAATGTAACAATTTTACAAACAATATGTAAATGAAAAATGATATAACTCTGCCAATCAAACAATTTTACAAACAATAAGTATATGCAAACAAATATCTCAGAATCAATGTTACAATAGTACAACAACATGCAAATATAAACTGATATAATTGTGTTAATGTAATAGTTTTACAAATAACATGTAAATGCACACTGATATAACTCTGTCAATCAAACAATTTTACAAACAATACGTAAATACAAACATATATCTCGGAATCAATGTTACAATAGTACAAAAGCATGTAAATGCAAAGTGATATAACTGTGTTAATGTAACAATTTTACAAACAACATGTAAATGTAAACTAATATAACTTTGTCAATCATACAATTTTACAAACAATATGTAAATGCAAACTAATATAACTCTGTCAATCAAAGAATTTTACGAACAATATGTAAAATCCAATCTAATATCTCAAAATCAATGTAATTTTTTACAAACAATATGTGAATGCAAAACCGATATAACAATGTAAATGCAAACTGATATAACGGTGTCAATCAAACAATTATACAAATAATATTTAAATGCAGACTTAATTATAAGAGTCAATGTAACAATTCTACAAAGAATATGTTAATGCAAAATGAATTATATGTGCATTTACATGCTGTTTGTACTACTGTAACATTGATTCTGAGATATCTGTTTGCATTTACATATTATTTAATTGTTCAGATATGAAATTTGCATTTTCAAAATCAAATTTGTAAAAATATGGGAAGAGTGGTCTTGAATTAAAGAGCAAGAAAAACTTAACCTAATTGTATAATTTTTTTGTTAAAATTCTTAAACATGACATAGTTATAATCATTAGAAGGATTAATGTGTTTTTTTTAAAAAAAGCTGATGATAGTTATGAGGAGACGTGACTTTTTTTTTATTTCCTTTTTTGCCCTTTTTTAAATTATAGGTAATAACTATGTATGATAATTACAAATTTGCCACAAATTGATATCAGCCTACCATTAGCAATACTTAACTGATGAGTTAGAACCTTGTATTAACTTAGTAGAATTGTGTTGTAGGATCTCGCTAAATTACGTACTAGTTTAAAGAAGTAGGCAAGGGCAAGACACCGACATAACAACTGAGTGTCCGCAATTAAACTACTCTGATATTTTATTTAGAAACAATAATTTATTAATTGGCCGTAATTCTTGTGGTGTTGGGCAGGTGACGGTTGAGAAACGATTTTGAATATATCATGATTTTAAGTGTTAATGAATTAATGAGTTTATTATTATTTTAATATAAAAAAGTTTTGGGATGTTACATAAGGGTGATGTGTTGTTCACTAAGCTTCTAGCTTACCCGTTATTATTTATTCGCTTTCAGGTTCTTTGGGCAAGGACATAGGAAAAGCTCCTGTGTGACAACAAACTCGTGGATTTTTATTATTTAATATTAAGTGAATATTTTAATTGTAGCTTCCGCTATTAAATCTTAACCTTTATTAACTCTGGATGACTGTAACTATATTTTAAATATTGATGGTTGAGTTATAATATGGCAATGTTACATTGCATTATATATATATTTTTAAAAAATTAAGGGGTTACAAAAATAACAATTTTAAATTTTAATATATAAAAACAAGTTTTAAAGTAAATACATAAAAAACACATAACATATAAAATTGAATAGAAATTAAAAAAAAGTTTGTACTATATAATTCTACTAAAAACGTGTGGTCTAATTTTCAAACAAATAAAAAAAATATTGGCTGTGACTAATTCCATATCTTTATGGTATGCTACTTTAAGCAATAACAAGACGACACTAGTTAATTACTTCCTCAAATGGGACCTTCCTTGACTCATTTGTACCCTTCAATTTAGATATATTTTTTCCACTTAATTAACTTAAATAATAGTAAAAAAATGATAGATATACTTATCGTATCTATTTTAAGTTATGTTACTCTTATAGTCTTATATATTACTTAAATATCAAAACATTAAAATGATCATAATACTTCTTGTTTAAGTAATTAAGTAGTGGTAAGAGCAACACCACCTAATTTAAATTATGTTAATTTGACATTTTTAGCATTTTTTTTCCCCACATCTTACATTCTTACGGTGTCTTACGTTGTTTTAAGACATATCTTTATATATATTTTTTGGTTAAAGGGTTTGGATCATTACACTACTCGCACTATTATTTACGTGAGTGTTGTAACTTTTGATGTAATATGTGTGTGTGAGACGAGATGAGTATAATAACAACACCTTTTATTAAATAATATAAATATTTAATCTGTTTCTTGAATAAAAATATTGCCTTATTTTCAGTTGAAAAAAAGAGCAATATTTATGTGACTAATTCCTCCATACCTTTTTCAAGTTTTTTAAACAATGCAAATAAACGCTAATTACTTCCTCAGATGCGACCTTTCTTGTCTTATATATTCCCTTTAATTTACATTTTATTTGAGTAATGGTACACATTAATATTCTTTTCTTTTTTTAAAAGCCAACCAAAAGTATAATGGTTTGAAAGGTAATATATTAAAATAAACATAGTAAGAACTTAGAAGATAGATCGAGTCAAAGTACATGATTTTTACCCGGACTAAATGATACAATAGCCACAAGATACCCAATTCAAAAGACTAGCTCAACCAATCGAACTAAAACTCGCAAACTAAAAGCATAGTAGCTTACAAAGAACCGGAAAACCAACCGTGAAAGCTGTGGAGAGAACCACAACTACAACAAGAACATGGGCGAAGCCAAAACATGCAAATCTATGTGACGATCTTATACTCGATCACACATAATTAGTCACTACATCAGGATTAGATATATAACCAATCTTCCAAACGAACCTCTCAAAACTTCGGAATTCTACCTTTAAACTAGTTGATTTTTTTCGAAAAGCAAACACACGCACATATATTATATTATTCACAAGAGAGTGATTCGAATGCGGAATAACAAAACTGAATCAAACCTTTAAAATTGATGTAAATTTGTTATGCATAAATCAACTATCTAATCATTTGACATTTGATCCTGTGTATTTATTTTGTTTTTAGATATATCGTTCTGTTGATTTATTATACCGTATGAATTACTTAGTTTTATTCGGATATATAATACAAAAACCTCCTTTCTGTGTCTAAAAATTCGAGGATGCTAGCTTAGCAAATTTACCATATACCAATTAACTTTTTTTGATTAAAATAAGATATATAATTAAACTTGCGCCACTACAAAAAAAAATAGAGCTTTACCCTGAATTGTCGCTGCAATAGCCTTTAGCAGCGACATGTCGCTGCAATTGCCTTATCACAAATGCTTAACTGTCGTTGCTATTAGTGTTGCTGTTATTGCATGTCGTTGCTATTGCTTGATGTCATTGCTATTTATGTCGCTGCTATTGTTCATTTTCATTTTTTTTTAATAATTCAGCACAAAAATAATTATAACATGTTTTGCTTATAATTTAATACACCAAAAATGCAGGAAAACTAATATTTATATATAAAACCATATAAGCTATTACAAAATCCTTAATATATATGTTTTAGTTGTTTGTTAAGACAAAATGCATAATACATAACTACTCGTCACTATCTTTACCCCCATTCTCTTCGTCGTTATCCACATTATCGTTTTGGGATGAAAATGATTGAATCACGTTTATCATTGCCGGATCCGTTGCCGCTTTATATGCTGGGTTACAAAGCATAACATCTAGTTGATTGGGGTGCAAAATTATTAAATATGTACATTAATAACTTATAAGTTAAAACAATAAACAAAGCATCAATTGGCCTATTACAAATTATTATAACTCATCATGATCCATAAACTAAAATATCAAATATTGAATAACCAAACAACCAAATTAAGCCACATATAACTCATCATAACCCGTTACAAATTCGTGTGACCCATTATAGCTCATCATAACTCATAAACTAACAAAGCAAACCATTAAATAACCAAACAACTAAATTAAGCCACATATAACTCATCATGACCCGTTACAAGTTCATGTGGCCCACTAGAACTCATAATAACCCATAAACTAACAAAGCAAACCATTGAATAACCAAACAACCAAATTAAGCCACATATAACTCATCATGACCGGTTACAGATTCATGTGACCCATTCATGAACCATAAATTAAGCCACACATATAACTCGCTTTGTTTAATCATCCACTGTTAGAGAGTTCAAACAAATGGAAAACTTGCTCTACTGTTGTTAACACATACACACAGAACATATATACACTCAAAACAATATTCACTTATATTAATTATTTAAATAGATTAGTTACTTAACACACAACACAAATAAACATACATCACACAGGACATTCAAAATTAACAACATTCTTTTAACCCACAACACACATACACATAGCAGATACACACAGAACACATACGTACACAACACACATAGAACACACACGCACACATCACACACACAGAATACACAAACACACGTTTTCTTAGAATCTTAATATATATCTAATTAACATGGAATTATAGCCCCAAAATGGACATAAGCAACTGGTATTACATGCACACAACACCCCCAAAATGTATTGTTCACACAGACAAGTTTCACCCACGAATTAAACCCCCAAAATCGACATAAACAACCTGAATATTAGAAACTCAAACAATGCTAGAGGAAGCATGAACGAGAAATTGAGGGGAGAAACTACCGGTGCGGCGGAAGCAGGGGGTTCAAGAGCCCATGAACGACGACAGTGGTGCTAAACTTTCACCCACGAAATCAGTTGTTCATAGCACAACACAAATTACACCCCCAAAATCGAAAACAACTTGAATTAGAAACTCAATCAATGTTAGAGGAAGCATGATCGAGAGATTGATGGGAGAAACAAACCGGCGGAAGAAATGCAACACAACGGCAGGAGGGTGGACGGCGGGGTGGCTGGAGACCGGTGTGACGGTGGCAGGGGTGCAAGAAACCCGCCCGACACTACATAAGGCTGCAGCACTTGGAGTCGATCGGTAAAATAATTTGGTGGAGGGAAGGAAGCGTAATAGTTGACCTAGGTTAATTATTTGTTTTTTTGGGCTTTTGCAGCGACCCTTAAAAAAATGGTGGGGTGGGGATTTAGCGGGCCTTTTTTTTAGGAAATAGTAACGATACCATTAGCAACGACAAATGACACGCGCAATTACACGTCGATGCTATTGATCAGATTTCTTGTAGTGTAATTGATAGTAAATATATTTTATTTTTTCTTATTTAACATATTAAATTTTATATATATATGTATATATATATTGTTGGCACAGCAGAGAGAAAGTGATGATATCACATGAATATGATGATGTTATTGACAACATGTAAATATGACATGGATATTTTATTCATTTTTATATTCATTCATTTTACGTATCATAGTCGATATAATCAATTATTTCTTGGTCTTTCAATAAAAAAATTAAAAATATACAATTTTTTAAAATTTTGTTGTATTACGATAAAATTTATATGTTTGATAACCATTTAGTGGGTCTTCTAAAACCGTTGGCTAGTGGCATAAAGTTGTTTACAAAACTACCACCACCACTTTAAGGCTCTTTAAAATTGATGGTTATTGGGTGAGTACTGAGTAGTGATACAACGTCATATTAGTAGGTTTTGTAACTACCCTTACAACTTTATATTCTATATAAATATATTATATTGATATAAGTTTTCTTATTATCTTAAGTAATAACTTTGTACATAAAATTAAGGTTATTATTACATGGATATTTGAATTCAATGTTATCTTGTATTTTCATTTATATTTTATTAAATAATAAATGATACTTTAGTAATTTATGTATGTATAAACAAAATGTACTCTATGTTAGGATCTTCATTTTATGTCATCTAATTTAAGTATACTTAAACTCATTTGTTTTTTGGAGTTGTATTAGCAAGATGGAAAAATAGTATCTTACTAAATAAGCTTCATATAATTCGCACATGAAGAATTATATTAGTTACATATATAAATCCATTTCTCTTAATGGTTTTTTAAACAGATAAGCAGATAAAGTTTTATTCATTTCAACTCAAAATTATATTTCACATCCCCTACTTTGGCTTTTTTATAGTGGAATACAACCTTTTAGCCTCAACCATCTTGCTACACATACAACTAGAGAAAAATAACAACTATATATTTAAATAATATTAACCCCTTTTTCTTTAATTCCAATGTAATTTACATAGACTTGTTAAATGTTATTTCTATTGAGCTAGAGAATATATTTAAAGCGAATATATCTAGTTTTAGATGGCTTAATGTACAAAACTTTCCTTTTTCAGATATAATCGATTTCTACTTGATCGAAACAGAAACTCGAACCGACCGATATTCGATTAACTGAATACAATTCGGTTAAGGATTAAAAGTTTGAAAACAAATATCCGATTTACCATAAACCTAAAAAAATAACTCGAAGAAACCCCTAATTGAAACCATCCTCAATCCCGCACCACTTCTCTCATGACCCACACCACCCCCCTTACAATAACAGTTAGAACCACTCCTACCCACAAGACGTCTAACTCATGCTTGAACCTCCACCACAATTGATGACGTAGGTCATACCTACGACCCGAATTAAGGATCACTTGTGTACCAGACCCGAAGGTTACTTACCGATCCAGACCTTATGTGATACCCGATGTATATTACGAAGTAACCAACATGTAACACCCGGATTATGGATAAGTATCAAAGGCATAACCCTGCACCATCCACCATCTCCTATAAAAGGAGATGCACCTACACTAGTTGGAGGATCCCTCCCCTCCACACTTACACTCTCTTCTCTCCCTACTTTTCTCACTCTCTCCTCTCACAGCTTTCCCTACACACTCTCTCCTCTCACAGCTTTCCCTACACACTCTCTACATATTTATTCTTAATACATTATTATATCTGATAATACAAAAGCAAGTACTAACTTGACCGTCGGAGGGTGGATCCGGAGCTTAAGCCTCTGATCCCCTTCTAACGGATTTCTTTATGTTTGCAGCATACAATTCGAGTTCGGGTCATAAGGATGATGAAGAACGGATCAACACGATCATCCAAATCAACCCAGCGGATCGATGTAGCAACATTTGGCGCCATCCGTGGGACTCGAACCTAAGGGGATGATTTAAAGAATCAGTTGGTCGTTGGTACATTAACCGCGGTCATGTCTCTAGTGACATTTAAAAAAAAGAGTATATATATGATCACATTATTTCTAGTAAAGATAAGAATTACGATCGCATCAATTGTAATAATAAAAATACATGTGCTCTCTTAACAATCATATCATGACATTCATTTGTCAAAATTGCTATGCACTCCGTAACATCTATGATTTACTAATTCCTTAAAAAAAAGTTTAGTTAATGTTTTTCACTTAAAATTCATGGTGTCATTGCCAATACAATTAATCATTATCACTATAAAAATATTCACAAAAATAGCAAATTTCTTCCTTCAAGTAATATCTGAATTCTGGTTTAAGCTCCATGCTTTTTATACCAATAAAAATTGGATTTACTCGGTACGCTTGGAAATGTCAATGCAAACAAACCAAGTAATGCAAAATACATACATATTAACCATCACTAATCTTTGTTCTCATACTTGATATTTCAATAATCTATAAAAACTTGTATATTTTGAACAATGAACACCGGATAATTATGGTCTAATTTAAATTACATCCGGGTAATTACTTGAGGCCCATGATTTTTGTGCGTTTGATCCATACCATTTGTTACTTGTTTGCCTTAACAAAATTTTATTGCTAGACTCTTCGATTATTACCACCTTCGGCACAACACCCTTTGGTATCCAAATCATCATACCTACCTTGACGAAGTTTAAAAAAATCCAAAAATATTTATTCTGGTGAGGATCCTAGAGCTTCAGTGCCGCTGAATCATACATGTTGTATATTATTATTGAAATCACCTAACGAAGGTCTAGTCATGACTCGTATTATTCGAGGTTCATCTAATTTAAAATTCATCATACTCTAAATTCACATCACTTGGAATTCAAACACTATAAGTAGTAATCACAATACAAGTAATTAACCAATAGGGTCTAGAAATAGCCGCTAACCTGATTATCTCCATGTCTGGAGCCGAACCTTCCGAAATCATCCTGCTCATATCAATCCGGACCACGCCTATGACCTCTAAGATTTCTTCCTCCTAAAGCACTACCAAACTGTTATCTCTAAACCGCTACTTTCATACTGAAAATTGAAAGAGATAAGCTTGAAACCGTTTCCGAACCATCAAAAATCATTAAGACATAGTCTAACCTTCGACGTTCGTCTCTAACACTTTGTTCATTTGAAAATAACCATAATGTTATACAATTCAAGAAAGTCATTATAAAATGCAAACTCTCAATTATGCTTACAAATAACCATCATAACTAAAGTATGTTATATTATCGAACTAAGATAAATTGTTCTACAAGTAGGTCCTCTATCACAATATAATGTCACATCAATTGTTAGATACTACTCATGGTATTCCTTGTTTATCAAATTACTTTTGTTTGGTCATTATAAATTGACCACAATTGCCGAACATTATTCCATTACTAATTCAATTTTCTAGTTTGACTACCATTCGTATGTCAGCACATTTCATATTATATTTACAAACAATGCATTTATATTTTCAATGATCGTAAGCTCTTGACAGTTTAACATATTATGAACAACTCTGATAAAACTTATAAAAAAAGAAAGATGCCCTCACACGTGGATACATGTATGAAATAAACTTATTTGAGTTCAATAGTACTAATAAGCTAGTACAATTGAACTGGGGGACTACAGTGGTATTGTACCACCATACTTGCCAAATATATGGTAACTCTGTGACTCTTGTATGTGAAATGATATTTTATTTCCTCAATTATTATTATTATTACTATTGTGACCGACAAATAAGAAAAAAGGAATTGTATATATGCTTGTATCTATTTCAGGACAATACAATTGCAAATAAGTCTCCGCATGTTATACACTGAAGTATGTCCTACAGTTTGATAAAAATATTCGAGGGACTGTTGTGATCTCTTTCAAATGTCCTTTACTTGATCGATGATATTCTTATTGACAATATTTAACATGATCGTATTATTCTGATCAACGTTATTTTATCAATGTAAATAGACGATGGGCTAAACCAGGATCGGTATACCCAATAAACGACCCCATGATCTGAGCAACGGCTAAGACCATTGATAGGTTGAGCACACCTCATAATTCGCTCCGTAACCTTCGACAACGGTCTTGGTTATGAAAAACGCGTTTACAAGGCAATAGCCAAACAATGTTCCATACAAGGCAATAGCCGCAAAACAATGATTATGTACACTGAAGTATTAACTGTTATGAAATGCATAAGGCTAAGGCCAGATGATACGAACATCGTTATAAACGAAAACAAATGGATTATCACAAAATACATGTATCACAAGGGAATATCCTAAAACATGTTCACCCTCGAGTTAAATCTATTGGTGTATGTACCATATTAGGCCCAGCCAGACCTCACGACCATCCGACCAAGAGCTCTGACCAACTACAGGAACAACCTTCCATAGCTGAATCTTATGACCATCGGACAAACAGCTCCGACAGCTGATCCACAGCTGAACTTCATGACCTCCGACCATCTGAACCTTACAACCTTCAGCTTAGGAAATAAAGACACAAACAGAATGGTGTAAGAGGAAAAGCTAATTTGCAGCTTACCAAATATGTCATCTGAGGATAGATAGAACCACTGTTCTATATAAGATAAATACAACCTCCCGAAACACCTTCATGATCTGTCACATCAACAAGAGTTGAATGTCGGTCATTTGCCCATAAGGTTTGACTAGAAGCCGGAGCTACTTATCAATTGCTGAATAATAAGAGGCACCCTCAAACCTCCAACACTATATATAATGACCACCCTACCTCAGATCGTTCGAGGCTTACGAGTTCCAGATGAGCCTCCTCCTTCTTACATTGACCTCAAGAAGATCCTTGTTTCAACACATGTAACAAAGAGAATATGATTTATCTTTACATTTGACGAACATAAACACATAACATGAAGAATATTGAGTCTAGCATAACGTGGCAAAACCACATCATACTAGACTGGGGGACTTGACGACGTAGGTCATACCTACAACCCGAATTAAGGATCACTTGTGTACCAGACCCGAAGGTTACTTACCGATCTAGACCTTATGTGATACCCGATGTATATTACGAAGTAACCAACATGTAACACCCGGATTATGGATAAGTATCAAAGGCATAACCTTGCACCATCCACCATCTCCTATAAAAGGAGATGCACCTACACTAGTTGGAGGATCCCTCCTCTCCTCACTTACACTCTCTTCTCTCCCTACTTTTCTCACTCTCTCCTCTCACAGCTTTCCCTACACACTCTCTACATATTTATTCTTAATACATTATTATATCCGATAATACACAAGCAAGTACTAACTTGACCGTCGGAGGGTGGATCCGGGGCTTAAGCCTCGGATCCCCTTCTAACGGATTTCTTTATGTTTGCAGCATACGATTCGATTTCGGGTCATAAGGATGGTGAAGAATGGATCAACACGATCATCCAAATCAACCCAGCGGATCGATGTAGCAAGAACAATTAACCCAAAATCCCCTAATTGGAAGCCTAAAATTTTCCAAAGTTCAGACTCCAACCTTTAAGAGCAAAATTTCAGTTACATTTACTTTACCTCAAAGTTCAGAGTCCAACCTTAAAAAAAGACTAATTAGATGCATATATGAATGTTAACCTCACATCATAAGAGATCTTCTTAGATTTCTAACTTGATAATTCATTTTTGGAAATTTTGGGTTTCCATCCCCTCCAATCTACTTACGGTCTTTCCAATCACTACAAGAATTATAGCCTTCTGCGGTGCAAGGCCTTTTTGCTGCGTCACCATCGCCGCAAAAGGTCTAATGGTATTTTCTATTATTTATTTTCCCACTGAAAAAAAGGTGCGATGTGTTCCTTCGCGAGGGAATTAACTGTCGCCGCAAAAAGTTGTTTGATGCAGCAAAAAAGATATTATTATTTTTTTATTTCTTAGTTTTCATAGATTACATTTTTATTTATTTTATAAATAAAATATCATGTGTCGCCGCAAAAAAACTTTACGGGATATATAGTTTATTTTCTTTTATTTCTGCAAACCTTCCGCCTTCCAATCTTCTCCTATCGATCCGAAGTCCGGCGATCTGATTGCGCCGTTCGTCTTCTTCTCTCGCCGGTCGCCCTCGACTCTCTCTCCGGTTCTCTCTCCTCTACTCCTTGAAGCAAACCCTACCTTGGTTTTCTTCCTTCATGGCCGCGGACTCCCACCTTGAAAGTAAGGTTTTTATTTGGTTTATCTTTGTTTATTTTGTTAATATTTGTTATTAATATGTGGGTTTTTTGTCGATTTGTAGGTTTCTTCTTCTCCTCCTCTCCTTCCGTCAAGTCCTTGTCGCCGCCGCCGCTGTTAGCCCATTCAAGGTATGTTTTTTTTAGTTTTAATATTATTGTTTGATTTAATATTAATTTGTTTTATTTGATTGTGTTAATTTACAATTTTAGTTAATATAATGTTAGATTATATTAGTTTTTATTGATTTTAATATTAATTTGTTTTACTTGATAATGTTAGATTATTGTTGATAATGTTAGTCTTTAATTAGTGTTAATAATGTTAGGTTATTGTTGATTTGTGTTAATCTTTAATTATTGTTAGGACACTAATAAAGTTTGAAATTACTTCAATGATAGAATAATTATTTCTATGTATTTAATTAAGTGTTAAATAGTTTATCGGATGATTTTAGATTATTATTTAGTGTTAATAATGATACATTATTGTTAGTTAGTGTTAATCTTCAATGTTAGTGTTAATCTTTAATTGATGATGTTAGATTATTATTTATTAAAAAATAATTAAACACATGTCGCGAATCCGTCGACGCAAAAAGTGTTTAATATATTATTAATTATTAAAAAATAATTAAATAAGTGTCGCCGTTAAAAATGAAATGGTCGCCGCAAAAAGTGTTTAATATATTATTAATTACTAAATAATAATTAAATAAGTGTCGCAGCAAAAAAACAAAACGTCGTCGCAAATAATCTATACGTGGCAAGATCTGGGGCCGGTAAGTTTCGCCGCTAATAGTTAAAATTTTGCCGCAAATAAATTTTTGGGACTAGTTTTTTGCGTCGACTTTTTGCTCTTTTGCGACGTTATTTTTCTGTCTCTAAAAGTCGTTTTTTAGTGAATTGGCATCCCAAAGCACATAAAAGGATCAAATCTTAATTTGAACCCCAACCTCCCACTACTACATACCAACACCATGTTACTTTCTTGTGAAGATTAATCTTCAAGCCTTAAGTTTTCTAAAACTTTTCAGGATATCTATCAAAATTTTACTGGTTTTAGATGAGAGATAGAAATAGAATCTTCTTTACCAAAGGCTCTTTTAAAAAACCAGCCACTACCACCTCTTTACAATGGGTAGAGAAGAATTGATACAATCAAGTGTGCATAACAAGATATTTCAAGAAAATTAGTTGTACACTGCTTCTCTTGTTAGTTGGATATCTTTATTAATTTTTTTTCAAATTCCTCTTTCTTAAATATCTCAAATTCAACCGATAAAAACCTTTAATTTCATCCATTTTTGACTTTTGAGACAAAATTGGCTTTTAATTTGAACTTTTTCTCTCTCTTTCTATTATTTGAATTTGAATTTGATTATAAGGGAGTATATGAAAATATATAGGGGGTGTTTGTATAAATTATATATTTATATTTAATAAATTTATGTAATTATATATGTTTATAGTTCTTCTTTTAATAAGTTTTTATGTATAATGTATGATATAAATATAATTATATATTTATGACCACCTTATTTTTTACGTTTTGACGTAAATTTTACTATAGCCTGACACAAATTTAAAAAAAAATATTATTTTTAATATTACAAAAAAGTTTATTTCATAACCATTAAATAAAGTGAGTTACCATATTTGATTTTGTGTAAATTAAAATATAATGACATTTAGTCTTTTCAAATAGGAATTTTCTTGCTTATTTTCTTTATAGAACTCTGAACAAGTAAACATACGTTAAACTCTTGATCTGTTTTTCGATGTCAAAGATTTCATAATAAAATATTGATTAAGCTATGATGGTTTTATAAACACATTATTTGTAAATGATTAATTGGCTCACATCTTTGTATATCATAAAGGTTATGAGTGTGACATATGAATTATGAGACAATATTAATATGAGTTAATGAGGTGATTTATGTATTCGTTAGGATTTATAATATAGGTTTTATGTAATAACAATAAGAAATTATGGTTAAATTATATTTTAAATCATACTTAAAATTTTCAAATGAGCCGTAATTGTCACATTTCCATTGGACTGTATCACTTAGATAATCTATATATTTCATTCAAATGTTTATAATGTAGTAAAATTTGGTCGTTCATAATGAATTTGTTTGATGTTTTTGTTATGCTTATCATATTGTACTAGAATTGTATTATGGTCAGATTGTTGAATATTTATACTTCTATTTGCTTCATTCGATTATTAAACATTTCTCTATGTATTATGTTATGTTAGCGCAATTAACTACACGTTAAATGCTTAAGACTTTTAAAGTTTTACCGTGTACACATAGTTCATTCAACTAGTAAGATGTAATAGATTAATACTACTTCTAACACTTGGAAGTATTTAAAAGTGTCCTTTTGTATGTTGTAGCTATGGCTGTTTTTATTTAAAAATGAAAGTAGCTTATATTTAAATAAAAATTTGTTGGAAGCTTGCCCAATTTTTGCTCACTATCCATCTTGAGGTATGCATATTCTAACCTTGTGAAGTTGACAAGGGAATCTTCTTATAGAAGGTTCTTCCCGCCATTTTTTTATTTACAAAGTTTATAAAGATTGTATAAACTTTCATTGATTGGATATATGGAGTATTTAGTTTATTATAAATTTTGGTCTTTTTGAAAATATTTGTTTGAACCCACTTGAGATTAGACAGTTTGAATATGATCGCAGAGGGATGATATATACTCTTACTATTTTCTTTTACTTATTTACTTACAAGATCAACACGAGTATTAAAATTAATGGAGGAGGTGAATAAAGAGAATTAGTGGATTGCACATGTCATCTTGTGTTTAGTAGGAGAATAAAATAAAAAGAAATAGTATGAGGATATATCATTTTTCTATGATAGTATGTTCAAGACCATGCACAATCACACCAGGATCTTACTATAACCATCCGCCTAATAGACACTGCTTTTAACTATTTTGTCATTTCGTCCACAAATTTGAAGATGCTCCTATTTACCGGACAAGGCACGATTGCATCATACCACCATACTTCGACATGGCTTAACCATCCTCGTTCTGAAAACTACATTCTATTTGATTTGTAATTTTGTCTATTTTGTATGTTGTAGCTATGGCTTCAAACGGCGATGTAAAGTATGCATATATGAATACATATGTATATTTCTTATTTTCATTAAAACTAGGGGTGTTCAATGGTTCGGTTTTCAAATTATTCAGCTTAAACTGTTTGATTTTTTGAATATGTAAGTTTAGTTATTAAAATGGAATATAAAAATATTATTAACTATATCTAATAGTTACCCAATTTAGTTTATATGAGTGTAATTTAGTAATTTCAAAACACTTAAAGTTTAAGAATTTAAACAAAATGCCTAAATGCTTTATAATATAGTATAGATAACTTCAGTTTTTAACAGATTAAAATGATTTTTAATGTATACTTACCAAAATTTTCATCTCAATTCAGCCCATTTCAAAATCTCAATGGTAAAATGTGTGATTTGTTAGACTGGAAGCAAGATGCTAGAACTTTCAATTTTTTGGTCCATTATGGCAATATGACAAAAATCAAACTACAAAATCTTGCAAGAATCAAAGTTACAAAACATTCCAATAGAACTCAACAATCTAATAAAAATGAAACTTACTTACTACCTTCCAAAAAGAAAAAGATCAAACTTTTAATTGAGGAATATGTTGGTGTGTGCACACCAGATAACACATGTCATCATATCCACTGTTATAAATTACTAAAGGGTCACATTGTTACACATCCAAGTAAAACCATCTTTGAAAGTCACCAATTATTGTGTGAAAATAATTAATCAATTAAATTAATTATTGAGGGATATAAATAATAAATACTTATTTATTATGCATGAGTAAACCTAATTAAATATTAGTTTAATATTTAAATGTTGATTAATTAATAAGTTTGTTAATTAATGGTTTAGAGTAATTAGTAAATTATTCAAACTTGGGGGTTCGTTTTGCATTATTTAAAATTCTAGTTAAGAAGGGCTAAATCTTAATGTACTTGGGCTTGGATTTGTTTTAACAGGAAACATAGCTAGGTTAAATCATAATTGCAAATTGCAATCAAAGACCACAAAAATCCGCTTCCTCTCTCTCTTGTTTTTACGGCCGCAAACTCACACACACAAACCCTTAGGGTTTTGTCTTTGTCGTCGACACACACACTCATGATGATTTCTTGTGTGGTCTAGCGGCACGGTTTCTGGAGGTGTAGAGGTGTAAATAATGTTAGTAACCCAGGACACTTAGAGTTTGTTGAAAAGGTATTATCTTTATCCTACTTTAGTTACTTGTTTTTCCTACCGAATAGTTTGGATCACTGGTGGGGGATTTTAAAGTAAATTAACAATTTTTATTTCGTTGTGCATTTTCATTTAATTATTTTTGAATCTTAAAAACCCAATAGATTCGAGGCTGTTGGAGTGAATTCGACTTAGAAGAATGTTAGGAGTCTACTGAATCAAGGTTGTAGAGTATGAATTTTGACTTACAATAGAGGAATCTCGACTTCTTCTCCTGTCTACAAAGACTCAAAGTCTCAAACATTTTTCAAATGCAAGGAAAGAGGAGTAATAAACTCATATCTTAATCAAGGTTATTGAGTGTAGAAATCAAAGCTACAAGTTACAATTGACAGTCGTTGGTTGACTAATCGAGGCCGACAATCCTGACACAGCTAGGGGTGTTCAAAACATGATATCTGAAGTTGCTTTTGAGTATCCGAATTCGAAATTTCGGATATCCAAAATATCCGAAAATTTCAAAGATATATATATTCATATACTATTTTTTTAAAATATAATTACCAAATAACCATATTTTAAACTTTAATCAACAAATAATAGCTCAAATATGCTTCAAAATGAAATATACATGTATATTAAACTATATATGTTTAAAAAATCAAATAAATAAGAAGTAAAAATTTAAAAATTAAAAATGTTTTTCGGATATCGGATATCCGAAATTTGAGAAAATCACTATCCGGATCCAAATTCAAAATTTCGGATATCCGAAATTTTGGATAATTTCGGATCGGATTTCGAATGTTTAAATCGGATGTTTGAATTCGGATTATTTTAAAACACCCTAAACACAGCACTGAGCACATGGCAAGACACAACATATTTTAGATTTGAAAAAAATGCAATTCATCAACTACAATTTGTAAAGAATATTAATAAATTACTTTATCTTTACTACTCTATAAAGCATTTAGCTCTTTTTTTAAGAATTTTTTTAAAGTTAAGTAGTACAAGTACTATAGCATGCTTTACAATAACTTCCAGCAACAATTTTAACAATTTTAAAATAGTACAACTCAAATAGTATTATTTACAATATGTTCCACCAATAATCTTTAGAATTTAAATACATAATTAATACTTTATAATAACTTCCATCTTTTAAGACAATTTAAATTAATAATTAATACTTTACAATAACTTCTAGCATTTAAAACTGTCAGAATTTAATTAAATTTAGCTCTTTTTTAAGACATTTTTTTAAGTTAATTAGTACAAGTAATATAGCATGCTTTACAATAACTTCCAGCAACAACCTTAACACTTTTAAAATAGTACAACTCAAATAGCATTATTTACAATATGTTTCAGAAATGATCTTAAACACTTTAAAACTGTCAAAAAATTAATTACAAAAAACTGTCCTGAATTTAATGACAGAAAACAGACCAAAATACTTTGCCTATATATACCTTATAACTGTCTACAAAGAAGTGTTGCGTGATGAGTGAAGTACATATGTATTTAGCATGATCTAAATAATTGTCACATTTACTTATTGTTTTCAAAAAGTTTTATATTCTACCATGTAATATGATCGTAAAAGATGCTATGAATTCGTTCATACAAAAATAGAATGTTATCATTTAAACGTAAGTGTTGCGTTAACTTGATATTTGTACGAAGATCACAACCACCATATTCTCCGGCAACATCACAAATAACACGTTAAATTGACAAGTCGACAAATGAAACTATTTTACCCTGCCGCATCACGCGGGTAAAATACTAGTATAATTAAAATGGTGCATTACAAAAAATATAAAATTAGTTCACCAAATTCATCTTATTCAGGTTACTAAATTTGAGAACCATAATGTTAGTCACAGATTCGGTACTACACAACAATATGTTTTTAGGAATCGATGTTTAATACAAACTTAAGATTTTTATGATTAAGTTAACAAGCAAATATTTTTAATATATTTCTTGTTGATGTGAATAAAAAATTATAAATGTAAGGATACAAAATTTCCTAACACTATAAAAAGTTGCAACTAAATTAGTCTAATACATTAACTAACTTACACTAAAGATTTCTAATGTCTAGGAGAGTTCAACACATAAACAACTTTAAAGATTACTCTCTAAGTTGCTAAAACTATTTCTGCATAGAAGAGTGAATGTTTATCAAAGGTGATGAGCCTTGCCTTTTGAAGATGTAAGTGAGATTTGACTTTAGATGATATAAAAGGAAAGGAGTTTTTCACTTTATTTTACATTTGCATCTAACCCTATATTTAATAATATAAACGTAACCCTATCTAGTATTTACCAATATTTTAAAACCCGGGTTGACCCGGCCGGTTCAACCGGTTGACCCTTGACCCGGTGAAAAGACCGGGTCAATGTACACCGGGTTTTTGTTCATTTCTGGCCCGTATTGACCCGTCCGGGTTTATGGTTGAACCAGTCGACCCGGTTTGACCCGGTTTTTATTTTTTCATTTTAATATATTTTTTAAAACATAAAAGTTTAGCGATTAGTCATCTCGACAATTGATACTTTGAAACACTCACTCGACATAAACCCTAAAAATGAGTTGTGAACCCCTCTCGATAGTCGACGGCAACTCATATCCTCTATCATCTACGACATGTGACTGTCATTAAAGCATAAACCTCCATTGAGTTCACATAACACTCTAAATAGAATTTCATTTTATGTTTTATAGATTATTTAGTTTCTTAATAGATTGTAATCGTTTCCAAGTTTATATACATACATATATACATATATAAAAAAATAAAAAATAAAAACTAGAAACCGGGTTGACCCACCGGTCGAACCGGTTGGCCCGATTGACCCGTGACCCGGTGAGGAGACCGGGTCAACTAAAAAACCGGTTTTTGAAACATTGGTATTTATTTTTGCATAGAAGAGTGAATGTAGTTGTCAGCTACCACTTAATTGAGGTAAGATCTTATTTTCTTTAATTCAAATATTTTTTCATAAGATCCGAATTTCTATCCACTAAGCCTTATCAAGACTTAGAGTGCTGCTATATTATATGAAGAAGATCTAAGGATAATAAACAACACATGTTTAACCTTGACTAGTTAATTAAACTCTTACATTAGAAAATATAGTAAGCAACACAACACATAAACTCACCATTTTTATGTGAGATAGCTAAGCAAAGGTTTAGTCGGCTTATCTTTGGACAACTAAGCAAAATGTTGCTCCGCTCACCTCTGGCAGCGAGAAAACATCGCTTAGCCAATTCACGAGTACTCGATCATATAATCGAACAAAGCGCTTAGATGCTCAGTTGACTCATTTAGGTCAGTTAGCTGACTTTTAAACTAGAAACTAACTTAAAGTAAATACGTCTAATCTTAATAACACATTTTGAGATAATTTCTAGTCTAACTTAAGATAGTTTTGTGATTATCAAATCCTAAGATTCAATTGTGGTTGAAGTGATTATTTTTCCAAAAAAATTCTTAATTAACTGGTTGGAAATGGATATTATCCTATACTAAAGACCGGTAAACAGTGTTGGTTTTTAAATAGAATTTGGAAATGGTTTTGATTTTATTGGTTACCGGACGATTTGGCTTTCGTTTAAAAAGGTTAATATTTGAATTGAACATTTGTGGTGACAAAAAATACCTTGTAATAAAACTAATTTTTCGACAAACTATAAAATCGCTTGTTTGTTTTTCTAGATAGGTTATCATTTTTAAGAAACGTTTGTGGGTGGGTAAACGATTTCAGATAAGACTTTTTTCTTTAAATCAGACATAAGTATGTCGGAAATAACTTTTTTCACTTATTTTTATAAAATAGCTTCCAATTAGGACTTCAATCATGCAGACTTTAGAATTTTAGACTACATCGTTTTGTGTAGATATGAAATAAAACATAAGATATAATATGTTTTCAAAAACAAACCATCCACCTAACAGTCATTCATCTAAAATCTCTCGTCTCAATTGGGTCCTCTCTCTGCTCCACCTTCCACAATCCACCTTCACACTTTCTAACTCATCCTTAAAAGCCCTTATGGGAAGCACCACTCTCATTCTTTTTACTTTTTGATAAATGAATTAATGGACTTATGAACAAAGCTGTAAAAATCAACCTAGGCGGCCAATTACTCAGCGAGTACTCAGAACTCGGACACATGTCGAGGTAATGTGGGGTTGATCGGCTAAATTACTCGGAATCAGTCAAAGCCCGTCAAGATTCGGCTACTTAGTCAACAAAAATCAATTTGTTTATTATATCCAAATCGGTCCATCGATCTGTCGTCCTCTTTCACTATTTTGAATGTTAGAACACCGAGGATAAACACAAGAATTTACAGATTTTTTGCACATATTACTGACTCTTGACATAAATATATTACTAGTTTTCTTATGTTTGAAGTATATGAAGTTCTGAACAATCTTGTTAATGTTTTCTAAACATATTTTTTGGTCTTATAAACAATTATCTTTGTATTTTAGTATATATGAACATGTCGTATATATAATTTTAATATTTATATCAAAAATCTCAATCCAAATACTACATGCTTAGGCATATTACTCGTTACTCTCCGGTTGGTTACCGCTTAGCAAGTTTTAGAACATTGCTTTCCTGTCGGTTACCACTTAGCAACTTTTAGAACACTGCTTATTAAATGCAAATTAATTAACGACCTAAGTTTGAGAAAAAATTTCATTTTTCAATCAAAAATTAAAAGAATATGATTTTTTGGACAAGAGTTTGGTAGTTAAAAGCACAACAAATTACACTACTTTAAAAGACTTATAGGTAACTTGTTCTTTGGATTTATAATTCCATTATTCAATTTATTTCATATTTATCCGAGTTTTCAAGCAACTAGATAGGTGTCAATTTGGGTCGGGGTTAGGTTAATAGGCCGTGTAGTCTTTGTGTCGCGTATTTCCGTGTTATTTTCTTGTCAACTCATCTTTTACCCGATTTAATTTCAAGTCGAGTTTGATTCGTTTTGTTTGGGGCGTGTTTCAGATTGACCCACTTTCTCTCAAAATTAACACATCATCGAATTTTTGTAAGTCCATTAGAAAATGTTTGTGCCCGAAATTCGATGATGTGTTAACGGGTCATCTTCGGGTTTATCGAGTTAACCTGGACCTCACTCACAAATTTTCGTGTCAACCCATTACTGACTCAAGTTATTTTCGTTTCAAGGCTGTGTTGACCCACTTCATGGTCGGTTCGTGTCGGGTTTCGGGTTGTGTCAAGATGGGCTGGACCTACCAAGGGTCCAATGGTGGCTTTGGCAGGCATGGTGGAAAATTTCAACCTTTTGCGCCGGTGCTATCAATCAAAGTATTAGGTTCCACCGGTGATTTTTTGATGCTACAAAACCTAACGAAAAATGAAAATTTTTAAAAAAATGATAAATTATAGTACATTATACAATTTATACCTTTAAAATACATTAGTTTACCTTAAATTAATAATTTAATTAAGAGAGTTTCATATAAATTGTATTTTATTTTAGATTTTGTCTTAAAATATCGGAACAACAACTGAAACATCATTAACCCGGCCTGATTAAGTGGAAATCCGAGAAAACATTGAAACAACCCCCATAATCTTAATTAACTTTATTTTTACTATTACATGGTGTCATCGGTTAGCAAAAATCCTAGATCCTTCACTAGTGTCAAGAATTGTTGGCCTTACCTCCAATTATAGATTCAACAACAACAAAAATACACAATCCCGTCTAAGTAGGGTATGTGGGAGGTAATATATAAACAATCACACATCTAACCGTAGGTTAAGTTGCTTCCCCATAGACCACCAACAATAAAAGAGACAGAAAAATATACATAAAATAAATAATTAAAATGTAATAAAAAATACATAAAGTAAAATCAATAAAACAAAGCGCAAAAAAATAAAAATACAAAAATACAAAAATACAAAACTAATTTAGTTAGTAATCTAGGTATACTCCAGTTAGAATGATAGGTTAATAAAAACTTATAAATTAAAAAAAAAACTCTCTCTTATAGTCTTACCTTCTACTAAGCTCCTATATTTGAATCTCTTGTCTTCTTACCTATGAGTCCTAATCCTCCTTCTTTACGAAAACCTGTGAGAGACAGAGAGTGAAAGTTCTTGCACATCCACCCTCACTCTATTCAGCCACCTCAAAGATGGGTGGCCATGTCTCCTCGAGTCAACGACTAAAATAGATTTCACCCTCCTAACTTGCGGTGTCTGTTGTCTTCTCTTAACATAGATGAACCAACGCAGTCTTCCTTCTCTCAGCTTGCTAACAATACATTACACTCCCAATTCAATTTTGAAAACTCCAACTGGAATTTTATTTAACAAAGGCTTCTACAGATTCAACTAAGCATCCTCATCTTGGCCACCTCTATCTTCTCCGCTTGTGCCTTTTTCAAAGGCTAACACTCAAATCCATATAGCATAGCTTCTCTAACAACCACTTTATAGAATTTTTCTTTCAACTTCAATGGTACTTTCTTGTAGCTTAAAACCCTTATCACCGCTCTCCACTTCGCCATCCCGCCTATATAGGGTTGACAACTTCCTCGTCTATCCTCCCTATCTTATGCAATATGGAGCCCAATTACCTAAAAGGTATTCAGTCTTATTTCTACTAATTCGAAGTTCTAAGCCCTCAAATGTTGCCCACCACCGTTTTAATCATCTATTCAACTACTCTGTCAATTTTGAAACCAAGACAATGTCATCTTCGTATATCACACACCATGGGACACATCCTAGGATCCTCTTTGATAGCTCGTCAAGAGTCACTGCAAAAATAAATGGGCTAAGTGCAGACTTTTGGTGGAGGCCCGGAAAACTCGATGTCGATCGTCAGGGTTCGCATGCAGGATAACACCCCATCATACATGTCTTTTAATACCCTAATATATCTCATGGGAATCGTTCTATCGTTCAAGGTCCTCCAAATTAACTCCCTAGGGACACTGTCATCGCTTTCCCTAGATTCAAGTCCATAATGTGTAGGTCTTGTTGTCTCAACGTGTTTTCTATCACTCTCTCTCAAAGCTTCATGGTATGGCTAAGTCGTTTAATACCCCGATCGTTTTCTTAAATTTGGGCTCCTCCTTGTTCTTATAGATTGGAATTACCACACTACGTTTGCATTCATCTGACATCTTAGGCTACGTTTAGCAGGAATTTTTTTTTCTGTTTTTCGTGTGAAAAATAGTGAAGTTTTCATTTTCTGAAAAAATAGAAAACGTATTTAGATGGAGTGGAGTTTTTCTTTTTTAGAAAAAATGAAAAACATGTTTGGTTGAAGTGTTTTCTTAAAAAAATATGGGACTTTGAAAAAATTGAGGAGTTTGGGAAAATGTGAAAAAAGTGAGTTTTATTTGTTTTTGGAAAAATGTGCAAGTGAACATGTTTTCTAAAATAGAGGATTTTTCTGTAAGTAAACGTAGCCTTAGTTTTCTAAAAATCATGTTAAAAAGGTTCGCCGGTTCCAATGTAGACATATGACACCAATCGATTACAGTTTTCAATACATGTTACACACTCACCTACATCACAATACATCAATTAAGACACACAAGAAGAACAAATAAACATATCATGTTAAATGTTGTTTTACAGCTACATTTTAGTAAAAACCATTCGAATTTTCTAATCATTATTGACTGGTTCTCGCGTGACGTAAAATTAAAAATAAAGGGAATGAGAAGAAAGGATTCCCAAAAGAATGGAACTCAGCTTTGGCCGAGACTAAGTCATATATGATGATTGGGCCCGCCCCTATACACAACTTGTTTTTTTGCCAATGGTCGGGTGCGTGTTGGGTTCCTGCTTTTTGCATCCATCTATATATGGTTGGGTAAAGTCAAGGTCAACGAAATTTGTCATTAACGTCAACATTAGATCTTGATGATCCACTATGCAAATTGCAAAACCAAACCTCTATCTATCTATTTATACACACAACACACACATACACAACTATATATATTCTTTCAATTGCCATCACACCCATCTCAACTCTTCTTCTATTTCAAGTTACTAGGAGAGAGGGAGAGAGAGAGAGAGAGAGAGAGAGAAGATAAGTAATAGATATTTAGAAGTTGAGTGAAAGATACAAATACAAATAGAGGTGCATAGAGAAGGAGAAAAAATAGGTGAGAGTACGTAGAGGTATATGCAGGTACAAACATAGATACAGACAACAACGATACACATATAAAGAAGAAAACGAGAGATGGCCGATAATGGAGTAGACTATGTGAAGAAGAAAGAAAGATCATTAGAGATAACACCCTCATGGGCAGTCGCGGTGGTGGTGTTTGTGATACTTGCCATTTCAATTGCTCTTGAGTATCTCCTTCATCTTCTAGGCCATGTATGAATTCTGTCCTTCTGTCTTCTGATCATATAAACATGACTGACTCATACAACATGTTTTATATAACTCCAACACCATAATTTATCTCATTGTTATTACAACAAATTAAAACATACATGAAACTATGAAAGCCATTCCCACACAATCTTGTACACTTATTATATTACTTACTTTTATTTACAACTATTAAAAATGAAGACAGGAAGGCTCTAATGATTATATCATTATTGTTATTATTTTAAATTTCACAGTGGTTACATAAGAAACACAAGAAAGCACTTCATGAAGCTCTTGAAAAGATCAAAGCAGGTACATTAATAATCATTAATTCTTTTTTTGTTTTTATATTGTTGAACCTAATTGTTAAATATAATCTTCATGTTTATTGATTAGTTTGTGTTTTCATGTTGTTTCAGAGCTGATGCTTTTAGGATTCATATCCCTGCTACTAACAGTAGCTCAAGGACCAATTTCTGATATATGTATTCCAAGTAAAGTTGCAAGAACATGGCACCCTTGTAATGAAGATAAAAAAGACAACTCATTCGATGATCCTTGCCTTAAAAAGGTATGTAGTATCACAACGCTTTATCAAATTTACTCATAATTTTTGTTTTGGTTTACTAATTTAAGAGAAAGATAGATGTATCAAAGGTTGTGGTGCAAAATATATGTTTTACCGAAAGAAGTAGATCGCGACCACTTCAATCAGAAACATATAGAACCGCAAGAAGCATTCTTAGTATTTGATGCCCATAAAATATATGTTTAATAGACTGCATTTAGGAATGTAATTGTTAATTCACTAATGGTATGATATTTTTCATGATAACAACAAGAAAAGGTAATGGTGCATATGTATTTTTCTATACCTTTTTTCATGAACTAAAGCATTAATGATCAAGCATTTATGACACTTTCCAAAATTATGTGCAGGGAAAGGTGCAAATGGTGTCAAATTATGGTATACACCAACTCCACATATTTATCTTTGTGTTGGCTGTCTTTCATGTCGCTTATTGTATCCTTACTTTGATTTTGGGTAGACTAAAGGTAAAATATATTCCCAAAGAATTTTTACTTTACATGTGTTTATGTGTGCGCGCGTGCATACACACAAATATAAAAACCTATTAAATAATATGATGTCTGAATTTTAATTAATATAAATATAGATGAGGAAGTGGAAGGCTTGGGAAGATGAAACAAGGACAGTTGAATACCAATACCATCATGGTAAGTGTCTTATATTCATTTCAAATTCAAAGCTTTTTAGTATATATAAATATACTTAAGTTAGAAAGTCTTACATATATCTAAGTTTCAATTCTTAGGGTTACTCACCTCCATGTTTCAACTAATTTTAACTAATTTGCCTTTTGACACATGGTAATTCAATGGATTAAATTATTTCTGTTTCTTTAAATAATATTTTGATCCTGAATTTTTCTAAGAACAAGTTGATATGCAAGATATGGATGATATAAGCTAATATTAATTAATTCTACTTGTGTAATACGTGGATCTCTAGTCTAATCATTTGAAAGATGAATATTTTATTCACAAACTAATCTTCATGTATTGTATATGACTTTCAGATCCAGAAAGATTTAGATTTGCAAGAGAGACAACATTCGGGCGTCGGCATATGAGATTTTGGAGTAACTCAACGGCTCTCTTATGGATCGTAAGCATTTATATATAATTTTAAAAATTTTTAATAAAATGACAAAATAATTAACTTTATATTTTCTTAAAGATTTTTCTCATTATCATATTCCAATTAAGGATGAACATATTTCATTCTCAATCATATATAACTATATATATCTAATGATTAGTTTTAAGATGATAAAGTTGTAAACGAAATAATAATATCTAATTAATAATTCAAGAAAGTCAAATTTAAAATGTGTTGAAAGTTGGCTATTCAATAATTTATGAGAAAATAACATATAACAAGAACATGAATAGAATCTGCCCACACTAGGCTAGAATTGAAACAGCTCTACAACAAATTTAAGAGCCACTTGCATTGATCTTTTTGGCTATGCAATTAAATATTGATATTGACTTCTTTTAGATATTGGAAGTCGACAGAATTTTTTAAAATTTTTTTTATAAAATATCAACCAATTATTTAAGGTTTTAAAAGAAAACTTAAGAAATATAAGAAATTGCATTTCACGTGTTTTTAGCATAATTTTGCTTGTTTTTAATCACTTGGAAGCTAGGATTATGGATTATGGATTATGAAATTAAATTTGATCATTTCTCGGAACAATTTTCGTAATCATTGATTAAGTTATAACTATCTTAGATTATTATTATATTTGTTTGATTAGCTTATAACCGAAACACTGTAATTATAACATTTATGACATAACTAGACAAGAGAGCATTATCACAGAATTTCCTATGAAAAAAACCAGTTGAAATTTTCCAAAGACAAATTGTATCAGCATTTAGCAACAAAATTGCAAGAGTTTTCGAAAGAACAGTCATTTCTCACAAATTTCTTACAGATTCTTCCGTTGGTATTGCCCTTTTTTTATAATGTGAGCCTAAAATTAATCTGTCTTTTTTTTTTACTTGTAATAATACCAAAGAAATTAAAAACCTAGCAATCACCATCTCATCATTATAAGGAAGTAAGAACGCCTTTGATGACTAGCTTATGACATGTCATTCTTATCCATATATAATTTAGAGCAAAATATGCATAAACGTTTTTGTATTACTTACGTATTCCACTTGGTTTTTGGTGTGGGGTTGACTTTTTTCTTGATTATAAAAGAATAATTTTCAATATTCGATTTTTAATTTACTTTGTTATCATAAATTATCAACCATCGAAGAAAACTCATTTAGTTACTTCACTATAAAATATACATTGATTATCTATATCTTATTAGCACTAAAAGGATTTAGCCTAGCATTATTATAAGGTGTAGTAGATTCAGTTGGTGTGTGTTTACCTTTTAAAATAAATCTATATCTTATTAGCAATATTATAACATTTATAAATGTGAAAAATTATAAACAAGCGTAGAACATTTGAATGGGATAAGTTCTTATCAAATCTCTAAAAATATGAAATAGAAGTCAAACAATCATATTTATTAGTATACATAAATTATCTAAATTTTCACAATTTTTATCATAGAAAAATTGAAAACTATTCTAAAATAATAAAAGTTTACATTTTTAAAAGTGAACTTTCTAATATTCCATTTTTCACTAAATCTACGCATTTAAAAATGTTGACTTCTAAATCCAACTCTTCACATTTATAAATGCACTATTTTTGTTATTCTTAATAAAATCTATATTTGAACTATTTTTCAAACTTATACAAACTCTTAAAATGTTTACATATTTAAAAAGTGTGGACTTTTTTATAGTGGTTCTTGGTGATACGTGGTCAAAAGTTTGACCTTTATAATTTTAAAAATAAATGTTTTTATTTGCTTTTATTATGGTATTGATCATTTTTCTTCATGCCTAGAATTGGTTCAAACTATTCCATAAGAATGGGAAAAATCATAAGTAGTAGATATTTACATTATTTATAGAGTTCTTCTACTCACTTTTTGGTGTGGTTGTGTAGATTTTGGTTTTTTATTCTTATTAAAAATATTTATTTCTACTTTAATATCAAGATTTTAATTATTCACCTTAATTTTTTCGTTTTCTTTTTAATCATTACCAATTTTCTATTAACTATTGATCTAAAATTTAGTTGTTTCATAAGAATATATAATAATATGTTTGAAAATGATTTGATAGCTCTCTAATTATAAATAGTTTTATTTTTACTTTAAATGTCATTTTCATAAAACATAAAAAAATGTTGAATAATTAGGATCTCACGGGTGTAATTTGAAAAGTTTGTAATGATTGTTAATTTTTTTAATCAACAATATTTGGTAATGTATTTATTCTTATTTTCCTATTTTGGTATGGAAATAATACATTTTGTGATTTATTTATACTAATTTTAATTTTGTTGCAAATATATAGGGTTGTTTTTTCAGACAATTCTTCACATCGGTCCCCAAAGTTGATTATCTTACGCTTAGACATGGCTTCATTAATGTAAGTATCCTCATAATTTTTTTTATTTCCAATTTAATCCTTCTATTTACAAAATTATGACACGTGTAATTAATTGATCTTCTTTTCTCATCTCTCCTATTAAGTTTGATATTTATCTTAACTTAGTAAGTAATATAATGAATAGGAAGATTTAATAAGAAAATATATAACCTCTCATTAATTTTTCTACTTATTTTACTACTTACACGTTCAGATTAAATGTCAAAATCAAAAGATGAGATAGAAAAATGAATTCTTTGATTTAACATATCAAAATTTCATTTTCCTACCATTAAACTGTGATATGTAAAATTCACTAATTCTCTTTCATAATCTCATCTCATGATTTTGACAGTTATTGGCCTAATCTCATCTCTAAGTTGAATAAACACTATTATATATTATAAATTGTAATAAAAAAGTTTAAAAATAACTCACATCTATAAACATAAGTTGTTTCTTAATACTACCGGTTTTCTCTACTTTTATGTATTTTTAATTAGAAAAAATATAATATATTTCGTTTATACATTACACAAATAAAAGATCTTTCCTTATGTGTAAAATAAACCTAAATTGTTTTGCACATTATGTTTTTCTAACCAAACTATATATATGTTCTTTTTTTGACACAATATATATACATATATATATATATATATATAGGATTACCCTCTTACATGTTCTTTTTTCATTTTAACTATTGCTAAATTTTATAAACACCCCGTTATTATATGTAAGTAATATGTTCTAAAAAGCAATATCAAGTTATTGTTACATAAATTCTATTTAAAATTATTAATTTTGACATTATTAAATTTTTATTTACCATCTTAATTAAATTTATGTATATGATTTTGTTTGCACAGACACATTTGACTCCAGAGAGCCAACAACAATTTGATTTCCACAAATATATCAGTAGATCGCTTGAAGAAGATTTCCAAGTTGTGGTTGCAATAAGGTTGCTCATTAGCTTTATTTTAATTATTGTTCCAAAACTAATTAATTTATTCTCTTATAAATATTCAAAAATTGTTTATTTTAATTACTTCTAACTTAAAATCTATATATAAACACAATAAATTTTTGTATATGCAGTCCTACAGTATGGTTCTTTGCTGTTTTGCTCCTTCTCACCAACACCCACGGTAAGCAAACATAATTTTGAAACAGTATATATTAATTTAGAATCTATGCCTTCAAATTTCAAAGTTAAACTAAGTTAATGATTTACCTTTCTTTTTCATAGATTAATCAGTAAGAACTTTAAAGAATATGTAATGTATTCACTACTAGAAATACCTGAATTTCTAAGGAATGAGGTAAGAGTTCCTTTGAAAAAGACTTTAGAAAATTTCTACACATTTACAACATAATTAAGTCCAAAAGGTTTATGATAAATTAACGATAAATTTTCGAACAGTTTTCAAAACCGGCGAATCTCTTATTACATATAATTACTCACACAATGTTCTCAGAAATTCCTTGAAAATTCTTCGTAACAGTTTTGCAACAAGGACAGATTTTTCCTCGAATATCCGTTAAATTTGTCTTTTCCTATGATTCTCCTAGAAAATATGTCCACGAAAATTCAATGTTTTCCTGTAGTGATTCTATCTATTCACTGATATATCCTACTGTTAGTCTCTATACAATTAATCACTAAATTTTATTTCTTTTTTTTCATTTATAGATTGGTATGCTTACCTATGGTTGCCTTTCATCCCTCTAATTGTAAGTACTACTATTCTCATCTTGGTATTACTTAATTAGTGACTTATCTTAACTTAAAAATATTATATACATCAAAACTTGTTTAGGTATATAACTTGCTAGGCCTAATGGATATCGTTAAAAGGAGTAAATAAAACTTTAATTCGTGTTGGATTTGAGACATATTCTTAATTAACCATACAGATAATACTCTTGGTTGGAGCAAAGTTACAAGTCATCATAACAAGAATGGGGAGAAGGACTCATGAAATGGCAGATGTGGTGAAAGGTACACCATTGGTTCAACCAGGAGATGATCTTTTTTGGTTCGGTCGACCTCGGCTCATACTTCTCTTGATAAACTTTGTTCTTTTTCAGGTGAGCTAGTCGACGCCTTCTTATGTCACTTTTGCTTTTATTTCTAACCTTGTCGACACCATTTCCTAACATTTTTTTATTGGTTTTTACAGAACGCGTTTCAGTTGGCGTTTCTCTTGTGGAGTTGGGTAAGCATTTCACCTAGAAATATACATGAAAAGTATAAGCATTTTGTTCTTTGTTTTATGATAGTCAAGTAATTCTGTAATTGTTGTTTCTTTTTTATAGTATACATTTGGATTCAAGTCTTGCTTCCACCATCGCAACGAAGACATCGTAATTAGGATCACAATGGGGTGAGAGTTATAGTTACTCAATTTAGTCCTTTCTTACAGTGTAACAACTACAGTGTGAATATGGCATAACAATTCTAGTGCTGATGTTAGTGGGTTGCACTTTTTCAGGGTAGTAATACAGTTCTTGTGTAGTTATGTGACACTCCCTTTATACGCCTTGGTAACACAGGTAAAGTCCTTCAACTTTTACTTTGCGACCAGTAGCCCATTGAAAGTGTATGACCACATAAACGAAGTATATATAACACACAAAAGTATGATCTGACCGTTAAGGTTTTTGGTGTTTGTTTGACTTTTTATAGATGGGTTCAAGAATGAAAACAACCGTTTTCAGTGACAATGTAGCAAAAGCATTAAAAACTTGGCACCACGCAGCCAAAAAGAATATCAAACACGGCAACCATTCAACTTCAAACTCGCCATTCTCAAGCAGACCTGGAACCCCACTTCATGGAACATCCCCAATGCATCTTTTGCATAGATACCCAGACAATAGTCTTGATAGCCTTTCAAATTCTCCAAGAGGCTCGGGTTTTGAGCATGAAGGTTGGGGCAATGAGTCTCCTTCAGACCACCATTATCAAGAACACGACAACTTCACAAGGGTTGAGTTACAAGATGTTGAAGAAGGTGAGATTCACGAACCAAGCTCAAGCTCGACTCAATTGCCATCAGGACCTAAACCAGTTAGAACTCAACATGAGGTTGATATATCAGATTTTTCGTTTGGCCAGAATAAGTAAATATTGTGTTTTAAGGAATAGTACAATCACAACTCGTTGAACTTAATTTGTGCACTAATTCTCTACATGTCATACAATATATACATGTAAATTTTCGATTTATTAAACATGCAAGACGTATCTCTTAGAAGGGGCACAGTTACACTAAGATCCTACTGTACTTTCACTGTACTGTTCTCCAAGTTTATTTTCAATTTTGACCTTTTTGGTAAATATTTGTCAAGCAATCTAATTGTATGCAACATCATAAATCATATATATTACCTGTAAGGGTGTTGACTCATAGTCGCCGAATATGAACAAACTTGAAACCACATGATATTAGAAATTTTGATGATGATTCTATGTTCAAGACTATGCACGTACTGTTGATCGTTTTATAACTTCGTCCATGAATTAGATTATGCTCCTGTTTACCATACAAGAATCAAACTTACAAACAGTCAAATAGAACTCAACAATCTAACAAGAACCAAACTTTCTTACTGCCTTTTTAAATGAAAAGGATCAAACTTGCAATCTAGAAATTGAGGCCGCTGGAGATAGGGGTGTTCAAAGTTCGGATATAAACCGGTTTAATTGAAATTAAACCAAATCATTCTAAAACCGAAAAAAAAAACTATTTTCAAATTTGGTTTTTAGTTTGGTTTGAAAACCGAAACCAATTATCATAATCGGTCTTAATCTGGAACGGTTATGATTATGAGATTCGGTAAACCGAATTCATCATTATAGATACTTTTTACATTTTTTTAAATTATATACCATTTTAATTATATATAATTGTAATAATTTTATTTTAATATTATAGTTTCATAATTAAGAATCATAACTTCAATTCATGATCTTTTGGTTTTACGAGGAATGGGTTTGTCCATTATGAATATACGAGGAATGGATTTGTGGAAAAATAAGTGTTTTTAATTGATATTAAAGTTGGGTTGTTTTAGCTTGTTTGCTAATATGGTCTAATCGGTTAAAAACAGAAAGCGTAACCAGATTAGAACACTACTACACAATTGGTAATGGAGACCCCTACATGGAGACCGGTTTATTAAAAAACTGGTCTCTTTGTTGTTGGTGCTATAAAAGATAACTATAGGGACCGGTTCTTTAACAAAAAACAGACTTATTTAAGTTAAGATCATGGGAACTGGTTTCTAACTTAAAAACCGGTCTATATACATGATAATAGAGACCACTTCTTAAGTTTGAAACCGGTCCTCATGACTTTTAGTCACATAAACCGGTTTTCTAGTAAAGAACCCGTTCCCATAAGAAAATTTACAAATAGGAGGGAAAGTGAATTTTTAATAAAAAGGAAAAAACTAAAATTGGTGGGAAGTTAAAATTTTGTTAGATAGGAAAATTTTAGGGGGAAAATATCTATTGTAAATAGTTTATACAATAATAATTTTTATATTAAATAAAGCAAATTATGAAATAGTCATAATATTAAATAAATAAAAAAATATGGATATAATGTGTATAAATCAAAAGATAGTTACTATAGTTATGAATTATTTAAATAATTATGGACATAATTTTAAATAAAATAAAGATAATTTTTCTTAAAAAATTCCAAATCTTTAAATAGTTATAAAGATTAAAGTTGCAAAATAATTATAACATTTCCTTAATGTATCGTTATAGTATGTGAACCTTTTGATTTACTTATCTACCAAACTTACAAAAAACAAATTAGGTAAAACACTAAAACAAAACAAATTCTTGAACGTGTTTTGGTGTCTTTTGAAAAGTAAAATATTACATACAATAATCTATAAAAAATAATTATGTAAAACGATCCAAAATTAAGCAAAAATGTCGTTTTTTAATGCTTTGTTTTCATAATACTAGTAAGTTTTACCACACTTTGAACTCAATATTCTACATGAATACTTAATGAAAACTTATGAATCTTATGAAAAGGTAATCAAGTATCTATAAACTAATGCAAAAAAAAAGAAGACTAAAATCGAGTCAAATCATCCAAAAATAGTAAGTGATTGTTGAATGGTTCAGTCTATGACACACCGACTTTAATTGACGATTTCTTGGCCAATGTTGATGAAAATTATTGAACCATGGTGTATTTTGAATGGTAAAAATATTATCTACAAGGATGTATAAAAGTTCTTGACCATGATTAACCAACATTCACAACACTTAAAAAGCATTTTATAAAAGCGTATTAAAGCCACATTTTGTTGTAGTGATCGGTCAACATTCTATCAATGATACACGAAACAGTATCATAAATCTTATTAAATAACCAGTATCGAACATGTAATACCATATTTGGTTTGTATTAACCAAGTTTGAATCTAAATGACCACTTATGACTGCGATTGATCAATGTTGTCCTTGATCGACCTACACCTAACCAAGTTTGATTTAAATGTGTATGATTGATTAGTATTGACCATGACGTCTTGCTTAACCAAGCAAGACCACAAACAACTTAGTTAACGATGTCCATAAGTTCCTACTTGGTCTTAAGACACACAAAGACATGTTAGAATGCCCTCAAGGGCCATTATAAACAATATGACCTAATCAAGACGCATAAAGAACTCGTATCACATATGGCCCATTAAGCTCAACTACAAGCCAATATGACCTAATCAAGATCTATTATTAGTTACACAACATGCTGAGACTGACAATAGACTTTTAAAACACGTGAAAGCATGTTATATGCTTATACTTAGTCAATCATAGTCACACTTATTGAAATAGATGAATACGATAAATGTTAGTTGATTACAATCATATTGAAACAAAACACATCGGATAATGCCAACAATAGGCTAATCAATGTCATGCTTTGTTCAAAGGAAGCATGAATTGATAAGGAATTTGTAATACCCGTTTTCTTTTATTATATTGTAACTAATCAATGAATGAATGAATTAAATAAGTATCTCATTATTGGACTCTTTTATTTATCTATTTGTATCATTAAGGTAATGGGCTATATATATACATATGATTATTGGTTCTAGTTTTAATGGGCCTTGAGGGAATTAAAAGAGGAATTAAGCTTAATTAGTAAAGAAGGTATAAATAGAAAGTTAGTGCACAGTTCCCATACCCTAAGTTGGTGGTTGTAATCTGTCGAGAGAGAAGAAGAGGGATTGCAAATTGGGCCCAAGGCCCGATCGTAAATCTAGGTGACTAGATGAATCGCAAAACAGGGTAAATTAGTTGAATTGCAAATTGGGCATAAGGCCCGATCGCAAATTAGAAGGGAGTAAGGTGAATTGTAGATTGATTTAATACGATTGGATCCCAATCGCAAATTGAGGTTTGACCCTAATTAAGTCACAAACCATTAGTTATGGCAATTGTCGAGTTAGAACTCGGTGTTGATCGGTTGGAATTGTATTGTAGGTTTACACTGATTTTTCATAATTGTTACTGAAGCACTGCTTGAACCTTGTTGTATATGACTAAAATTTGTTGTGTATGGATCCACTCCAATTAGAAAACCCCAAAACTTTCAGTCTCGTTTGTTTCGTAAAATTCAAAATAATGGAATTGAATAATGGAAGGAATTGAATTCCTAAAAAAATAAGATTCCGTATCAACATTTGTTTGTTAAAAAATGAATTGAATTGAATTCAATTCCATTTTATCCTATATTTTTGGTTTGTAAATTTATCAAAAAAATTAAAATAAAATTATATCAAATAATCAAACAAGCAGGATATAAAAATGAAATGTCATTTAATTTTTTCAATTTTGATAAGATTTCTCCTAAACAAACTACATTTAAAGATATTATTTCGCCTGCCCCAAATTTTCAAGTTTCCCTCGTTCTCAAAATCTAAATTCTGTTCCCGCCTGTTACAAAAATGTCCATCAATCTCATCTCCCCCTCTCCACAACCCATCATCGCCATTCATCCGCTGCAATCTCTCTTTATACATCTGTTTCTTAGGGTTTTCTCGTCCCGGACCTAGAAAGCATCTCCACAGTCACATGCGACTGCCGCCGTATTAGATCTGTGATTCTTTCTCGACAGGCACCGATTCTTCTAAACTTTGCACTATTATATTCTACAATCGTCGACGATTGGTGTGTATTCAAGCACTAGTGACCTCTTCAGTCCCCATGATTCAATTTCAGCCGTAGATACTCTAATTCCCATGGTTCAGGTATAATTCAAACACAATTACCGACAATAATGTGAAAGATATTGTAGCAAATTCACCTTTAATTTCTTCCATGTCTGATTCAACATTGTTTTATATATAAAGATGTGAGTAATAGGTAAGTCGTTCTTTTTTCTGCATAGATGATTCAAGTATTGCTCTTAATCACATATTCTTTCTTTAGTTTATTTTAAGTTATAGTAGTGTAAGGTTTTGATATATATTAAGTAGTTTCTGAAGGAGACGCCAATAAAAGCTCATAAGTGTTCTAACTCCAAATGTGCAAAAACCAAATTGCTATCAGAACATAAGCAAAAAGAAAAGAAAACCTTTTAAAGTCTGTTCAAGATGGGAGTCATCTGTTACCCTTCATACAAGAAGCTAATTTACAATCTTATACTTATTAAGTACCATTTGATCTATTGACTGTGATGTCTGGATGTGTGGTTTCTGTAGTGTGTTATGTTTCTGCAAGGGTAGAGGACCGAGGGGCATTGCAGGGGACTAATGACAAAGATAATCTGGTATGTCATTCAAGATTAGTCTTATATATATGTTTAGTAATATGTTTTTCTACATGATCTTCTTTGATGTTAATCATTAGTGTTGTATATGTTTAGTAATCTGTAATCATGAAGTTCCTCAAACAATTCCCTTTTATTGGCAGTGCTTGCATATTCTATTTTGTATTTATAATTGTACTAAATTTTTATTTGTGTTTCTTTAGTGTATTTAGGATATATATGTCATTTGTATGTGACCAACTCCGATGAAACTAGGTTCTAAATACCTCAAAAAGTCAGCTTCTAGTTCAGTTCTTGCCCTGTCATTGGCTTATATTGAACATGTAACACGTCATCACGGGTCATATTTAATTGTAACATGTCATAATGATTAGATATAGATCATATTTACTTGTAATGGAGCATAAAAGGTCGGTATGAGTCATATTTATTTGTAGTGGGTCATAATGGATCGGTATGCACCATATTTTCTTGTAACGGGTCAATAGGTCATATTTACTTCTTACGAGCTATAAATTCATTAGAAAATTGCGGTAATCAGTTAAGGTTAGAGAACAGTTATTTGATCGATAATATTACCAATGATCTTGAAAATAGCCAGCGTAGAAATACATTGGAAGTTGTTGATGTGGTGGTTGAAGGAGTAGCTAAGAACGCTCATGTCGTCACTTATATCATCGATACAAGGTTTGATTACTAACTCATGTGCTTCATCATTAACCTCTCAAACTCTAACATTATAACTTTGGCTATATATTTATTCCATTGTTGCAACATAAATTAACCTTTTTTATTCAAAAAGTAACTTCTTATCATTATATTAAATAATATATTCTTACAAATTATAGTAGAATAATAAGAAGAAAAAATTCCAAGGGTTGCTATATAAGAAACTTCTGATCTTTCATTTCATGCACAAATTTAGTAAACATACTAGCTTAGATGCATCTTCATCTCTCATTATTGTAATATGGTACTTTCCCTTTGTAACTGTTGGCTATTAGGCATTAGGAAACAATGTTTGATAAACTGTTATGTTTTGTAGTCAACCTTTCAGATTAATAATTTTTCTACTTAATACTCTAAATGATTGCAGATTTCAACTAGCAAAGGAATGCAAGAGCACTCTCAACCACCCTTCAGTGCCACATGTCGGGTACCCACGTCTCCTATGGATTAATGCGATCAAGAAACCTTTAATGAAATCTATTTTGTATTTAGCTCAATTTTGATGGAACATTATCTTAGTGTTGTATAGTTAGATTATTATTTGTAACATAACATGATTCTTACTTATAATTTATTGTTTTGGGATTTTGTTGTTTTAATTCTATGAAAATTGTCTAATTTATTGTCTTTAGTTTGGGTGGTAATTAATAATATAGAAATTGTAGGAAAAATTGAAAAAAAAATGTAATTTAATTTAATAATAAAAATATATAATTAATAAAAAGAAGTCATAAAGACCTGTTTTTAATAAAAACCGGTTCTTATAAATTTATTATGGAGATTGGTTTTTAAGTAATAATCGGTCTTGATATTCAATTTAACTTAATAATAAAATAAATGATTTTAAATAAAATCAACATATAAAGACCGGTTTTGACATAAAAACTGGTTTTCATTATTTTGTTATAGAGACCGGTTGTTGTGTAATAACTGGTCTTTATGTCATGTTATAGAGCCTTCATGTGTTCTCATGAAGACCACCTCTAATAGAGACCTACTCTAAAACCGGTCTCCATGTCTATAATAACCGGTCCCCATTCCTTTTTTTGTAGTAGTGGAATTCGGTTATGTAGAATAATGAAAACTCCGTAGGTATTTTGTATTACATTGATAACTATTTATAGAGTACAAATGGTACAATAGAAATCCTAATATGAAACCCTAATAGACCGTAGCCTATCAATACAATAGGGCTATGTCATCCTATGCTAAACCCTAATCTATATTCTCTAATACTCCCCCGTAGTGAGAGCGGTAGAAGTCGGACGCTCTCATTGGAGCGAAAAATACAATGAAAGAAATTAAATACATAAAAAAAAGATATGTAGAAAAAACAAAGATAAATTGAAAATAATATAAATATATAGAAAAGAACACTCTGTGGCAGCAAGGTGGCGACGAGTTAGCGGCCAAAGAGGGCGGCAAGAAGAGCGGCAGCGGCGGTAGGAGCTACGACTGCAACGGCAGGAGCTACAACTATGGCGGCGGCAACAAGAGGCGCGGCGGCTACGGGCGGCGACGGTAGGAGCTACGACTAGAATGGCAGGAGCTACAACTACGGTGGCGACAAGAAGCGTAGCGGCGGCAAGGGAGAGAAAACTAATATATTTTATTTACAATGCGTCCCCGGGGCAGGATGAGAGGGTAAAGATATGAAAGAAAGTTGTCACTCAAGGTGGACGACGGGGAGAAAGAAAGCGGCGGCGGCCAACCGTAGTTCGGTGGCGGCGGCGGAAGAAAGAGAAAGAGAATATATGGCCAGAACCCTAAAGCTCTCATACCATGTAGAATAATGAAGACCCTGTAGGTATTTTGTATTACATTGATAACTATTTATATATAGAGTACAAAGGGTACAATAGAAACCCTAATATGAAACCCTAATGAACCGTAGCCTATCAATACAATAGGACTAGTCCATCTTATACTAAACTCTAATCTATATTGTCTAATAGGTTATAGTATATTTTAAATGGTTTTGAGTTTGGTTACATTTTTAACCAAAAAAAAAAAAAATTTAAACCCGAATAAACCAAAACCGTCTTGAACATCCTTAGTTGGGATTTTTTTTCACTAATACTGTTGTTTACATATAATATTAACATAACTAAGTGCAAATTTTTTTTAATTATCAAAGGTGATATGACGAGAGACAGGTTTTGAAGAAAACTGGGATTTAAGATGCCGATTTTATCTTGGCCTGAATGTGTAGCAGGTTGGTTGTCACTTCAAATAAAACCGGCCTTTAAGGTGCCGGTTTTACCATTAAAACCCTAACTTGTTTGTCTATATGAACCCATTTGTTCATCTAGTTTCAAATTCTCTTTAGCATCATTTACAAAAATTTCATCCTTTTCGGACTTTCAAATTATCTTCACCACCATTTACAAAATTATTTACGATTTTACGTGAAGGAACTATAGATGATATATGTGGACATCAACATTTCTAGCGAATTCGTTCAGATAATCAAATATCTTACAATCCAGATTATTATTGTTAGTGTTTTTATATTTTTATAAATCTATAGTTATTGTATTTATCTTACAACATGTAAATAATTAACACTTTCTGTTTTTGTCACCAGTCAAGTTTGATGATGGTTACACGTTAAAAATTATTCATGGTGGTCATTTTGTCTCTACACCGGCTTGTGTGTACAGAAGGTAACGTTCAGTGACCTACGTTGACTATAAACCAAAGAACGAATTCGTGGAGAGTCTAGTAGGTAGCCTAAACTGTATGTTACGCCATTTGGGTTACGATCGTGGAGCGGTGTGCGTCACGAAATATTACTACTACGTACCGCCCATAAGGACTTTGAAAGTTTGGAAAGGGTCCGATCAAGTTAAGACGCTTCAAACCTACTGACGGGGATTGGCACTACAAGAAAAGAGGGCATTAGCGGTAACACCATTTGCGGCGACAAAGGCCAATAGCGGCAACATGTAGTTGGGCGGACTACATCTCGCTGAATATTGCCTTGAATGCCCACATGACTCACTGAATACTGCCTTGAATGCTGTGTGAGGTTGATGGGACTTAGCCTAAAAACCGGCCCCTTAAGGGTTGGTTATATCACTTTTGATAATTAAAAAATTTGCACTTGGTTATGTTAATTTATATGTAAACAGTAGTATTAGTGAAAAAAATTCCTTAGCTGGAGAGTGTGAATCAAACTTACAAGAATGTTAGAAATTGAGTGTAAATCTTGACTTACAATCAAGAAATCTTAGCTTCTTCACCTGTCTAAAAAGACTCAAATTCTCGAAGAGTACTAAAATGTGATAATAGAGGAGGAATGGACTTGCGATTTTAATTAATCAAGGTTGTTGAGTGTAGAGTGTGAATCAAAGTTACAAGTTACAATAGATTGTCGCCGGTCAACTAATAGAGGCTAGCAATCGTGAGTCGTAAGTTGTCAGTCGCAAGGAGGCTAGGGACATAACAATAAGCACACGAACGACCTTAAGCACAAAGTTTTTGAGAATTAAAAGAATGTAATTTATGAACTACAATATTGAAAGAAGACTATGAAATTACGCTATACAATTAGAGCGTGTTTGGTACAGAGATTTGGGGCCAAAGAAATGGAAATAGAAATATTTCCCTTGTTTAGTAGGGAGAATTGGAAATTGAGAAATAAAAGATTTCTATTTCCCTAGTTTTAATTCTTTGTGTAAAGAAGAGAAAAAGTGGAAATTGGAAATTAATTCTCACATACAACTCTCGAGACCAGACCAACAATCCCTACCCTCGGCTTTGCTCTCCTTTTCTTCTTTAATCGTGATTCTCCAACCGTCAACAAGTATGTCTGTCTCTCTCTCTCTCTCTTTGTATCTTTCTCACTCTCTTTTGTCCACCTTCTTTAGTGTCCAGCAACAAGAAGACGGCGAATGGCGGCAGTTTAAACTTCTTTTCCAGCGACAGGAGGTATCTCTATCTATCTATCTCTCTCTCTCTTCTACAACCTTTGAGGCATTCTACATTTTGAATAACTCGCATCTCCACTGCTATCTTTCTCTCTCCAGCTATCTCGTATCTCCGGTGATGAGTTTTTCTCTGGCGGCATCTTTCCAACAGCTTTAAGGTATATATCTCTCTTTCTCTTACTCTCTATCTCTCACACTCTCTACTCAAATCTACATTTTGACCAGAATTTCAGATTTAGAATTTAACCATCGATTTTAGATTTCATTTTGTTATTTACTGTGAAATCAAGACTTACATTTTTTATTTACTGTGAAATCAAGACTTACATTTTGTTATTATGTGTTCGTTTGTTAATTTTAGATTTATAATTTGACCATGATTGTTATTTTCTATGAAATCAAGACTTGCATTTTGTTACTATATGTTGGTGTTGTTAATTTTACCATCAATAGACTAGACTTACCAAGAACTTGAAATTTATGAAATTGGATTGTTGATTGATCTAATTTGATTGAATCAAGAATGTCAATAGACTAGACTTACCAAAAACTTGAAATTTTGACCCAATTTGATTGTTGTCTATGAACTTGAAATTTATTTCATGTTTATAAATTTTGATGTCTAACATTCTAGTAGATGGCAAGATCACCGTTGAGACAAATAATAGTTTCCTTAGGTGCATTTTATGCCATATTTGTTATGATTTGTTAGTGGATGATGTGTAGTTGTCATTTGCATCGTTCGATTGAATCAAGAACATTACATGCAAAATATTGAATGATTTACTATAATAGGCGTGCAAACATGATAAGGATGGTTTATGGAAGTGATGTACCGAGTATGTTAACATAAGAATGAATACACATGTGTTTTCAACACTTTGTGACATGCTATAAAGAAGAGGGACTATAGGATAGTAAAAACATGCTAGTTGATGAGCAAGTTGCTATTTTATCACATACCTTTGCTCATAATGCAAAGAATAGGATATTACTTAATAGATTTCATCGGTCTGGAGAAACTGTAAGTCGGTATTTCAAGTTAGTGTTAAATGTTATATGTTCATTACATAAAGAATTCTACAAGTCACTCATGCCAGTTCTAGACAATGAAAACAACGAAAGATGGAAATGGTTTAAGGTTAGTTAAACAAATAATTTTTTATTAAAAATATTCTTTGCTAATAGAACTCATTAAGTAATTTTTTTATGAAGGGTTTTCTAGAAGCATTAGATGGAACATATGTGACACTTAAAGTCCCCGTTGTTGAGCAAAAACCTAATCGAACACGAAATGGGGAGATTTGTACCAATGTACTTGGAGTATGTGCGATAGATCTTTTATTTACATATGTATTAGTGGGATGAGAAAGTTCTGCGGCTGATAGTAGAGTTCTACGAAATGCAATTAGTAGACATAATGGTCTTAAAATAACTCCAAGGTATGTGATAGACAATCTTTAAAAAATATACAGAATTAAATATCTTAATTAACATAGAGTTTAAGTGTAGGAACATACTACCTTTGTGATGCAGGTTATACAAATTTTATGAATGGTCTCACCCGCCTACGAACATGAAGGAGTTTTTTAATATGAGACCATCATCTGCAAGGAATGTTATAGAAAGATGTTTCAGATTACTTAAACCTAGATGGGCTATTTTGTGTGATAACTCATATCATCCCATAGAATCTATGCCACATATCATCATTGTTTGTTGTTTGTTACAAAATTTCATACAAACAATTAGTGAACTGAAGACCCTATTGATAACGAAGTCGCAACAAATCACAAAACCTGGAAACGATTATAACAATGTTATTTCTACAGTTGAGACGTCACAAAAATAGACCGATCGTAGAGACCTTGCTAATGAAGTGTTTAATAATTGGAATGCGAGACGTACCAATAATAAACTTGTTTAATAATTATGTACTCTTTATTTATAGAAACAAGGATTTTTATTAAATGTTTAATAATTATGTACTTGCTATTTGTAGAACCAAAGTTTTTTATAATTATGTTAATTCATACTTCATATGTTTTTCTTGATTATTTGTAGAACCATAAATTTGTATGTAGGCATGGCGGATTCAAATGTAATGAGAGGAGTTACAAGGAGCAAGCATAATTGAACAAATGATGAAGATGCAAAGTTAATCATTGCATTAATGGAGTTACATGCATCTGACAGCATCTCGGTGCTGACAAGGGATTCAAACAGGGCTATTTAAATGGAGTTCAACAGTTGCTAGTTATAAGTCTTCCTAACTCCGGTCTCAAAGCATACCCGCATATAAAGTCTAGGATGAAGACATGGAAGACACATTTTTGCATTGTATATGATATGGTGCCATGGGTGTCTTTGAGGGAGTGCAGAAAGTGTAACCGCACAAGACCCATGTTTTAAAGGGCGCCCAAATTTTTATATACATATATTAAATAGATATACAATGTTATAATTTTCAAAGCTCACTTAACAAAATAAAAATACTAAGAATCTTATATTTAAATAATTATTCTATAAGCCTTAGGAAAGTATATATTAGGGATCTAATAACAAAGATCTTAAGTAATATTATAGTCATGATAAAATTGCACTTAGATATGATGGACGATTAGATTTTGATGCGAATGAACTTTATATAGAGTTAAAGTTGTTTCACGCGTTTTTATTTAATAAAACTATCAAACCTAAAATATTTTTTAAAACTTAAGTTATTAAAGTTTTACTTAAAGTTTAGAATGTCACGAGAAAGAATTAATGGATTGAAAATTATAGTTAATACGAACAGTATTTTGAATGGTATTGGTTATGAAATGTTGATTCAAAAATTTTCTTCCAATAAGGCTAATAGAATTTTACAATTCAAATAATTATGTAGTATAAAATATTTATACTACGTTTCTTTTGTTTTAGTTAAAGATATCGTAGTTTCACTAAATTCTTGCTTATATATGTGTGTGTATAAAAGAGGTCCAATTTTTTTATTCGCACAAGGTCTTAAAAATTCACGAGCCACCCCTCTATGATGTATATACAATAGGTTCGGTTGTGATGAACATAAACCCTTTAAGGTTGGGATTACAATGGTTGTGTTGGTATATTATAAATAAATTTATTTTTATTAATTAAGGTTTATTATAAAGAAATTTATTTTTATTACTTAAGACCGGTTAATTTGTTGAATTTTGCTTAGAGTTAATTGTCAAATTGGTCCTTTAACTTTTTCATTTCTTCCGATTTGGTCCTTTAATTTTAAAAGTGACCAAGATAGGTCTGAAACATACACTTTGCGGTCTGAATGGTCCTTTTGTTAGTTGACCGTTAGTAAACTCTGTTAAATGCAAGTAAAATGACATTTTTACCCTTGTTTTTTATTTTTTACTTAAAACTAAATTATGGATATTTATAAATGGCATAATGATGAGTTAATGTCAACAAACACACACTCTCACTCTAGACAACCACCACCACCACCACTACCACAGCCGCCGGCCACAACCAACACAACCATTGTAATCCCAACCTTAAACAAATCGAAACTGAGTCATAACCATTGAACAAATCGAAGATTTTCAGATCTATTGTTCCAAATCGAAACCCTTGAAGCGTAACCTCATATCGCAACCTTAAACAAATCGAAAACCATGAGTCCAAACCTATGAAGCAAATGTAAAGAAACCCAAAACTTACCATGATTTACGGCTTCTGATTTACAAGAAATCACACACAAGATCGAAACTTGGTAGTGTAATTATTTACAAGGAATCACACTATATGCAAGTTAGTCCATTTGGAGGTTTTTGAACCTGTTAAGGAACCCAAGACCTTTTTTATTTGCTTTTTAGCATTGCTTCCCTCTTCAGAACCTTTAAAAATCCTTCTTCAACAACCTCCAAAACCAAAAAGAGTAGGCTACTTCCGTTCAGTTTAGGAAATCCTTCTTCAAGAATCTCCGTTCAGATTAGGAAATGGAATAAAAGCCCCAATCTCTGTTCAGATGAGGGTTGATGAAGCAAATCACAGAGCAAGTACACAAAAATTGCATCTATGAACACTAATCGCTGTGAGAAGACGAAGATGTGTAGATCATGGTTCAAGATTCGCAGATCGCTATGAGAAGACGAGGGTCGATTTGTAGATCGTTGTCAGAAGAAGAAGATTTGCAAATCACGGGGGTGGCGGTGGTGAAAGCGGTGGGTGGTGGTGGTGGCAGCGACGATTCGCAGATCTGTGGTGGTGGTAGGTGGTGGCAGCGGCGAAGGCGGTGGATGGTGGTGGAGGTGGCGAAGGCGGTGGATGGTGGCGGTAGGTGTCAGCGGTGGCGACAGGTGAGCTGAGAGCAGGAAAGAGAGAGAGTGTGAGAGAGGAGAGAGAGAGTCTTTGTGTTTGTGTAGAGTTGAAGATATATAAATATATATATATATAATTAAAAAAGATTATATATTATTTTAATTAATAAAAACTTAGAAAAGCCGGTAAAAAGACCAAACTACCCTTGACTTAACGGAGTTGACTAACGGTCAACTAACGAAAGGACCATTCAGACCGTAAAGCGTATGTTTAAGGCCCATCTTGGTCACTTTTGAAGTTAAAGAATCAAATCGAAAGAAATAGTAAAGTTAAAGGACCAATTTGACAATTAACTATTTTTTACTTATTTGAGTTAAGAAATTTCAGAACCATAACCATATTAAAGACCGAATCGGTAAATGGTTTCAGTTTTTAAACCATACCAAAAACAAAAATTTAAAATGGCTAAAGTTGTGTATATAATAAGCCAGAACTCATCGATGTAATAACACACCTATTAGATTATACATTGTACAATATTACCTTTATAAAATTTTCTAAAAATCTCGTATTTTTATGTAAATAATACAAATACTTAAAACAAAAGTTCAATAAATCATCTCATTAATTACATTTAACCCATGGAGAAATTTAATTAAAAAATTTATGGTAAGTGTTGGTTTAACAACTCATTAAACATGACAATAACATATTAATTAATCTACTTTTAGTTAAATCACTCATATCAACATAATTTCCAATACTAGAAAAAAGAGAATGAAAAGGTATACATTGTTGAACAAAACCTATTTTCTGACACACAATTGCGTGAATACTTATATTATTAAAATTATATGTTATCAATTATAAATTATTTATCGTTGTCGCATTGCGTGGATTCTTATAGTTAAATTATTCAACTTATTTCATATTTAACCGACTTTTTCAATCCTCTAGGTATGGATCAAAGATATATAATTTTTTGTTACACCATGTACAGGCGTTACCTCCTATGAAATTAAAACCGTTAATTAATATATTAGTACTTCTAATAAATAATGCATATATGGTTGACTAGCTCTATCATCGCATCAAAAGTTAAAAAAGGAAATTAGAATGTAGAGTAATTTGCACACAACGTTTTTTAATCATGCATATATTTGATTTTGGATTTATATAGCCTAAAATATATACAAATCAACTTCCCGAATAAAAATAGTTTCATGATCGAGCTTTTGCATGCCGCATGTGACGAAGTCATGATGATTGAGCCCTATACACAACTTGGTTTATGCCAATGGTCTATACGTCAGGTTCCTTCTTTTCGCATTTATGGTTAGGTAAAGTAAAGTCAACGAAATTTGTAATTAACATCAATACTAACTATATCTAATATCTTGATGAGCTAGTATGCAAAAGCCAACCACTTTCTATTTATACACAAACACACACAGCTATATATATATGTTTCCTTCAATTGGCATTGATCACACCAAACTCAAGTATCCCATTTCATAGGAGAGAGAGAGAAGGGATTTAAGAGAGAGAAGAGAAGTAATAGATATCTAGAAGTTGAGTTGAAAATACAAATACAAATATATAGAGGTGCAAAGATAGAGAGGGAGGGAAAAGGCGAGAGCATAGATGTAGATGCAGATACAGATACAATCAAAGATACATATATAATGATCTAGAGAGAGAGATGGATAAAGAGAGGTTAAAAGAGAGATCATTAGCGGTAACACCATCATGGGCAGTAGCAGTGGTGGTTTTTGTGATACTCGTCATTTCAATCGTTCTTGAGTACATGCTTCATCTCCTTGGACATGTATGTATCCTATCATTCTCTCTTCACATAACTCATAAAATGTTTTATAAAACGTACTCGAACACCTTGATCTTGTTGTTATTACAACAAAACATAGGCGAATTGAAAGCGCATTAAAAAACGAGGACAAGAAAGCTCTAATGATTCTTTTCTTATATCTCTCACAGTGGTTACATAAGAAACACAAGAGAGCACTTCATGAAGCCCTTGAAAAGATCAAAGCAGGTACATATATAATCAACTCTTTTTTTTTTTTTATATAAGATTGTTGATCTTGTAAGTAAATCTTCATGTTTATTAATGAATTAGTTTATGTTTTCATCATATCTTGTTAATTTCAGAGCTGATGCTTCTAGGATTCATATCATTGCTACTAACAGTTGCTAAGGGACCAATTTCTGATATATGTATTCCAAGTAAAGTTGCAAGAACATGGCACCCTTGTAAGAAAGATAAAGCTGACAATGAGTTCTATGATCCTTGCCTTAAAAAAGTATGTAATATCCATCTAATTCTAATATATTTTACACTTGATCAGTGTACTTATAAACTAAAAAAAATTTATCCTTGCCTTAAACAGGAATGTAATTGGTATTTTAATTTGGTAATGGTATGATATTTTTTATGGTCAAAAAAAGGTTGTGATGCATATGTATTTCTTTATACCATATATATATAAATATATATATATATATATATATATAGGGTAGAGATCAAGTAAAAAGAAAATTAAAGTAAAAAGGGTAAAAGGAATGATTATTTGATCATTTTTCGGTATATATATCAGCTGATAATCGTTAGTTCATTATCTTTATTGATTAAAACTAGTTCATCATCAATTTCTTTTTGATGAATCCAACATATTCATCACTTTTTAGATGAAAACATTTTGTTCATCAACAAATTATTCCAAAATTTTGTTTTCAAAATCTGTATTTGAAATCAAAAAGAAATTGATGAAGAACTAGTTTTAATCAATAAAGATGATGAACTAACGATTATCAGTTGATATATATACCAAAAAATGATCAAATAATCATTCCTTTTACCCTTTTTACTTTAATTTTCTTTTTACTTGATCTCTACCCTATATATATATATATATATATATATATATATATATATATATATTTATATATATATATGAACTATTTCATCAAAAGCTTTAATAATGGATCTATCCTATAATAGTACTTTCCAAATTGATTATTTGCAGGGAAAGGTGCAAATGGTGTCAAATTATGGGATACATGAACTCCACATATTTATCTTTGTGTTGGCTGTGTTTCATGTTGCTTACTGCATTCTTACTTTGATTTTGGGTAAACTCAAGGTAAAATCCTGAATGACTTACATATAAGTACGTACGTACATATATACATACACAGACAACACATATGTCCTGCATATTGTAGCTTAGCTGATGTTGGTTGAAAACATAAAATTTATAATAAAAGTTTAAGGATCAAACTCTAACCTATGTCTTAACTTTGATTTAGATCGAGCCCAAAGAATGGACCACCATTTTTTATTTGTTAAGTTTACATCTCGCGATGGCGATACAAGTTTAACATGTTAGCAATATTACACCATCCTTTGTTTAACCTTAGATAGAGATTTCATACATTATTTCATATATATATATGGTTCATTTAAGAACCGTTCTTATTACGAGTACCGCAAAAACCAATCTTAACCCTTGATTAAAATAAATCAATGGCCAATAAAAATGACGTCTCATTAATGATGCATTAATCATGACTCATTAATGACTCATTAATTAATGATGCATTCATAAGGGATATTTTGGGAAAATCAAGACTCACTCTTTAATGACGATTCACCCGGGCGTAATTCACGGTTGAAAATAGTCTCGTGGTACTCGCAATAATGGCGGTTACAAATAGTCTCGTGGTACTCGCAATTAATGAACATTAATGGCGGTTACAAATAGTCTCGTGGTACTCGCAATAATAACGGTTCTCAAATAAACTTCTCTATATATACACACACACACTTATGTAGAATTAAAACATGCAAAAACTTTTTAATTAAACTAGCATAGTATCCGTGCAATACGGCGGTGGTGAATATTTCTTACTCAATAACATATGGATACGGTATTCATACACTATGATGACATTGAATAATTTTCTTTCGGAACATATGTATTTTTTTTTCCTTTTTCCATTTCCTTCATTTCTCTTTTATCTATCAACTCTTTTATGAATTTTTAAAATAACTTTTGAAAAACAATAAAATAAGAAAAAATCTATACTTATAAAATAAGATAATGAAACCATCTTTGAAATTGTATTGATGTAGATGGAGAATTGTATTGGTCGGTATGAGATAGTGTATTGTTAGGTTTGTGTATTTTAAAAAAAAATTAAGGATATTTAAAAGTATATTAGTCATTTTTCATATATTGCTTATATTTTAAAACTTTATAAGTATGGTAAAAGAGAGAATGGTAAATATATTATAAATTAAATTTTTTATTTTAATTATATGAGTCATTTATAAAAATTTAGAAATATTAATATATAGATTCAGGTTACATATATCAGGTTTATGAGTTCTAGTTATGCGAATTTTATAATGCTTAAATTAAAATATTTGTTATATGATAGAATATCTAAAATATTATTTCAATGAAGATTTTTTATTGAATTTTAACTTGTATTTAATATCTTATAAGTTAAAAATTAATTTGAATTGAATTGACATGTTTAAACATTATTTATCATGTAAGCTTTAATTATAAAAATGGTATTTAGGAATCTAATTAACTTTATTTAATGGTTTCCTTTTAAATTTAAACGAGAGATAAATTAGTAATTTTAAAATACTTAAAGTTAAGAAATTAAGATTTTTAGAAAATAAAAAGAGAATTAAATGTTTTATATACAGTATAAAAAATCTCTGAATTCTAATCAATATATATAGATGAGGAAGTGGAAGACTTGGGAAGATGAAACAAAGACAGTTGAATACCAATACCATCATGGTAAGTGTCTTATATTCATATTCAAAATCAAATATTTGAAGTTTTTTGGTATCATATATGTGAAATCAGTGGCAAAAAATCTTATCTTACTAATCGATCTATTAAATAAGTATTTTAGACGTTACTCATTTTAAGGTTAAATTTTGCTTTTTTGATTCAATTGTTTGCCTTTTTGTGATATGTGATTAGTAATTTGATCGACCAAAATATTATTTGCTTCTTTTTCTTGTTTAAAAAATGTTTTCAATCACATAGTTTTTAAACACATTATTAGTGATATATATATATATATATATGTAGTATATTATATAAACTATTATTTAAATATACTTGTGTAATACACGATCGAGTTCCTAATCTAGTTAATATTTAATAGATGATTATAATTGTTTACTAAATAATATGTTTGCATTATATGTTACTTTTAGATCCCGAAAGGTTTAGATTTGCGAGAGAGACAACATTTGGGCGTCGACATTTGAGATTTTGGAGCAACTCGACAACTCTCTTATGGATCGTAAGCATTTATAAATTATAATTGAAATTATTATTTGAATAACAAAATGCTATGATTCAATATATTTTGAGAACATAAATTTATATTACTTTTAATAATTTTTCGTTACTTATTCTAAATAAAAGATGAACATAATAAAATCATGTAACTATATACGTACATATATGTTTTAAGAAAAAGTTGTAAACGAAATAATGTCTAATAACTAATTCAGGAAAGTCAAAAATGTGCAAAAGTTGACATTTCCAACGTTTTTGAGAAAATAACATATAACCAGAACATATATAATTCCAATTAATATATGATTTTTAGTTTGATCTCTTCAACATTCTCATATAATAAATTACCAATCATTATCTTAATTCTTAAATACTTTTTGGTTATTATTGTATATAATCAATCTTTTTTTTAAATAATAAAATTAACTTTCTTAATTCTTTCATTATATTCAAATAACTTTTTTTATGTGTCTAGTTTTTAGTAACCATTATATATAATGAATTTTTTCATAATTCTCATTGTATACAACAACTATGATTATTAAAATTGATTATATTGTTTTTTAAAATAAAAAGTACATTAATTGTATACAATAGCAAATACTCGCAATAAAATTGGTTCTCAAATAACACTTCTCATATATATATATATATATATATATATATATATATTGAAAAGATTATTTGGGAACTGTTTTTATTACGAGTACCGCGAGAAACAATCTGAGTCGTCCAATTCACCCTCCTTCAATATCATCACCCACCCATAAAAATCATCTCATGCACTTTGCCACACTCAATCCCCCCACGCTCTCGATCCATGAAATCCACTTACCAAATGAACGGCTAAGATTGGTTCTCGCGGTACTCAAAATAAGATCGGTTCTTAAATAAACCTTCCCATATATATACTGAGAGAGAGTTAATTACAAAAATGGTCCTTGTGGTCGTCACTGATTTTCACTTTTTGTCCTTTAACTTTAAAAATCATAAAAATAGTCAGTATGATTGTCATTTTGTTTCACTGTTGGTCCTTTAGGCTAACTCCAGTTATCTTTAACCATTAGTCAAAAGATAGTTTAGTCTTTTTACATCTTATCTCTGTTACTAAATATTGTTACTCCTTTATTCATTAAAAATATTATTAAAAATTAAAAAAAATAAAAGAAGTACCCAAACCCCTTAAACCTCTTTCTCTTCCCCTTCGATCCCCCGTCACTGTAGTGAGTACCTTCACAAAATAAAAACAGTACCTTCAAATTCAACATGAACACAAAATTGACTTCAAGGAAAGAAAATGAAGATGAAAATGAAAAATGTAACGTCCCGAAATTATTTTTTTTCATAAAGGTAGAAAATATAAATGCATTCAACAAAAGTCCTACATGGTCCTGCACCCGGAACTGCCCGTAGTTAAATGTATTTAAGTAATATTACAAATATTGTTCTAGCGAATGTTTGAATAAAATTAAACAGCGGAAACGGTTTGAAGAAACGATGAGCCATCTTCACACCGCCGGAGCTTTCCCACGATGAGGTCCTGAAAAGAATAATTTCAACAACAGTAAGCATAAAGCTTAGCGAGCACTCTAACTTACACACCACACTAGGCATGTACATGTCACATCATAACACAAACCCATGATCACGTATCATAACACATACTACCGACGCAGTGCACTGACGACGATTTCACACTTTGGGTCACAGTTGACTATCCAAGCTGTACCAAGGATTACACACTATGTCTGACTGTGCCCGAGTTACGTTTTCACCATAATATAACGTAACCCTTCACTTCACATAATCACATCAGTTAAACATCACATAAGATATAACATATACATTTCACACTAATATCATGTATAAGTTAGGGTAACTCACCTGGTTGCGGCACAGATAAAAGCAACAGGTTTCACAAGCTGTAAGCTAACAATTCCAGTCGAAAGGACCTACAATACAGATATCTCCACTGATTAGCTCCTGGGTATACTACAGACCCTAAGTCGGACCACACTAGGCCGGACCTAACACTAAAAGTCGCATGGCACCAAGTCCCAGCTGAAAGTCGCATGGACTCTCACCGAAAGTCGCATGGACTGTGAAAGTCGCATGGGCATATATCCCATTCATCCGAAAGTCGCATGGGGCCTTACTCCAGCTGAAAGTCGCATGGATTGTAAGTCGCATGGACATACCCACCCATCTGAAAGTCGCATGACACTAGTTCCCAACTGAAAGTCGCATGGACTTCCACTCTCTCTATCCGAAGGTCGCATGGGAAAGTCAGATAAGCTGAAAGTCGCATGAAGCAACTCTGAAAGTCGCATGGCCCTCTGAAAGTCGCATGGCCCTCTGAAAGTCGCATGAAGAAACTCTAAAAGTCGCATGGCCGTCTGAAAGTCGCATGGGACTTCCTGAAGGTCGCATGGACCTTCATCCTCCTGCCAGTTCATCTTTTGAGAAAAACCCAGAACTTGAAACTCCATTTTCAAAATCACAACCTTTTCAAAACTTAACCAAATCATTTTATTTTTTTTCAAAACGTTTCTCCATTCATATAAGCATTTTCTTCAAGATTTAAACACAACACAACAAGTATTCAAGTCCCTAGCTTAGATTCTTTACCATGTTCTTCATAAACCCCAAAACCCCATAAACGCCAGATTCTATCTAGCCTTATAATCATCCATACAAGGTAAAATTTGTATCTACAACATCATAGAGGTATAGGAAACATTACCTGATGATTCATTTGCTAAAACCTTGAGTTTGCAGATGGTTCTTGACTCCTCCTTCTTGCTTCTCTCGTGGGTTTGCACACACACAGACAACACACTCTATTTCTTCCAATGCAACAGTGTATGCCTTGGAGGCTGCACCCTAATTCCTCTTTTATACTTATTTTAACAAGGCCTTGGGCCCAAGATTAGCAATTTCCCTAAGCCCATAAGGCTTACTCTTTCATACAACCCATTTCACTTTTCTAGTTACTTAATCCAACAACATGCTAGCCCAAAACTTGATTATAATAGACTAAATAGCCCACCAATTCAAACATGACTTAAATTCCATAAATAATAAGCAACTCCAAAATATATAAAACTCGCATCATCCAAATAAAATATTCGTTATTTATTATATGGAAAAAGGATATTACAACTCTCCCCCACTTAATTACGATTTCGTACTCGAAATCTCTACTTGAACAATCCGGGGTAGTTTTGCTTCATCTCGTCCTCTGGTTCCCAAGTCCACTCAGATCCCTTACGGTGCTCCCACTGAACCTTGACCGTCGCTATTTGCTTGTTGCGTAGCTGTTTGATCTTTCGTTCCAATATGGCTACTGGTCTCTCAACATAATTCAGTCTCTCGTCCACTATGATGTCCTACAATGGCACGAACGTGGACTCGTCCGCTAAACACTTCCGAAGATGGGACACATGAAACGTGTTGTGAATCCTCGACAATTCGTCTAGTAGCTCTAACCGATAGGCTACCTTCCCAACCCTGGAAATCACTTTGAAAGGCCCTATGTATCTCGGGTTCAGTTTTCCTCGCTACCGAAAGCGGATCACGCCCTTCCACGGAGATACTTTTAACAGCACAAAATTTCCGACTTGAAATTCTAGCGGCGACCGTCTCTTATCAGCATAACTTTTCTGTCGGCTCTACGCGACTTTTAGCCTTTCTCGCACTTGCTGGACGTATTCTGACGTCCTCTGCACAATTTCCGTATTTCCGAGTTCCCGCTGACCCACTTCTCCCCAGCAGATGGGGGTTCTACACCTCCTTCCGTACAACATCTCGTACGGAGGCATGCCAATACTCGCGTGATAGCTGTTGTTGTAGGAGAATTCCGCCAACGGTAGGTAAGAATCCCAACTTCCCCCGAATTCAATCACACACGCTCGTAGCATATCCTCTAAGGTTTGTATCGTTCTCTCGCTTTAGCCATCAGTTTGTGGGTGATAAGCAGTGCTAAGGTTCACTCGAGTCCCCAAATCCTCGTGAAACTTCTGCCAAAACCTTAAAGTAAAGCGTACATCCCTATCCGATACTTTGGTCACCGGTACTCCATGCCGCGATATTACCTCCTTGACGTACACGTCTGCCATTTTCTCTGCTGAAAAGGCTTCCTTGATCGGGATAAAGTGAGCGCTCTTAGTTAGTCGGTCGACGATCACCCAAATCGCATCAAAATTCCTCGGAGTCTTCGGTAACTTAGTGATCAAATCCATAGGGATGTGCTCCCATTTCCAAACCGGGATCTCTAACGGTTGCAGCTTTCTGTGAGGTCTCTCGTGCTCGGCCTTAACTCAAAGACAAGTTAGACACTTCTCTACGTACTTCATCACGTCTCGCTTCATCCCCGGCCACCAATAATCTGTCTTAAGGTCTCGGTACATTTTAATCGAACCTGGATGGATAGAAAACTTGGATTTATGAGCCTCATCGAGCAGTGTAGCACGCGTGTTAGTGATCTTTGGTACCCAGATACGTCCAAAACGTGTCATCAACCCTCGACTATCCTCGGAGAAAAGTGCCTTCTGCCCCTTAATCCGCTCCGATCTATGGTTCTCGTCCTTCAGTGCCTCATGCTGAGCGGCTCGAATAGAGTCTAACAATGTCGTTGTCACTGTCAATCTCATACACTGTGCTGGTACCAGTACAATACTGGCCTTCCTACTCAAGGCATCGGCCACGACATTGGCTTTTCCTGGGTGATAGAGAATCTCGCAGTCGTAATCCTTGACTAAGTCGATCCACCTCCTCTGCCTCATGTTCATATTCTTCTGGTCGGCGAAGTATTTCAAGCTTTTGTGGTCGGTGTAGATCGTGCATTTGACCCCGTATAAGTAGTGCCTCCATATCTTTAGTGCAAAAACAACTGCAGCTAATTCCAGGTCATGGGTCGGATAGTTGCACTCATGCGGTTTTAGCTGCCGCGAAGCATACGCAATCACCTTACCTCGCTGCATCAGCACGCATCCCAATCCCACATGTGACGCGTCGCAGTAGACCACCATATCGTCCACTCCCTCCGACAGGGTTAAGATCAGTGCCTCGCATAACTTCCCTCGCAGGATCTCAAATGCTCGTTGTTGCTCTTCACCCCATACAAAGTGCACATTCTTCTTAGTCATCTTAGTCAGAGGTACTGCGATTTTAGAGAAGTCCTGTATGAATCTACGATAATACCCGGCCAATCCCAAAAAACTTCGAATTTCGGTAGGGCTCCTCGGCGCCTCCCACTTCATCACTGCTTCAATCTTAGCAGGGTCCACCTTAATACCTTCTTGGTTCACTACATGCCCTAGAAACTGTACTTCCCGCAACCAAAACTCGCACTTGGAGAACTTGGCATAAAGCCTTTCCCGCTTCAAGGTCTGTAGCATCATCCGTAGGTGATCTTCGTGCTCTTTCTTTGTCTTGGAGTAGATCAAGATGTCGTCTATGAATACAATTACCGACTTATCCAGCATCGGTCGGCAGATCCTGTTCATCAAATCCATAAACGCAGCTGGTGCGTTTGTTAATCCGAAGGGCATCACTACAAACTCGAAATGACCGTATCTCGTCCTAAATGCCGTTTTCTCGATATCTCCTTCCTTCACCTTCAATTGATGATATCCGGAGCATAGGTCAATCTTTGAAAACCAGGCTGCACCTTGCAGTTGATCGAATAAATCGTCGATCCTAGGTAGAGGGTATCTGTTCTTGATTGTTACTTTGTTAAGTTCGCGCTAGTCTATACACATACGGAACGTGCCATCCTTCTTTTTGACGAATAAGATCGGTGCTCCCCACGGCGAACTACTCGGTCGGATAAACCCTTTGTTCAATAATTCTTGCAGTTGAGACATCAACTCCTGCATCTCCGGTGGTGCTAGTCGATACGGGGCTTTCGCTATTGGTGTGGTACCCGGCACAAGGTCGATTTTGAACTCTACCTGGCGGTCGGGAGGAATCCCAGGGAGATCCTCCGGAAACACTTCAGGAAATTCACACACCACGGGTACATCCGTAACGCTTCTCTTACTTTTTTCCAACTTGCTGTCGACTACATGTGCTAGGAATGTCGTGTACCCCTTACGAATATACTTAGCCGCCTTAACTGCCGTACACAGAGTCGTTCTCCCTTTGTGATGCTCGCCGTAGATTAGAATCTCTCCCCCACTTAGGGTTTGAACCCGTACGACTCCTTGCTTGCACAAAATACTGGCTTAGTGACGACCCAACCAGTCCATACCTACTACCACTTGGAACTCCCTCATCTGAATCGGTATAAGGTCTATGGGGAACTTATCTTCTCCTATCTCTATTACATTCTCTTTATAAATGACAAATACATTGACAGCTTTCTCATCTGCTATTTCTACTTCTAAAGGTGTCTCTAACTTTACCGGTGAAAAGCTAAAACTTTTACAAAATGAAGCAGAAACAAAAGATTTACTCGCACCCGAGTCAAACAACACTAATGCAGGCATAGAGTTAACAATGAAGGTACCTGCAATTACATCTAGTTCTGCCTTCGCTTCTTCCACCATCATCTGAAAGGCCCTACCTCGAGCCCTCAGCACTTGCCCCTTCTCCCCATTCGTGATCATCAGAGGTGGTTGTTGAGCAGGCCTCCCACCTCCCGCAGCAGCTTCTAGGAATTCTGCCATACGATGCCCTGGTTGATTGCATCTGAAACATACGCTCATACTGGACCGGCAGTCTTTGCTCACGTGGCCCGGTCTCCTACACTTGTAACAAGTGTCCCAGACGGCACTCACCCGCGTGCCCTCTGCCACACTTGGGGCACTTTGCCTGATCACCTTTTCCTGCAGGTCGAGAACCTCCTGTCTTGAACCTCTTCTCCGGCGCTCTCCCTTGCACATTACCCACTGCAGCTTGCCCCGCAGTTCGCTTCTTAGCCCGTAGTTCCAAGTCCATCTCTCTTTCTAGCCACCTTAATCATCTCCTCCAAACTCGCGCACCTACCCATTGTCACAAACTCACGGATATCTTCCTTCAGCATTTGAGAATAGCGGTGCATCTGTAGACTCTCATCTGCCACGTAGGCAGGGCAGAACAAGACCTTCTCCTTGAAGATGGCGGTGATCTCATTCACCGTTTCAGTAGTCTGTTCCAGCTTCAAAAACTCGTTCATCAACCTCTCTCTTTCCACTTTCGGGGCGAACTGATCGTTAAACAACTCCTTGAACTCATCCCATGTCATGGCAGAAATCAACTCCCCCTTCCTCTATCTCAAAAGGTTCCAACATGTCTTTGCTGCTCCTCTAAGAAGGTTCGATGCGAACCACACCCTGCTCCCATCCGCGCACCGACTGGTGTGAAAGGCTCCTTCCACTTCGGAAATCCATTGAGCACTCTTAATGGGGTCCATAACCCCCTCGAAGATCGGTGGCTGACATGCCGAGAAGTCTCTATAGCTGCCACCCTGCTGTGTCTGGTTTGCTGTTGGGGTGGCAGTTGGCGTGGTAGCCTCTTTAGCTGCCCATAAAACACTCAGATTCTGATCCATCATCTTGCCCATATCCTCCTTGATCTCGGTAACAATCTGGGGCAACATCTCCCTCAACTCTTTCATCACATCGGCCGTCACCTTGGCGGCTAGAAGAGCCTCTCTGTCTGCTTCTTCCTCATCAGTAACCGGAATCACATTTTCCGGTGTCACAATCCTCGGGTTAGCACCCTCATATTCCTCATTCAATATAGGCTGTTGGCGGGGGTCTGTCTCCCCAGTGACGCTGGTCTCTAGGCCCTCGGGCCCATAGCTGGTTCCAGTTCCAGCAGTAGCAATGAGATTGCGGTTCCTCCTCGTGTTCACCATTCTGGAAGTATAGATAACGTACTATTAAGCAGGTGGCTTTATCATACTATCCTGCTCACACCGCAGTCTATAACCATCACACATACAATTTCTAGCATGTCGTTTACCTCATCTGAAGTAGCCCTACTCACTAAGGCACTCCTATTCTACAAGCATACTACAGTCCTACAAGTACCCCTCACCTGATTCACGGGAGTTCGTATGATGCCGGCAAGTCTTGACATGTATCATGTGCTCACAATAATATGGGCCCTTATATTATTCTAAACACATCACACACACCCAGTCTTATCGTTACCATCTGAAATCCCGATTCACAAGCTTAGGTCATGCATCACATAACATTCCGCATACATATACACATTGCATCTTCATATTATCATAAAATCATGCAAACATATAAGTTCAACACACCAGCCATCATATCCTAGTTTATCCATATCCCGAATACATCCACGTATAATGCTAAGTCATACAAGTCTTCGAGCGTCTGATCCTACCCTACCCCAACATCAAACGAGAACATGAAATAAGGCCAAATCATCCGTTCTAAGCCTATATGGTTACCATTAAACACGGTGTACAGTATCCACGATATGTATAAACATGGATACAGTTAGGAACTACTCTAGCATACATCATGGATTCGATTGCACAGTATATTTCACCGACTATATATATATTTATATATATATACCATGCTTCACTTCACTTCGTGCTCACCAGGACCAAGCTCCAGCTGACAGTTCATCGTTCGGTTTTAAAAACGAATTTGTAAATTTAAAAATGTTTTAGAACCAAGGTTTAAGTCCAAACACACCTCTTGCATGCTTGAATCCCTTAAACCTAGGCTCTGATACCAAGTTTGTAAAGTCCCGAAATTATTATTTTTTCATAAAGGTAGAAAATATAAATGCATTCAACAAAAGTCCTACGAGGTCCCGCACCCGGAACTGCCCGTAGTTAAATGTATTTAAGTAATATTACAAATATTGTTCTAGCGAATGTTTGAATAAAATTAAACAGCGGAAACGGTTTGAAGAAATGATGAGCCATCTTCACACTGCCGGAGCTTTCCCACGATGAGGTCCTGAAAAGAATAATTTTAACAACAGTAAGCATAAAGCTTAGCGAGCACTCTAACTTACACACCACACTAGGCATGTACAAGTCACATCATAACACAAACCTATGATCACGTATCATAACACATACTACCGACGCAGTGCACTGACGACGATTTCACACTTTGGGTCACAGTTGACTATCCAAGCCGTACCAAGGATTTCACACTATGTCTGACTGTGCCCGAGTTATGTTTTCACCACAATATAACGTAACCCTTCACTTCACATAATCACATCAGTTAAACATCACATAAGATATAACATATACATTTCACACTAATATCATGTATAAGTTAGGGTAACTCACCTGGTTGCGGCACAGATAAAAGCAACAGGTTTCACAAGCTGTAAGCTAACAATTCCAGTCGAAAGGACCTACAATACAGATATCTCCACTGATTAGCTCCTGGGTATACTACAGACCCTAAGTCGGACCACACTAGGCCGGACCTAACACTGAAAGTCGCATGGCACCAAGTCCCAGCTGAAAGTCGCATGGACTCTCACTGAAAGTCGCATGGACTGTGAAAGTCGCATGGACATATATCCCATTCATCCGAAAGTCGCATGGGGCCTTACTCCAGCTGAAAGTCGCATGGACTGTAAGTCGCATGGACATACCCACCCATCTGAAAGTCGCATGACACTAGTTCCCAGCTGAAAGTCGCATGGACTTCCACTCTCTCTATCCGAAGGTCGCATGGGACAGTCAGATAAGCTGAAAGTCGCATGAAGCAACTCTGAAAGTCGCATGGCCCTCTGAAAGTCGCATGAAGCAACTCTGAAAGTCGCATGGCCCTCTGAAAGTCGCATGAAAAAACTCTGAAAGTCGCATGGCCGTCTGAAAGTCGCATGGGACTTCTTGAAGGTCGCATGGACCTTCATCCTCCTGCCAGTTCATCTTTTGAGAAAAACCCAGAACTTGAAACTCCATTTTCAAAATCACAACCTTCACAAAACTTAACCAAATCACTTTATTTTTATTTCAAAATGTTTCTCCATTCATATAAGCATTTTCTTCAAGATTTAAACACAACACAACAAGTATTCAAGTCCCTAGCTTAGATTCTTTACCATGTTCTTCATAAACCCCAAAACCCCATAAAACCCAGATTCTATCCAGCCTTATAATCATCCATACAAGGTAAAATTTGTATCTACAACATCATAGAGGTATATGAAACATTACCTGATGATTCCTTTGCTAAAACCTTGAGTTTGCAGATGGTTCTTGACTCCTCCTTCTTGCTTCTCTCGTGGGTTTGCACACACACAGACAACACACTCTATTTCTTCCAATGCAACAGTGTATGCCTTGGAGGCTGCACCCTAATTCCTCTTTTATACTTATTCTAACAAGGCCTTGGGCCCAAGATTAGCAATTTCCCTAAGCCCATAGGGCTTACTCTTTCATACTACCCATTTCATTTTTCTAATTACTTAATCCAACAACATGCTAGCCCAAAACTTGATTATAATAGACTAAATAGCCCACCAATTCAAACATGACTTAAATTCCATAAATAATAAGCAACTCCAAAATATATAAAACTCGCATCATCCAAATAAAATATTCGTTATTTATTATATGGAAACAGGATATTACAAAAAATGGCAAAAACAGAAATCGTTTTCATCTTGAGTAGAAACATAAATCAATTTCATCTTGAGTAGAAACAGAAACCAATTTCATCTTAAGTCTCGAATTAGAATATTTAAACAGGTCATCGAATGGTCAGAGGGTGGAACCAAATCTTGAACCCTAATGCAAACCTTCATCTTATAAAATCAATTATATCCTGAATTTTGTGGCGGTGGTGGCTTCTTCAAGGGAGATGGTGGCTCAATGGTAGAGGGTTTATGACCCATTCTCAGATCCTCAGATCTCAGATCTCAAACCAGATGCATCAGCGATGAACGCAGAAAAAAGCAGCGGCGGACGGCGTTGATGGTGCAACTATTTCTGTTGTAACGATTGAAGCTTGTGTAACGCGGAAAGAAGCAAACGGCGGAGAGTATTTATTTTTTATTTTTCGTATACCCTAGCAAACAATGATTTCTTCCATCGTTGGTCTTGAATGAGAAGTGAGAAGAAGAGGGTGGTGGCCGGCAATGGTGAAGAAAGAAGAATAGGTGGTGGTGGTGTGGTCGCGCAATGGTGGTGGCCGGTGAATGGGTGGTGGTGGTGGTGGTGGTAGCAGTGCTGGTGTGTCAGAGAGAGAGAGAAAAGGAGTGTTTGGTTTTTTTCTTTTGAAGGAAAACACCGTACTTAATATTAAAAGAGTTCATGAGATAATTATTTGAAGAGGGAAGTTCTATTTGGTAATAGAGATAAGATGTAAAAAACTAAACTACTCTTTGACTAAGAGTCAAAGATAACTGAAGTTAGCCTAAAGGATAAAAAGTTAAACAAAATGACAGCCACATTGAATATTTTCGTAATTTTTAAAGTTGAAGAACTAAAAGTGAAAATCAGTGACAACCACGGGGACAATTTTTGTAATTAACTCATATATATATATATATATATATATATATATATATATATATGAGTTGTGTTCAATAAATTCCATGTAAAAAACATAGTCCTAAAATTTTAATATTCAATCACAGGTGATTCAGTATACAATCACATGTGATTTATAAAAGCATCACATGTAAATTTTGAAAATGTCACTCTGCCCAAATTTTTAAAATGTAATCTGGACCATTGATCTAAAGGCTAAAATTAGTCATTAGGACTATGAATTAAGTATAGAACTATGGACTATATTGAACAATCTATATATGTATATATATATATATACATATATATAGTGAAAGATCATTTGAGAAACATTTTTATTGCGAGAACCGTCAAAACCAATCGGAGGCGTCCAATTCCCCTCCTTCAATGTCATCACCCACCTATGAATTCGTTTCTTGCACATTGCCACACTCAATCCCCCATACTCTCCATCCATGAATTCCACTTACCAAATAAACGGCTAAGATTGGTTCTCACGATACTCATAATAAAATCGGTTCTCAAATAAACATTCCTCTGTATATAAAGATAAATTTCCTTTATTTTAAGAATTGGTCCAAAGTATTCCACAAGAAGGGCATATATAACACTATATTTTACATTATTACTTTTAGTATTAAAATACGAATTCTTCACTTTATGATCGAATATCAAGATTTTTTTTTGACCATTTTCTTTTTTTAAATCATTACCAAACTTCCACCAACAATTGATCTAAAAATTAGTCGTTTCGTAAAATAAATTATATTTTTGAAATGCATTGATAGACTTTCTAACAAGAAGCTTTATTTTAATAAAAATGTCATCTCATAGACATAAAAAATGAGGAATAAAATGACAGGTGTACTTATGAAAATATTCTAGTAATTCATAATTGTCAATCTTTTAATTAATAAAACTAGTCTGGTGTTTTACTAGGACTCTTGAAGAACTCTATGGGGTATTCCTTCATCATACAATCACACTTACCATTTTAGTTTTTTACATCATATAATTAACAAAACCCTCTTACTATTTTGGTTAATTCATGCTTGACAAAGAATATATACATTCTCTAGCTAATTTATTTATGCTTAATTTCTATTTGGGTATGGAAATTACTAAGAGGGTGTTTGAGATTGAGTTTAAACATTGATTATATATCTGAGTATTGTGAGTGAAATCACATACAATTAGTTTAAAGTGTTTGAGGTTGTATTTTCAGAAATCAATTATTTCTCTAAAACGCAATTTTGAGAATCTACTTTTAAGTTGCTTTTTAAATTGATTATTTGATTATTGTGATTTTACTCTTTAAAAATCAATTAATCTACTTTGCTAAGCACTCAAAAAACTAATTATCTAATTATTGCGATATGAATCAGCATAATCAAATCCAAACACTAATATTCAGTAGTGCGTTCTCTTACAGTTGATTATCTAATTCTGATTATTAATTAAAAACGCATAATATATTTTCAAATCGCAATCTCAAAGAACCTTTAAATTTTTTGTCAAGCTTTTAAAATATGATTTGTGATTTATTAATTCTAATTTAATTTTGTTGCAAATATATAGGGTTGTTTTTTCAGACAATTCTTCACATCTGTCGCCAAAGTTGATTACCTTACACTTAGACATGGCTTCATCAATGTAAGTGCCCTAATTCTTTTAAAATTTATTATACTATTTAATCTTTATTATTTGGGTTTAAATTGTTTAATCATCAAATTTACGATCAATTTTAGTTAAGTACTAAAGTTCTTTTTTAAATAATTTAACTATAAAGTTTAATTTACCACTGGATTTAAAGTAACCTTTTTTGGGTTCAATTTTGTCTCGGTAGATTTTATGACATTATTATCTATTAATTCTTACATATGGCCGATAATAAGTTATATAAACACCATATTATATATTTATAAATAACAAAAAAAAGTTTAGAAGTAACCAATATCGATAAACACATATCATTTCTCATATCATCTATTTTCTCTACTTATATGTATTTTTAAATAGGGTTTAGTTTCCGAAAATGTATTCAACTTGTCACTTTTTGCTATTGTGTGTATCGAACTTTCAAAGTTACCATTTAATGTACTAGACTTCGAAAACCATTTTGTGTATCGAACCTGATATAGTAGGTTATAAGCTTACGTAGCACAAGTTTCGCGGATGTGGCTCAACTTTCACGAACGTGGCTGATGAGATGGCATAAAAGTCGTTGATTTATAAATAATAATAATAATAATAATAATAATAATAATAAATTAGTTAGAAGATCTACAAAGTTATCAATGATTCATATTCAACATCTAGGTTTGGGTCCATTTGCTTTCTCTCCCATCTTCGATGTTTGATTTGTATATCGGTTCATTCAACATCAATGTTTGATATGATTCTCCTCCTACGATTTGTAAACTTTCGGCAACACCTCGATGACCTGGGTTCTCCTCCGGCGACATTGGTGTGACATCGATAGCTTTCATTTCAGATTTGGGTGCATTTTGGTGCAGATCTAGGTTTAAGGTTTTGCGATTTATGATTTGGGTGCAAATCTTGGTTTATAATTTTGCGATTTGTGATTTGGGTGCGATTAGGGTTCATGTTTCTTTCCATCTTCCTTGGTAAGAAATCGACTTCAACTATTTAGGATTCATTCTTTACATGAAATTTTGATTCACACAATAGCAAAAGGTGACAAGTTGAATACATTTTCGGAAACTAAACATTTTTAAATAATAGATAATATAATGTATTTCTTTTATACATGTAATTATATACCATTAAAATATCTATCTATTTGTAGAAAATAAACCTAAATTTAATTGGTATATGATATTTTTATTTAACTAACATGTATAACTATTTACATAACCACCTCTTTGTGTGTGCGTGTATATATATATATATACACGCGCGCGCACGTGTGTGTTTAAGTTTTAACCCTTGCTAAATTTTGTAATTAAACATCCCATTAATTATATATGTAAGTAATTTTTTATCAAAAAACTTTAAACAAGATTTCAAACTTATGTTTACATACATTATCTTTAAAAATATTAATTTTGAAATTATTATAGTTTTTAATTATCTACTTGTCTTACATTTATACATGATTTTATTTGCATAGACACATTTGACTTCAGAGAGCCAACAACAGTTTGATTTCCACAAATATATCAATAGATCGCTTGAGGAAGATTTCAAAGTTGTGGTTGCAATAAGGTTACTCATTAAATTTATTTTAATTATTGTTTCAAAACTAATTAATTTATTCTCTTATAAATATTTAAAAATTCTTTATTTTAATTACTTCCAACTTAAAATCTATATATAAACACAATAAATTTTTGTATATGCAGTCCTACAGTATGGTTCTTTGCTGTTTTGCTCCTTCTCACCAACACCCATGGTAAGCAAACATATATTTAAGTTTCGCGGTTTGCGTGTGAAAGACAATTCTCATTTGAAGTTTTTCCTATATATATAGAGGATGACTCGATAGATATATCTCTACTATTATCTTTACTACTTTATAAAGCATTTAGCACTTTTTATTAAGACAATTTTTTAAGTTAAGTAGTACAAGTAATATAGCGTGCCTTACAATAACTTCTAGCAACAATCTTCACATTTTTAAAATAGTACAACTCAAATAGCATTACTTACAATATATTCCAGCAATAATCTTTAGAATTTAAATACATAATTAATACTTTACAATAACTTCCAGCATTTAATACATAATTAATACTTCACAATAACTTTCAGCATTTAAAACTGTCAGAATTTAATTACATTTATCTCTTTTTTTAACAATTTTTTAAGTTAAGTAGTACAAGTAATATAACATGCTTTACAATAACTTTCAGCAACAATCTTAACACTTTTAAAATAGTACAACTCAAATACCATTATTTACAATATATTCTTGCAATGATGTTAAACATTTTAAAACTGTCAAAAAATTAATTACAAAAAACTATCCTGAATTTAATAACAGAAAACAGACCAAATAATTGTTACGTGTAATATGATGAGTGAAGTACATATGTATTTAGCATGATCTAAATAATTGTCACATTTACTTACTGTTTTCAAAAAGTTTTATATTCTACCATGTAATATGATCGTAAAATATGGTATGAATTCGTTCATACAAGAATAGAATGTTGTCATTTAAACGTAAATGTTGCGTTAACTTGATATTTGTACGAAGATCACAACCACCATATTCTCCGGCAACATCACAAATAACATGTTGAATTGACAAGTCAACAAATGAAACTATTTTATCCCGCCGCATCGCGCGGGTAAAATACTAGTATAAATAATCTAGCTTCTTTGTAAGACCATTTTAAGTTAAGTAATATAACTACTAAATCATCTTTCACACTATCTTAAAGCAATATAAACTTAATTTGGGTTGTATTTCATATACAATAAATCACACTAATCGATTACAAAATATTTAAACAAAAAATTAGTAAAGGTCAAGATTTTAATTACTTTAGTAGAGTTCAATATGTATGATATTATATATTTTTGTAAATTTTAATGGTTTTTTACTTATGAAGTATTTTTTATAACTAAAATTAAAGAATTCGCTAAATGGTATATGATAAATATATCTTCAAAGTTTTAATACCGGACTTAAATTTAAAATTTTATAATCTACATTTACAAAAAAACTGATTAAATTTATATTTTCATTTATTTTTTATATTTTTATATAAAAAGAATGTCTTTTGAAATCAAGGTTAGAAAATACAATAAGTTGACATCCAGTTAATTATTAGTAAACTAAACTAAATTAGGTAGAAACCAAAATCTAATTATATAAGCAAAAAAATGTGTCATTCGTCAAATTTAAATAATCAATTAATTCTAATTTTGTATAAAGTGCACATGTTATCGATAATCACACCTTTCTCACTCTAAGTTGGTTTAAAAGTGATAAATTAAAATGACATCTTAGGAAAACAAAATATTGTTTCTCACCGTATTACGCATGTAAAATACTAAGAAAATTTTAAAAAATAACAAATTTAGGCCCACTACAGTTCACAATAATTTAAAAACATTAAACTTTTCAATTATTACCAAACATATACAAATTAGATAAATACATTAGATGTATCGTAGATCTGGCACAAATTTTCCTCTAATATCCCTTGAAAAATTGTCTTTTTCTAGGAATTTCCTAGAAAATATATCCTTAAAATTCAATGTTTTCTTATGCTTATATATTCACATATTAATCCTATTGCCATGTAATCAATCACATAATTTTTATTTCTTTTTTTCATTGATAGATTGGTATGCTTACTTGTGGCTGCCTTTCATCCCTCTCATTGTAAGTACTACTATTCTCATCTTTATATTACTTAATTAGTGACTTATCTTAACTTACAAAAATTATTCATCAAAACTTGTCAAATTTAGGTATATAACTTGCTAGATCTACTTAATATTGTTAATTGAAAAAAGGTTTAAAAAATCTCATTTATGTCAAGTTTGATACATATTTTTAACCATATATATACAGATAATACTTTTAGTTGGAGCGAAGTTACAAGTGATCATAACAAAAATGGGGAGAAGGACTCATGAAATGGCAAATGTGGTGAAAGGTACACCAATGGTTCAACCAAGAGATGATCTTTTTTGGTTCGGTCGACCTCGGCTCATACTTCTCTTAATCAACTTTGTTCTTTTTCAGGTTATCAAGTCTACGCTTTTTATGTCAATTTTGCTTACATTTCTAACCTTGTTGACACCATTTTCTAATATTTTCTTATTAAATTTATAGAACGCGTTTCAGTTGGCATTTCTCATCTGGGGTTGGGTGAGCATTTTCACCTTAGAATATACAAAAGAAGTGTTTGTTCTGTGTTTTACAATAATCAAGTACCTATTTAATTGTTGTTCTTTCTTATAGTATACATTTGGATTCAAGTCTTGCTTCCACCATCACAACGAAGACATCATAATTAGGATCACGATGGGGTGAGAGTTATAGTTACTCGATTTAGTCCTTTCTTACTGTGTAACAACTACAGTGTGAATATGTTCTAGTGTTGATCTTAGTGGGTTGCATTTTTTCAGGATAGTAATACAGTTCTTGTGTAGTTATGTGACACTCCCTTTATACGCATTGGTAACACAGGTAAAGTTCTCCCTCAACTTCTACTTTGCAATTATTAGCACAAAGTTATAACTTTTTTGGTTTTTGGTTAACTTTTTACAGATGGGTTCAAGAATGAAAACAACTATTTTCAGTGACAATGTAGCAAAAGCATTAAAAACTTGGCACCATGCAGCCAAAAAGAACATCAAACATGGCAATCATTCAACTTCAAACTCACCATTCTCAAGTAGACCTGGAACCCCAACTCATGGAACATCTCAACTGCATCTTTTGCATAGATACCCAGTTGATAGTCTTAGCTTTTCAAATTATCCAAGAGGCTCGGGTTTTGAGCATGAAGGTTGGGCCGATGAGTCTACTTCAAACCACCATTATCAAGAACACGATAACTTCACAGGAGATGAGATACACGATCTTGAAGAAGGTGAGATTCAAGAACCAAGCTCAAGATCGACTCAATTGCCATCAGAACCTAGACCAGTTAGAACTCAACATGAGGTTGAAATATCGGATTTTTCATTCGGCCAAAGTAAGTAAATATTGTGTTCTAAGGGATACCATCACAACTAGTTTGAACTTTGTGCGCGAAGTGTCTACATGTCGTGCAATACATACATGTATGTTTTCGACTTATTGAACATGTAATTTTGCAATCGAAATCAATCAAGAATGAATGAAACAATCGATTACAAACAAAATCAAGTAAAAGACATCATTTTATTTTTGGGTTGAACTTCGGTTTCTTCTTACGTTTTTGTATTCGAGTTTAAGGTGAGGGCGGATATAGTGGTGAAACAATGCTTTAGAAAATTCACAAACTTTTTCTATAAGAACCAACTACTGAGATACAAACATCAACTGATTGTGTCTTAGACATCCTGATGCAATGATATATTCAAGTACATACACCCACCTAAGATGGGGATATATGCGGATCACAACAAAAGTGCGACCCTCCGGAGAAAACAAAAGAAAATACCGACAAGGCATCATAGTTGCTATTAAAGATCCCAATATCCGCAATCTACAAAACTAACTCCTGTGATCCAAATGAAACGAAATAGTTACACATACCCAAAATCAACACATCATATTTAAACGTTTTCAGTTGCGTCTCTTTCGGGTTCATCAGTCTTGCTCTTTGTTACCAATCTCTCTGTTGCCAATCTTTCCTCCAAAGCTCGGGCACCTCTTTCCCTGAAGTCGAAGGATCAATGCATAAGAAAGGCCACCAAACTCATAATTCTTTGGTTTACAAGCAATTCTTTCTTTTTTAGAGGAAACATAAATAATAAGCATATATGTTCAAAATAATTTTGATATTTCAATTAGACCTTCTAGAACGGATACCCCTCTACATGGCATGACACATGGGACTTGAAAAATCTATGTGTCAATTTAACGACAACGAAAAAATGAATAATAAGCAAATATATTAAAAATAATATGTGTTTTTTTTCTAATCAGCTAAATGGGGTAACTTTCATATATGAGCAGTAGAAGCATGGTACCTTCTTCTAGTTGCCTCAATGGGGTCAGAACCAGGCAATGGAGCACTACCAACTGTGTAGCCCCTTCCATCATTGGATGCTTCAGCTCTTCCACAAAGCATTCGATCAAATATTGAAGCAATAGGATCAATCACTGGTCTGCAAAACCAACAAGTACATTAAAATTGCAACTATTTCCATTTTGAAGAGCCTGTCAACATTGCAATTGCTTCTAATATCAGGGTCCATTTCCCATTCAATCACCTATTGTTTATAAAGAGTTCATGATAATCCTTTGGAGACACAGGGTCATCTTAGTTGTCATAGACGTGGTAACCTCAACCCAGTTACAAGTAAATTGATCGATTTGGGTTATCCTTTACATGTAATTGGTCATGCAGAAGAATTAGCTAAACTGAAAACCACTAAAATTGGTAAAATTGGTTGAAAGTTGCCCGAATTGTATTCCAAATAAGCATACTATATTGCTTGCATATTTAGATCATTACTGTAATAATGTAGTTTTGTAATAATACTTTAACACATTATTTATTTTAAAAATATTAAAAGATAAGACTAAAAAGTGCTCGTGGGTCAACCAAACCCACTTCCACTTGCATTGAAAAGTTATTTGTTTTGATCTTTTACCCAACCGATCATCACGCTCATTTTTTTCCGTCTTGAAGTTGTCATTATTTTAGGTAACAATTTATACACAAACACTTTCCTATAAGCACAAATCCAAACAATAAAAACTTTCAAGGAATAGATGTCCCACGAAATTGCAACATTTCAAATTATGAGAGCTTTCTAGTTACAACAGTATATTATCTTGCTGCATTCATTATGAGAAACATTTATAATCTCTTTGGGAATGGGTCTATAACATTATCTTATTATGTCACTGTTGAAAGGTTCATATACTTGTTCAAGATTCAAGGAATTCCTCAAAAGGGTACAACCTAATAAACATTTCAATTTTCATGGGACTAATAGATTACAACCAGGGGATCCTTACATCGCTTGCTCTCCCTCAAGATTGACTATAATTATAAAGGAAAAAAGGTAAAATAAAAAAAAGGAGCAGTGAAAGTTCTAGAATTACCTCATGAATTCAGGGAAGAAAGTAGAGAAGGAAAATTCGTCACTTGGGTCACCCTTAAATCCCGTTTCCTGTTTCCTTTGAAAGTATCTGAGGTAAATCCAACCAATGTATGTGCCGAATATCAAGATTGGAAGGTATGTTGCTGGCTCTATGGTGAAGAAGCTTACAGCAATAGCTAACACTAACATGATGGATGGCAACCACTGCATATTCCAAAAACAAAGATGCACAAAAAAACAGTTAAAGTTAACCTGGAGTACTTTTGTACGGGTCAAAATGGGTTGTCTTGGGTTGACCTGAAATAGTTTTTGTCCAAAATTTTTAGTCGTTCTTCGAATAAAATGAGTTAAGAGGTTATGCATTTAAAATCTGCGGCCAACTTTCAACCCGATTAACCCATAAAAGATTAGCTGAACAAACACATTCATAATTAAATTAGATGAACATGCCACCTCTATTTTATATATTTTGTACCTTTGCTTTAATTTTTAACGGGGACAGTTCTTGGTCAGGAATTATCTGCTTGACACCGACCAAGAGCCCTGAAAGTACCCCACTGAAGCCAGAAAGAGGCATGTAACTACAAAAAAACAACAAACAATGCTAAGATTTATGTTGATCGATTCCCCACTTATAGAGAGAAAGGACGACCAAATAAAGAGAAGTGCAAAGGGAAGCAAAAAGATTTTCTTATTACTTACAGATAATTTTCCTGCATTGTTACATAGTACAAGGAGATGGCTGTAATGAATACGCACACAGAAGTCACAAAATTGACAATAAAAATGAATTTCAAGAACTCCCGAGAACCCCAAATGGGCTCAAGAAGCTTCCCAATGAAAAGAAGACCAATGGTGCTGCTAAGAACCTGTTAAGCAAATGTCATGGAGCACTTTATCACAAAAGCAGTTCCTGCTATGTTGTCTATATTAGAATCCAAAAAAGGAGCATACCCCATGTATAGTTTGTTCAATATAACCAGCTGTTATGAGATTCCAACCAAAAGGAATTGTCCTGTAATATTTATAGAAATAAAGAAATGGGAGATGTAAGTGTAGTAATGAGGCTGTAAATTGAAAAATGTGCTAAATAATTACATCTGGTTTTGCAAATAGAATAGAATTTGAAAAGAGTGAGTTTCATGTAAGCTATCCAATGTAAACCCTAGTGTGCCCCACCGTAGAGGCAGGAGAACCATAAAAAGAACATGACTAAATGCTAATTTTGATCTAACGAAGTAAACAAAATTTTCATAACCAATTCAAACCAAGTCATCGCAAAAGATGAATCACATAAGGATAGCTACTAAATTTCAAATAACCAATTCAAACCATGTCATCGCAAAAGATGAATCACATAAGGATAGCTGCTAAATTTCAAATTATTTGTTGGATAAAATCAGCTCATGAAGATCCTATGAGGGCCTTTAAAATAACCAAGCATATGTCCCTTTGACTTGCTACGATCATTCTATGAACATATAGTGCACAATATCAGCTTAGTTGAAATTTCAAGATACGCAAAGCTGATTTACTAATCATTGATTAAGAGTAGGGAGACTTGACATTCAGACCAAAATAGGTTAAATGTCCAGAAAAAGTCCGCTTGAATAGTTATGATAATAAGCTTTTCTGTTTGTATCATAAAAACCAATTCACTTTGCAACTTGATCGGTTATGGCTAGTAATCTTGCTTCAGTTCACTAACTCATGGAGTTATCAATATAAGTAAACAATGAAAAGAAACAACTTAGAGACATAAATATGACAGGAGCCTACAAAATGTAACCTAAATCTTTGATTGAACTAGAACCCATCCCGAAATAAAGGCTATGCTATTACTCCAAAGCATGATTGTGTTTATATTTTTGTTGGTATACACAGAGTAAGACAATATAAACTGAGAGAAATCAATCCAAGAAAAGGAAGTGTTGGTCCTTGGTTCAGTCATACCTAGAAAATTACAAGAGTTGATTCCATCTTTAATATATAAACATTCAAACGGGTTCTCTTATTTTCAAGAAACTGACCTGGATATAGATTTTCTCTATACCTAATCAGTCCACACCTAGTGTGAATGTCCTAAATACATCTTTAAGGTTTAGGAGTATTCTGATATCAACTATCGGGCCAGAAAGATAGCAGTAATCATAGATCTAACAAGCAAGAAAGAGTTTTTTCCCATCTTGGGCATACTTTGGTAACTTAATTAATTTCGAAATCGGACAAAATCAATCGAAGGTTTAAAGTGATTTCAAAACTAGATAAGTAGATAGCTAAAAGAAATCAGAATTACCTGGCAGGAATGAGTGCAACGTAAGTAACGATAGAAGGGGCGATCTGAACAGCAATGTATCCACAAACAAGTACTACCGCTAACCCTTTACACAGCCTCGTAAACCCCGTAAACAAGTTCGCACCCTGCCACCAACAATTCAAATAACAAATCTAGAGTAAATTCGTGGTTATGTTGAGCAAATTACAACATTCATTAACTCCATTTTAGGTTAAATGTAGTACGGAAACCGAATGAAGAAACGAAAATCGACAAGATTTATACGAGATAAAAGAGAGACTTACTGCCGGAGAACTCATGATCACCGGATAGCGTAACTAAAGCTGATTCGATTTAGGGCTGAATGACGGATTTGAAGTAATTCAAGTATGGAAGTTATACCGACAGATTGTGGGTGTCACGATTGGTCGACGGTCGTGAAATTTGGTGCGGAGTAGATCTTGGATTTGGGAGTCAAATGGGGTTGAGTGGGATTCAAGGGGCCAACTTATTATCACGTTCAATGTAATCGGAGGTTTTGAAGGAGTATAAAAGAAAATGGAAAATGATATTTCCAAGTTGATTCATCCGAAGCAATCAAATATATGTTTTACTAAATTGTAATATAGCTTTAAAGGTGTTATATCTTCGATAAATGAATCAAATTTATAAGTGAAAGAATTAACTCTTAAAAGAAAATAGATCATTTGTAAATAATACTTTTTTTACGTATAATTATTAGGGTAAAATATGTTTTAACCCTTAAACTTTATATTTAAAAATAGTTTAACTCCGAAACTTTTTTAATTAATGTTTTAATACATAAATTATTTTTAATAAATGATTTAAGACTTAATCTTATTTAACATAATTATTTTTATTCCTAACTTAAACCTTAAACGCCTATGACCTTCTCAACCGGTAAACCATCAATCGATTACAACATACGAGCGCAAGAAACAGTCAAAAGCAAAAATCATATGTCAACCCTCAACCCTAGTCCGACTACACGTACAGTTCATTGATTGCTCTAAGAGGTTTCCACTGGGACGACGATCATGGGTGACTTCTCGACTGCACTGATTTTTTTTCTGATTGATGCCATTCACGGTTTGTATATACGCAATGGAGAATCGTACTTTAGCCAATTTTGAATACGCATACAAGTATTTACTACACCTTACTTCCTATTTGGGATTGCATTGTTGTTAATTGTATGTATGAATTTTTTGGAGAAAAGTGACACGTACCACCCTACGAAGAAAGTCCTCTCAATTCATGGTTATTTTTCTATTTGGGTGGCGATTTACTTTCTTTAGTTATTTTTCATTTGTAGAGTTTGGATCTTTATGTTAGGTGGGATTTGAATGAGCATGTCTTTTATGTAAGTTTTCAGTTGTAAAGTTGATTCATTTAAAGCAAATCTATATTTTACTAACTTGTAACATAGCTTTAAAGGTGTTGTATCTTTAGTAGATAAATCAAATTTATAATTGAAAGAATCAACTCCTAAGTTGAATTAAGTTTAAATTTGGGGTTTTCAAGTTTTTATGAAATCCAGTTTGATTTGTTATAAACCGAAACCACATCATTGTTATACTTGTATGTAATGGTATTTTCTTTAATTGATTCATGTTTGTTGTTTCGTTTTGTTTTCTTACCAAGTAATGGCTTCTACTTCTAGAGATGACAATCAACATCATTATTCTCTCAATGAAAGTACCAATGATGATATTCATGATGATGATAGTGTTTTATCGAGAGATGTTGATATTGAAATTGAGGACATTAATAAACTTAACATAGAAATTAGTAGTGTATTTGTGTTTTATAAACTTAAATGGTGTATATATGTAAAGAGAGTGAAAGTATGGGAACTAGTCTTGTAAATATGTATATAAATATCTATTGACTTCTTCAAATGAAGTCAAAGAAAGAAGAAAATTCTGGAGAAAGAAGAAAAGTGAGGAAGAGAGAGGGTTCTAGAGACCTTGAGGAAGAAGAAGGAGAAATCAAAGGGTAAGTTTGGTGGCTTGTGATATCTTGGCTTAAAATAGTGTATTTCAACACTTAATTCAAGAGTTAAGCTTGGATTTTGGATAAGGAAGAACAAGAGCTAGATGGGTTCTTGATCAAGTAAGTTGTACTCATGGTTTGTGTTTGATTTTAATTGTGTTTGATTATTTAGAGTTGATTATGGTGATTTATAGATTGTTTGTGTTGAATGATTTGTAAATGGGTCAAAAATTGGGGAAATTGATTAAGTTTGGGTTTTGATGATCAAAACCATGTAAAGTATTGATGTTTTGTTGCTATGAAGTGTTTATGGGTGTTGGGAATTGTTGCAAACAAGATTGATTTGGTAAAACTTGGTTTTGGCCGTTTTTATGAAGAAAACAAGCAAAACTGGCGCTGTATACGCGCGTCGCGGCGCGCGACGATCAGCTTTCAGCAAAACTCATGTTCCAGAGATTTTATCGCGGCGCGAGCATTAGTGCTTCACCGCGTGAGGCACCCTGATCAAGCATAAATCCTTGTTTTGACCTCATTTGACCTTGTTTTTGGTTAGGGATTGATTCTAGTGATTGTAGGAAGTCAATATGGAGTCTTAAAGACCCGAAAGGGTGTCTAAGTCTAGAATTAGTCTAGAAACTTTGTTTTTGATTAACTTATGTTAGTTAACCTTGTGTTTCATGATAATAGGCTTGTGATCAGGTGTTTAACCTTTGATTTGGATGGGATTGTGATCCTCATCACACCTTCAGGTGAGTACACCCTGCGGATACCCAACTTTTGTTAAAGTTACAAGTCATCTTGATTATGATTTCGATTGTTTGGCAATTGTTGATGAAATTTGATTAATCAAAGGATGTGGAACTATGGTCTATTCTATAATGTGATTATAAGTTTGGTAAATGTTTTATGAGGCTTGTTGAGTCTAAAGAATCTGAAAGTTGTGATTTCAGTAAAGATGTGTTTTAATGATGCGTTTTAAGAAAACGGTTTTCAAAGTAAGACCATTGCTCCACATTGGAGATGGTCTATGTTTTAGATTGTGCTTTAATTGATGGTTTTGGAACATGACACTCCATGTTGGAATAAACTTTGATTTTGAAACAAAAGACATGGTTTTGAGTTAATGAATTTCATGTTTTCACTTTGTGTGTATTTTGGGCATTGAGATGCCAACTGTTAAATGATTTTGAGTAAATAAAAGATATGTTTACATTGATGATGTTTATGGGCATTGAGATGCCAAATGTGATATTGATTATGGAGCATTTATGCTCAAATGATATGATTGTGACACTTATGCGTTTGTGAAAAGCTTGAGATATTTGGCCTTGTTGGCATATGATTTATGTGACCCTTCGGGGTATGTGATTATATGACCCTTCGGGGTATGTGATTATGTGACCCTTCAGGGTATGTGCTTATGTGACCCTTTGTGGTATGTGCTTCGGTCCGGACCACTGTGTAATATGAACTCTGTACTATAGGGTTCCTAACCATTGAGACGTGCACAGGTTCATGCGGCTTCGTCAATTGAGGAACCGCGATGTACGGGTGGTTGAGGAATCGGTGCAGAGAGTGGAGGGGTATGTCAGTAGCCATCATGACCGTGTGGGTTCACTGGGCTGACGAGCCACCGAACCCGGGGCAACACGAGTGGATTTGGTGAACAGGGCTTACACTCCAGATAACCGTTGTATGGTGGACTACTTTGTGCATCCCCCACCTTGACGGGGTGATGTGGTTATCCCCCATGTGGGCACGTGTTGACCGCGGCTAGCTACCACGTGGATACATTGTGGCCCAATGGACAGACCCGCATCCTTATGTGCTATTGTGTATGGTTTTAAAAGTTTATTGATTGCCAAACTTGTGTTTCCAAAAGAGAAAGGGAAAGAGGATGACTTAGTTTTGATAAAACAAATGATTTTGGTTGTACTCACTAGCTATGTTATAGCTAACAATGTGTGTTAAAATATTTTGTATCCGCATGTTGTAATGTGACTTTGCTGAGGCGGGTAGATGCCTTGGGCATAGTTTTGGATTGATTACATTTTCGGTAATTCTGGATTTCCTACTCTTTGTTATGGTCGTGAGATTGACTGTAGTAACACCAAAAGGTTTTGGGATATATTTATGAGATAAAGTTTATTGTAAAAATGTTATTGTATTTCGTTGAAATACTTTCAGAATATTACGATGCTTCCGCAAAAATTTTAAAGAGTTTGTATAAATTATGTTTTAAATTGAGATGTGGAAAAGTTTAAATTTGGACTAAAAATCAGGGTGTTATATTAATGATCCTTTCTTGTTTCAATTATGTGACCCTAACTTGCTTATGAATAATTGTAATTATGAGACCATGCTGATGAGGTTACTTTTGAAAATGATCTTGATGTTGGGGCGAATGAAGTAGAACAACCCGATTTGATATGGTTTTCCCTATACATGATCCTACGTAGAAATGGAAACATATGAAGCCTAGAGTTAGGGAGAAGTATGAGAATCCAGGACGGTTGAGGTATTGTGTGACAAATTATGCCATTGCAAATGGGTATCAATTGTATTTTGCTAAAAAAGACAATGTCAGGGTGTTAGTCAGGTGTGGTAAAAGTAAGGATCCTAATAATACATGTCCCTTCAAATTGTTTGCTTCTTGGATGAACAAAGAGAAAACTTTTTAGGTGAAAACCTTGGAAAAAACACATACATGTGAAAGGAGTTATACATACAACCAACTTGCAAAGCCCGAATGGATATCAAAAGTTGTGTTTCTAGAATTGATTAAAAATCAAGAAATGCAAGTTAAAGATATTCAAGATCATGTGTTTCGAAAATACTTGTGTAAAGTAAGTGCAGGGCAATGCCATAGAGCTAGGTTAAGAGCTCTTTACCAAATTGAGGGGTCATTAGTTGAACACTATTGCAGAGTTTGAGAGTATGGTGATGAACTTCTAAGAAGCAATCTTGGATCTACAGTGAAGATAATCGTAGATGAGGGTCTGAATGAGAAAAATAGTTTTAAGGGGATGTATCTTTGTTTTAAAGCACTCAAGGATGGTGGGAAAGTAGGTTGTAGACCGGTTATAGGGTTGGATGGTTGTTTTTTAAAATCTATTTGTCGTGGAGAATTACTTTCTGCTGTTGGGAGGGATGCAAACAACCAAGTGTATCCAATAGCGTGGGTTGTGGTTAGTATTGAAAACAAAGAAAACTAGAAATGGTTCTTAAGTTTGCTTCAAGATGATATTGAAATGATTGATGGCATAGGACTAACTCTTATTTCTAATCAGCATAAGGTATGTACTTTATATGTAAATGTTTTACTTATCAACAATAATTTGTGTAACTCATTTCTGTTTTATCAAGGTTTGATTGAAGCTGTCAAATAGACACTACCATATGATGAGCATAGACAATGTGCTAGACATATATATATGCAAACTTAAAGAAGAAATACAATGGTATGGAGTTAAAAAATATGTTTTGGGATGCTGCAATGTCAACCGTTGAATTGGACTTTCAAAGACACATGTTAGATATCAAAAATTGGTATGAAACAGCTTATAATCACTTACTAGAGAGAGATCCTCAAAGTTGGTGCAGAGCATTTTTTAAACTATATATGGGTTGTGAGGCAGTTGAAAATGGAATATGTGGAAGTTTCAATAAAATGATCTTAGGTAATGTTATAATTCTCTTTTTTTACCACTTATCTTCTTTTATTAACTTTTGTTTGTTTAAGGGTCATTAACATTGAAACTCATTCTTAGATGCAAGAAAGAAACCAGTAATCACATTGATGCAGTCAATAAGAATGTTAGTGATGCAAAGGATACTTAACATGAGAAAGTTTGCAGCCGAGTTGGAGCATAATGTATGCCCTTCTATCATGAAAAAGATCAAGTTTCTTTCTAAGAATTTAAGGTACTATTGTTACATATTTAAGGTAAACTACTTACATTTTTAGGTTCACCGTGCTTACATATATTTGGTTTAAAATGTCTTGTAGAACATGGACAATTATTCCAAGTGGTGGGCATGTTTTTGAAGCCAGAAAGATGAATGATGCTTACTCTATTGATCTTAAGAACGAAACATGTGCCTGCAGAGTATGGCAGTTGTCTGGAATTTCATGTGCTCATGCATTAGTTGTCATGGAAAACCTAAACGTAAAACCAGATCAATTTATCAGTTATTGGTTTAAAAAGTAAAAGTTGCAAGCTGCTTACCAATTTTTCATACAACTGGTGCTTGGAAGCAAACAATGGAAACCAACACCACATATCAAGCCTAATCTCCTAAGGATAAAAGGATGTCTTGCATACCAATTGTCAAAAGAAAGAAACACCCATTAGAAAATGATGATAATCCATCCAAAAGAAATAAGAAGAATATTAGTGGTGAAGGAAGGGAAATGGCGTGTCAAAACTATTATGAAAAAGGACACAACAAAAAAACTTACAAAAAACAAAAACCGATCCACCACCAAAACCAATTAAACCAAGAGGCAGACCTAGGATCAATGTTCATCTTCCGACTAGTGTTAGGCCTAGGGGTGGAGGTGGTAAAGGTAGAGGAGGTGGAAGAGGCAGAGGAGGTGGTAGGACAACTTCTATTGGTGTTTCTTATATTCATAGATAACAATGATACATGTAAGTAATTTAATGCATAATTATTTCTTATATATAAATATTTTCATGCTTAAATTAATTGATCACTTTTTGTAGGGTATTGATGGTGTAATAAGACTAGCATGGCCACCTGGGTACTACCTGTTGGTAATTAAGGTAATGAAGTGGGTATTCACAATGGAAATCAAATGAGTGTTCATGATGGTGAACAAATGGGACTTCATGGTAATGAAACAGTTGAGAGTTGAGTGATATTAACAGGTCCAAATAATGGTGATTATATTAGTTAGTACGCATATTTTGGTATATACTTTGGTTCATGGTTGTTTATGATATTACACTTTTTTGGGCACATATTTTGGTTTAAGGCAGCATATTTTTTAGCAAATATTTTGATAAATATTTTGGTTGTTGCCATTACCTAGTGGTGTGAATGTTTTTAGTTTCTTTTTTGTTGTTGATATTAATAAATGGTGGGCTGATTTTTTATTGAATATATCAATGAAAGTAAGAAAGTTATCACTTTGTTGATGTTGGAAATTTTCTTAGTGTTGCAAGAATCAAATGGGTTGGTTGTTGGAAATACTAGATGTTTCTCTCTTTTTTTACATGTTAATGGATATGTACATATTTTTGCTAGAAATCTTTTTAAAATGTTATAGGAAATTTCATAGTTGTATTTTTTTAAGTATGTTTGTCAGGGTAAAATAATACAAGGATTAAACCATTTATGGATTAAACTATTTTTTCAACCATATTAATTAAGACTATTATAGTTCAAACATACACTTTTTGTTTTTTGTTGTGTATGATAAAAAGTTGTTATTTACAAATCAACTCCAATAAAAAAATCTTCAAGTTGAAATCTATATTAGGAAATGGAAAATTCAAATGTGTGTGTGGACATTGTTAATAGTACTTTTATATTGTGTTCTGAATTTTTTTTAAGAAGTGGTTCGAAAGAAAATGTTAAAAAGTAAAACAATGTACTTTTAATTTTTAAAAAGGAAACACGTTTTTTTTATGATAACATGGTTTTTTAAAAATGGTAATATGATTATTTTAAAAATGAAAATATAAGTATTTTGTTTATTTCTTTACCAAAAATGAAGTATGTTATAATTTTTAAAATATAAAATTACGTTATTTTTACTCTTACCATTCTCTTTATTTTAATCTCAAATTTATCATCTCAAATTTGAAATAATTTGAAAGGAAATGATTCTCGTTTTTTCTTTTATCTTCTCTCCTTATACAACATTACAACACGAGGATACACCATGTTAGTGTTTACCACTTTTCTTATAAAATACAATTTCTAAGACACGTTTATCGTAATCATAAAACACATAACATTATAGGATTAACTCTGATGTGTGAGTCATAAAGGTGTAATTATCTTTCCTCTATTATATAATACTTCCTACCACTCACTTATATTTTAACACGATAAGAATCAAATAAATAAAAAAGAAATAATTTTCAAAATTCTTTTACATTTTAATCTAACTTTTCGAAAAAAAATTCCTTTTTAATTTCAAGAAATCAATTTTGAAATGAATTAAATTGGAATTACGTAAATTTATAATGTCCAAAAAAAAAGTTGTTTATGCATAGAAGAAACAACAAAAATAGAAGAATTGAAGTTGAAGTTATTTAAGGGGTATATTAGTAATTTTTTATTAATAAAATTTTAAGCGATTAAGTAAAATAGGAGTGAAAAGTGAAGGTTATTTGAGGGATATATTAGTAATTTTCAATTACTAAAATTTGAAGTGACTAAGTAAAGTAGAACCGAGAGAGTGTTAAAAAAAATTTTGAATAGCGAAGTTATGTTAGTGGGCTGGGTCCGTAATAATATCCATATAGAGCAGTATGCGAGCTTCAAGTCACGCGCCACGAGGGAGTAAACCCTTCTCCATTGTTTTCGAAAACCCCCACAATAAGACTTGAACTCGAGATCTCACAATAGGGTAAAACCCTCCATACCACTAGAACAAGTTCTAGTTAGTGAGAGGGTGTTAAATCTATTATAATATAGTATTTTGTTAGATTATTTAACTATGATAGTGACATTTGGAAAATGAGATATGAAAACAAAGAAAGGGGTGTAAACGAAAACTATCTTCTTTAAGATACGCGGATTGAGCAAATAATAGAAATAATCGAACAATAACCAAAATAATCGAATAAATAGCATATAAGTGGTAATGTTAAATTCGGTTTCTAACTATTTATATTCTAGGGACGTTTCGTGGATTTTTTAATCTCTGTATCAAGAGGAAAAATTTATACACATACGCATATAAGTAAACAGGGGAAGGTTCATTTGAGAACCCTTTTTTATTGCGAGAATCGTGAGAACCAATCTTAGTCGTTTCGTGCCTGTAAGGAATTCATGGGTGGGTAATCCAATTGAAGAAGGGGAAATTGGACGGCTAAGATTAGTTCTCGCAATTCTCGCAATAAAAACGGTTCTTAAATAAACTTTTATTTAAGTAAACATTCACCGACACTATGATGTATATTAGTTTCTGGTCTGTATTAAAACCTATAGCCGATTGGTATAATATATTTGATATGCGGGAATGATGATGTTCCAATAATAACACCTAATTCGGAAAGGAAAGCATAAACTAAATATTTGTATAGTAATTTCTATAAAAAGAAAATCGGTATAAAGAGCCATAAATTAGCCAACAATAGGTCCATAACTGTGAGTATAAATATTTAATATATAATTCAAAAGAGTTTAATAAAAATATAAATGAATGTTATTAATAAATAAAGAAAAAAGTAAAGGAAAAAAAGAAAAAGAATAAATAACAAAAAAAAAAGAAAAAATAGCCTAATTATCACAAAAAAAAGTTACAAAGGAAGAATTTCATATATATCTTTACAAACTTACTTAATTACATATATATATATCCTTACAAAAACCATTATTACATATATATCCATCTAAATACTCTAAACTCTCAAATATGTCCTTATAAAGTAGAATTGATTCTCAAATGATCTTTTATATATATATATATATAGAGAAATATAGATAGAAATAAGATCCGTATAAAACTTAGAGAATTAATAATAACTATTGGATTAGATTAATGAAAGGCTAAGATTAAATAATCAGTTTTATATTTGAAAAAAACTTACAGAACATATATTAACTACTTTATGAGGGTAATTTAGACATAAAAAAAGAAAATCACCTATACCTCCCTTCCAACGCCCCTTCTCACTCCTGGTTCTAGTTTTAATAAAATCAATTCCCCAGATTTCAAAACCATTTATGCTAATATCCATTGAAGAACTCCTTTATAATATTGTTGATATAGGTGGAAAAGTGGGTTTCAATTTTATTTGTATCTTCTTCTCGTCAAAAATCGACATAATAATGCGGCGTCAACTGAAAATTGTTATTTAAGATCTGTAAATTATAGATCTGAAAGGAAATTATTGGGTTATTTGCATGTTAATGATGTAAGGTTATTTGCATTTTCAGTTAATCATATAATTGGGTTGCAGGTTGCATTTTGATTATCATTTTCGGTTAATCATATTATCTGGTTTGCATTTTGGTTATCATCTTCAACTCATCTGGATTGCATTTTTGTTATCTTCTTCATCTGGATTGCATTTACCTGGGTTGCATTTTGGTTACCTTCTTCATCTGGATTACATTTTAGTTATCTTCTTCATCTGCATTTTAGATTATTGTTGCTTGTATTTTAAATTGTTGTTTCTTGCATTTTTTATGTGAAAATGTTTGTATACTTTTGTTTTTTATAGATTTTTTAAAATTCATATGGAGTAATTAACATGCAGATGTTGAAATTGCATTTTTATTATCGTCTCATTTCTCTTTCTCTTTCTCATCTGTTCTTTTTTTTATTTTCGGAAGCATTTGCACTTTCATCAAATCATTTTGCATTTTCGTAAGTGCATTTTCAAAAATAATAATAATTAGAAAACATTTTAATCCTGGTCTTGAATTAAAGAGGATAAAAAACTGAATATAATGATATATCTTTTTGCTAAAAAATTTAAACATGAATCTATTATGATGATTTGAATATTTAGTAGGTTTTTTAAATGGGTAAGTGAAGGTTGAAGGATGGGGGAGGCGGCTGAATCTATTAATTCATTTTTTAGTTTTACCTTGAATATTAATATCACGTGTCATTATTAGATATACTAGGTTAGACACATATGTATTACACGAGTTTATTACACGAGTTGGTTTAAAAAATAATAAACATTAAAGTTATTATAAAGATATAAATTAATTGTAATATGTAAATGAAATGATAATTGAATAACTTTTCACAACATTGTGACGGAAACAAAGAACATTTTAGAAGAAGAATCCTACCTGATTGGGAATATTCTTCATCCTTCGCAAACATTTCTCGAAATTTGTTGCTTGAGGAACAACTTACCAATTCTAACATATCCATGTGAAAGTCAAAGTTATCACTTGGTATGAAGATAGGAAACATCAGATAAGCTTACTAATACCACTACCTTGTTATCTATAACTATTATAAAAAGATTTATCTTTTTTCCTTTTTTAACTATTAAATCAATATTAACTAATCAAAATCTTCAATTTCAAAATCCTTTAATTTTACAAAACAATTTTAGAAAGATTAAATAAGTATCGAATTCAATTTTACCAATTGGAAGGGGGCTGGATGAAAATTGTAAGGGGTTTTTATGAAACATGAGGGGCTTTAAAAAAATGTGAGGGGGTTTTATAAAAATTGTATATTAATGTAATTAATTATAGATTGTTTATAAATTATGTTTAGTACCTTGTGATATATTTTGTTTAGAGAAAAAATAATTATATATTTGCGACCGTCTCATTTTTATCTACGTTTTGGTATAAATTTTATTGTAATATGACACTTTTTTAAATTTAGTATATTCTTAATTTTTTGTCATACATTAATTGTAGCGTGTAGATAGTTTTTTGTTTAGCTGAGTGAATTTTTTTGGGATTATGGTGATGAGCTAAGTGGTTAACTTGAGTATGCTATTCAAAGTGTTTACTTATTAATTTTAAAGTATTTTCAATCTTATTAGAAAGATGTATGAAACCTTTTATAAAATATGGTTTAAAATAAAATGTATCATTAAAAGATTATATATTATATATTTAAAAATCTAAATTCAAAGATGTAGAGATAGTTGTTCTTGATGGTCTTGAAACTATTTTATTAGTGTAGGTAGTTAGCCAAAGGAAACACTAAAATAGAGGTGTTAATTTTTTATACAAAAGACAGGAAACTGTTCTTGATTATTTAATATTTAACACGTGAGTCGTTATTTTTTTCTTTTACTTGCAAGGTGTATGAAAATTTGGCTTTAGAAGTGGAAATGCAATGAAGCTTATCCAAAAGGTAAGACATATGGTCATTAGTAGCAGATTTAAGCATGGAGATGAGTCTCTTTATCAACTAATTTGATTCATTAAATTATCAAATGATTCTCTATTGGATTATGTCGTGTTTCAGGTTTAGTCATGTAATGTTTGTCTGTACAAATCTGTATGTATATTTTCTTCCTCTTAAACCTGTGCGCTTAAATCGTCACTAAGTTATTAGTTATGCGAACTTGGATTTCTATTTTCTCTAAATATGAAAAACTTTTAGTTGTTCTTTATGTCTAATAGTTTATACTGACTATCATTTTATTCTTTCCTAATGATCAAGTTGACCAAGTAGAATGGTTGTTTATTAGAATGTTGTTGCTTTTGCTCGATTTAAGAATTTGTGTCTTGAGTAGATTCACTTCTTTTTCTTATTTCTAGATCGCCTATTGACTGATCCGTGATATGTCATGATGATATGTGCATGCTTAAACTTCTGATGTGTTTTTGTTGTTTTGTATATATTTTAAACAATTTGCATGTCTAATTTTATTTTTTATGTATCAGTCTTAATAGTTTGGTCGTTATCTACATACTTAAAACGTATTTTGTATTCAGTTATGTTATTTTCAAGTTTACTCGTGTATAAAGTACTTCAAAAAAATTAATTTGGTTTCTCATGTACGTATTTAGAATTTTTTTATATATACAGTACTTACATTTTTCTATTTGATTTTAATGTATTTCAAGTTTACTTCTCTAATAGTCTAATATCCGTACGTGCACGAGCCTATAACCTAGCAAAGTCTTTAGCAAATAGATCTGGTAACATCCTCTCTTATGATGGTGAAAAAATTATATGGGCAACTGATGTGTTTAAAAAATTTGAGTCAGTTTTCAGTTCAGAGTTATTATCTGATTGACTTCAATATTTGAATTTACTAAAAATGGCATCAGGTAATACATGTTCTTTCAAATTAGATTATTGTTGTTTTGGGTTTAGTGCATTATATTTTGATTTTTAAACTTCTATATCGTATAAGGAGTCATGTCTAAGATAGACCAATCCAAATTAAACTATTATAACTCATGATTCTGTGTCTAATTATGCAACAAAATATGTCATTTGTTTTTGCTAATAGAGCTCATAGCTCTATTCTTTTTCTACTTTTTTTAATTGTCAACAAAAGAAAAAATTGTCATATTTTCTACCAAATCTCATAGCTCTATTCGTTTAAATTTTAATGTTTTTTGATCGATTTCTAATACTTTTTACGTTATCGTTATTACTTCTATGCTACTCTGTATTGAGTTTTCTACAAAGATACTCAATCTACTTTCAAATCATAAGAAGTGTCTCTACATAATTTTTGTCCTTTTAATATTGCACACCAAAGGTTAACTTACCTGGTAAATTATTAAACCGATTATCCTCTCAATCCCTAAAAAGAAATTGACGTAAATCGGAGTGCAACATAATATCTTTTATGTTCAACGTAATATCTTTTGTGGGGTAAATTTATATATAGAATCAGCTGCAGAACTAATAAATTTGATTTTGTACCTAGAGATTCTTTAAATTTATCATTATTGAAATTAATGTCTAGAATGATAGATGTAGATGAATTTGTATTTATATAAGGACTTTTGGAGCGGTGATATGAAATATGAAAACTAGACAATAAAAAATGGCATGACTTGAAATTTGTTTCTGCATGACTTTAGCAGTTATAAACACTTTAAATAATTTGTTTATGTCTATTTTTTATTATTTTTCTATAAATATGAATAGATTAGAGTCATTCAATTATCAAATATTTCTTTAATTATTTTAAATTGATACACATGTTATCGAGACAAAGATCATCTCTGGCAAGAATGTTTGAGCTATTATGTATATTTCTAGAATGAAAATGATTCAAACATTTCAGTTAAGTTCTACCAAAGACATTTTAAAGTTAAAGAAAATGCCTTTTTCATCATGCATGATAATTTAAAAATTAGAGATGAAGATGAACTAACGGAAAAGAAAATAAAACAACCATATCTCTTTATTTCATTCTAACTTTAAGATTATCATTTGAGTATTGAGTTAAAAAAACTTTTGAAATATGGTCTCTTTGCTTTATGTAAAGATAACAAGGAAACATTTAGTTTTTTAGCTACGTATTTGAAAGTTTTTGTGTATGTATACTTCTAACATTTTTTTATTTGATTTTGATATATCTCAAGTTTACTTCGGTAATACCCGTATGTACACGAGTCTATAAACTAGTATGAAATCAAAGTACATGAAATATGAAATCAAGAGAGCAATATTATTATTTGAGTTCTAACAATCTATAATTGCCAGAAAACTCCCCAAAACCAATTTAGCTAATCTTTAACCAGATAGACCAACTTTGCCAGCTCAAGGCTTTATACATTTCTCAAGAATGATCTACAACTTTACTAATTTACATAACTAACAGTTGTAGATATCAGATTACGGATGTTTCTTTAAGTTTTGTTTCCAGATTTATAAAGTTATAGTTTGAATAAGATATCATTGGCATTAACCTATGAACACGTTGATTAAGAGTTTAACAGAGGTTGAAGATTGCTTAAGAGGTAAAAGTAGTTTATAAATGATACACAAAGTCAAGGATGGGGATCGGGATGATTAGTAGAGATCTTTGGTATAGTAGAGTTTAACACTCAATTTATACCCTTCCTTTTACTCACCATGCACCAATTAAGTTACTAATTCAACCACATCTTCTTATTCCCCATATTTACTAAAACTACATATTACACATCTCCTTATTCCCCATATTTACTAAAACTAAATATTACATATACGTATATAAAAATAAATCTAGCAGGTGTCCTGCATACCAACTCCTACCAACATGTAAACCTTAACAAATATATAAATAACTAAATAAATAAAAGAGTCCCAGGTACTTCTTTTAGATAGTAAATGTTGTTATCTCATATTTCATAAATGATTGTATAAAAAAGCTAGCATTTCATTGAACATCTTATATGTAGTATTTAGAATGATCAAATTAAAGGACCAAATCACATTCTCCTTAGTTAACTACAATCAATTTATACCAGAACAAAGTATAACATTGTAAACCGTCAGACAAGAAAAAATTAAAATTATCAGTTGCTATACATTACCTTCTCAAAACGCATCCAAAAACTACATATTAGCCTACTCAATTCCAATGGTTGATTTCAACTCCAAACATGATTCATCCTTGTAAACCTTGATAAAATGATATGAGAGAGATTGACATAATTGTCCAGATTTCAGTCCTAATTGAATGCATGCGTAAATCAAGAAGTAAAATGGTAGAAACCCTAAATAGTGTTTCCATTTCTTCAGCTGAAGGATAAATCAAGAGGGGGAAAATCAGTATCATGGGTGAGTGAAAAATCGTAATCGATACAAAAGGATAACAAGGCGATTGAACTCACTCCTTCCACTTCGATTGGGTAAATCGCGGCGTAGATAGAGCACATAACTTTTCGATTAGTGAAGACTTCTCAAGGTATCATCATCCATGTAGAAAGTGGAGATCTAATCTGCTTGAGAGAGAGTAAAGAATGCGAATTGAAGTAATGAAATCAGAAGCCGTTGTAACAAGCAGGGGGGAAAAAGGGACACGTAAAAGCAATAGGAGGTAAGATAGTGAGCGAGAAAATAAAAAAAAATAATGATTTAGAAAGAAGACACGTGGCCACTTAGTTACTTATTTATTATAATTAGAAGATTAGAAGAATTTTTAGATTATATAGATAAACAAGATTCTACATATAACCTTACCGTGTATAAAGATTCTATATGTATAAAGATTCTATATATACCCCATATTTTGTAAGTTAAAAAATATTAAAGATTCTATAAATTTACACACAAAACCCTCTAGTATTAAAACTTTGATTTTGGCCACACTTGTAATTATTCAACGTTCACATAATCGTACATCCGTCGATCTTATCCTCCCTCATACAAACAACATTCATGGTATGCCTTCTTCTCCCGCATCGATATCTGTACTTATATTGATTATGCATAAACCCTAAATTTGTTGTAGATCTAAAGAATTTGCTCTCGTAATCAAACTCTATCAAATTCCTACTTATACGAGTCGTATTCTGAAGTTATGAACAAATCTAGGTTAAAATTTGATTTTTGTTTAATATTTGTTGAGTTTATACCGCCATGTTTATATAGAAACTGGATAATCTTTGCTAAAAACGTATTGGATAGATGTAAACCCTAATCCACACGAATATTAGAAGATGAATCCTTGGAATAATCTGATGATGATACAAACAGGGGAATTTAATTGATTTATGGTATTTCTGAAACATATCTTATTGGTGGATGCAAACATGTTAATCCTACTATTGAAACTTCAAATACTCTCTGGGGGTGTTTGGTTTAGCTTGTTAAGAACTTGTAAGCCTGATTAATTTCTAATAAGAACATTTTTTTCGATTTGTTTTCTGAATTACGAGCTTATTATATTATATATGTGATAACTTTACTTTGCAGGGTTCTCAATCTCATGAAAGCAATTGGTAGCCAATAGCCATTGAGCTGATGCAATATGTCAGAATGCAACATATCAAATGCTGATTTACCTGATGAGATCATTAGGGACATTCTTTCTAGACTCCCAGTCAAGTCCTTGTTGCAATTCAGGTGTGTATCTAAGCATTTTAGAGGTCTAATTTCTGATACCTATTTCATTGTATCACACCTTATGAAGGCTGAATCTTTATCAACCCACTATCGAATCCTTGTTCCGATTCCCCCTCTTCTGTCTTTGGACTATAATTCATCACCAAACGACAGCAATGCATCGATAGAACTTAGTTGTCCATTCCTAAATCCAAGACCTTTAATCAAGATTTTGGGTTCTTGCAATGGTTTGGTATGTTTAATTGATGGTACAAGAGATATGGCCATCTACAACCCATCAACCAGAAGATATTTCAAGCCATTTCAGTCACCTCTACATGTTTTTAACTCTTCAAATGAATCAAACCTGACTGAATATGTGTACGGATTTGGTTATGGTTCATACCTAGATGACCTGAAAGTGGTTAGATTCCCACGCTTTGCTCGTGACTCTGGAAACATTAGATACAAGAGATATGATTTTATCGATACAACAGGTACTTTCTTGAATGGTTCCCTTCACTGGTTAGCGCGCCATAGTGACAGTAATGATGAAAATAAAGTAGTAGCATCTTTCAATGTATCCAAAGAGACATTTAGGGATATTTCTCTACCACCTCAAGAGCCAAACCTTCCATATTATATCTTGGGTGTTTTAAAAGGATGTCTTTTTTCACTTTGTGATGATATATACCATACATTCGTCGAGGTATGGTTGATGAATGAATATGGGGTGGTCAACTCTTGGTCTAAATTCATCAGAATTCCTGTTGATACTTGGACTGGCAATGTTTCATATATGAGGCCTTTGAGATCTGTAAATGATGATGAAATCCTTCTGGAGATTGATCTACAATCATATGCCATATATAATGCTAAGAAGAAGACTTTTAGGCATGTTAAAAGTGTAGATAATCTGAAATGGTTTGGGGATGCTGCTGTTTATGTGGAGAGTCTGCTTTCACCTCAAGTCTCATGTGTGTTGTACTAATTTTAGTGTCATGAAGAACAAGTAGTAGATTGTAGTGTGTATACACGAAATTTTACTCACCGTTTTCTTATAAGCTAGATTCGTGTCTTAGCGATCCTCGAGCACAAAATACAATTTGAATTCTTGAATTAGATTATTTTGTGTTAGTTGATATTTTGTTTATTTGAATTATCAGCTAATCGGTTTCTGTTGCATTTTGTTCGATTAATTCAGTTATGAGTGACAAGTGGGTCGGTTTTTTAGTTAATGGTCAATTAACCCATTTTTGGGCTTGGGCCCAACATCGAGCAAACTACTTTATCTTTTGTCCTTGGTAATTGGTTTAACCAATAAATTCAGTTATGAGTGACAAGTTCTTCTCGGTTAGGGCGCCGACCCTTTGGGTCACATGTACACCGTCTAACTAGTTTTACATGTTGTGGCCGTGTCTTAAGCATCCCCTCTTTTTCCCCCATCTTTTCAAGCGAAGAAACTAGCTTGTCCGGCGAGTTCGTTTTTCTTGCAAGACTTCATTTTTTTCTCCGGCGTCGACCAGCGGGGCGCCATCCCATTTCCTTGAATTCCTTGTCTAATGTAAGAAGGTCCATAGACACCCTAACAGAAATCAAGACCTTGACAGTTATTGATTGCGCAACTTAGAGGGATTGAAAAATTTACAAATGGTCGAGAGGGAGGATCGAATGGAATCTCATCTTTAATCCTATACCGGTTGATGATGCCATCCAATTGAAGGAGGGGGAATTGGACGGCTAAGATTGGTTCTCGCAGTTCTCGTACGAAAAATAGTTCTCGTTTAAACACTCCCATATATATATTCTCTGTCGATGATGATACGGCTACATCATGAATCGAAGACACTCACAGGGACTTCTAAGTAATCAAAGACATCAACATATCAATAATTCAGGATGACATAAGCAGTAACAATAGCATCCCAATTATTTTCTGAGAATTATTTAACCGACAAATATTACTGCATATAGTTTTTACCATTTGAAAATCTTGCGTGTGCATGTGCTTTTTCCTTTTCTTTCGAAGACAATAATTATGAAGGTTTGTCTTTTATTAATTCGATCGCCTATATATTGCGATCATATTTCATTTGTATAGACAGAAGAGTGCAATTAATAAAATAAAAGAATTACTACCAAAACACATGACATTCTAAACACTTTCTTTGCGACTCTCCTAGTATAATCCTTAATTCTTAATACTCCTCAAATACTTCATATTATATCCCTTATAAAAAAAATTCTAGTGGAACGATCGTTGCGTGACCATTGATTAATTATAATCAAGGGTTAATTGGTTCTCGTAATTTTCGGTATAAAAAACAGTTCTTATTTGATCCCTATCTGAATTTTTGAATAATCCCTAATCCATAATAAGTTTTCCATATGATAAGCTGATACAATTCTACCACAAGATCTTTTCGTTTTCTTTTATTTATTTATTTATTTTTGTTTTTTCATGGAAGACAAAAAGAAGCAACATCTAGAGAAACTAAGGTGTTGTTTGTTTTCGAAGACATAAATGTCTTATGCGTTATTTCATGTCTTCAGGAGAAGATGTTTAGAAGGTCTACGAAAAATAAGACATAATAAGGTCTTATGTCTCCGAAAAAACAAACAACCTTTTAGAAACGTCTGCGGGCGTGTAGACGTTTCTATAAAAAAAAACAAACAAGCTTATCAGAAACGTCTGCGCACCCGCAGACATTTCTTTAAAATAAGACCTTATTTAAAAAAACAAATAAAGCCTAAAATTGGATTAAATAAAAGATTTGAATGATGGTTAATACATAATAGCCCCAATTCTTTTATGTAAGTAAAAGATTTTTTTGGCAGTTGTAGTTGACCATGATCCAATTTTGATAACATTATAAATGGGAATTAAAGTTACTTGATAAATAAAATGATTAAACACTTAATGAACTTAATATACAGTTAGCTTTAAATATGATAGACTATTTGATAAGAATTCTACATGAAATGAGTTATATGATAGACTATTTGATAAGAATTCTACATGAAATAAGTATGACAGATTGTTTGATAAGAGTTATGTTTTAACAATCTAAATAATAAAAATTACTATTTAAAAGTTCATAATAATTTATTACAAAATAAAATATGACAGCTTAATAAGATAATGTGAGAGAGAGTAATTGCGTAAAATACTGGATGCTTAACGAAACCTCAAAGGGTGTTTTAGACTAAATGATTCGAGTGCTTTCCTGTTTTATTTGCGTAGCCTTCATTCATAGATGAAAATCAAACACTGAACGAATCATCGATAACAACTACAATCAAATTCTTTTGTTTAATATCATGAACTGAAAACCAAAAAGAACATGACCGATTCACGACAGTCCTGTATTCAGATTTTTGCACACCGTATTTGCGGTTATCTTGTTTTTGATTAATATAAAATGCTCTGGTAAAATTCTTTTTAAATGCTAATGGAACCCTAAACAATAGATCAATAATTTACATAGCAACAGACACAAACTTATTGCAGAACTGTTTGTTTTTTGACACCTATACATCAGTAACAGAAATGCCAACAATTAGCACTACAGGTTCAAAACTATGAGGATTATTAATTCTGTATCCAACATATTATCCACCATCTTCACTCTCTATGTATCCATATACAAGATTAGCTGCTTACCGCAAGCTTTTTAGGGGCAAATGACAAACGATCCAAGTAATCTCCGCATAAAGAAACAAACATACGGTGGCACGCCAGAGCTGATGCAGCAATGAGTGTCATGAAGCTAACCCAGCATAACCGGGCCATTAGTACTGGATCTTTTCTTCCAGATTGTAAAACCTTGAGGAAGATGACTTTGAGTCTGCGGTTTCTAACCAGGGCTTGGTAGTTGATGGAGGGTGTTGAAGATGATTTGTAAATGGCACTATATCTGGCTGCTATGAAGGTCTTACCTAAAGCTGCACATATAGAGTGGTATAGCATATCTGCTATGATTTTGCAGACTTGCTGACGGAAAGGACTCGCTTCCTTAGAAACAATGCCTCGGATTACTGAAGCTCCATCCTGTTCAAGAAAATATACATATCAACTGTCTTACACGTAAGAAGTAACAATGTTTAAGTGCTGAAAGTAGTTCATCATTTTGTACGAAATTGTGTTATAGAAGAAACCAAGCAATAATTTATCCAAAATAATCTAAATGGTATCCGCAAATAAGTAGCTAGGAAGCTAAGGTCACGAGGCTATGCCTTTTATATAACATTTTTAGTCGTATCAAATTCCAAACATGATGTAGGTTGGAGATCATAGGTGAATAGACAAGGTTTCAAAGTATAGAAGAAACCATTTCATAGGGAATGTGTTATAGAAGAAACCAAACAATAATTTATCAAAAATAATGTAGATTGTATCCGCAAATAAGTAGCTAAGTAGCTAAGGTCACGACTCACGAGGCTATGATGTTTGTCTATTGTTACTGTTTTTTAATCACCAAGCTTTAACTACATTTTATGTACTTCAAGGGTATTCGAGACAAGATTTAAGTCAAACATAGGGCTTGATGACAGTCAAGCCAAGTTCGCCTTGGGCTAAGCTCAAATTCGAGAAGCCTTCATGATGCAGGCTCAACCTAAGAATATTCGGATCCACACGCACAACACACACACCGACGCATGCACATGCGTGCACCCAAAAAGTCGATAAAATCTTGACTCGTTTGTAGCCCTAGTCAAATATTTTCCTTTTAAGTTACTTGCAGACGACAGTGTCGCTATTTCCATGGTAAGTCCCAACTTGGGACAAGGTTTGGCACTCATAATTATAAATGAGACAAACGTAACCCCAATTGACCCATTGTTAAATTTGCCTCCTCTACAGTACACATAAAACTATTTATAATTATGAGTGACAGATACACTCCTTGTCCCAAGTTGGGACTTACCCACTACCTTTTCGTTTGGCGGGTCACCTCATTTTCTCCCTAGCAGGCCAAAATGAGTAAAATAAAAATACTTTAGCCAAAAAGGAAACAGGTAAAAATCCGTAAAATGATTGAAAGCCACCCAAAGTGCATTATAACATACGATCTACAACTAATCCCTTTATTAAACAAAAACAGATTATTGCTGCAATAATATTAGCTTTTGTGATCATATTCAACACACTAGATCTTTACAAACCAAAAAAACTTGGGAATAGTGTTTTGGGTCAACGCGGCTTGGCGCGTACAAAAAAAAGAACTTTTTTTTACCAGAAACCATTTTAACATGTTACCCAACCCATCCATTCTTCCACATATAATTGTCAGCATAAAGAAGTCCTTGCTACTGTAAATTTACAACGTATCTAAAACAAGTTAATCTGAGGGAGTAGGTTACTCACAGCAGTCATCACAAGTCGTCTCACCACCACACCATCTTTTGAGAGTAAAAGTTTTAGGGCTAAGTTTATTGTATCCAATACTCTAGTGGGTCCATTGGACGGATCTTCAGCAGAAGCTCCGCTTTTTGATGCCAGGTACAATCCTTTGCTGAAGGGGGAGATCACAATCACATATAACTTTTAGTTCGAGGTGCACATATTAGCAAAAGTTGATGCTTCAGTTTAACCAACTAAAATAAGGTAACTGTAGAGCATTAGAACGTCAGGCCACTCTCTTCCTTATTTAATCAACAAAATACACAACTTATCACGTATAAGCAGAAAAACGTACTTATTTGTCCTAGGGAAATGCTTCATCAGGAAATAATATGTATAATGTATTTTGAGAAAGGAATCCCTAAAGAATATCTAAATAAAATAGTCTAGCTTATAAAGATGTCTATGAAGCCATCACTAAGTCCGAAGTACCTGGTGTCAGACATGAAAGACAAAGCAACTAATTACAGTAATTAAAAAAAACTAATACAGGTAAGATGGGAATTCCTATATTTACAAACTGTCATTCTCATTTGTCGTCATTTTGAGGTGGAATATTAATTAGCAAAAAAGTCATCAACCAATATCAGAATGTATTTTAGTTACAAGATTGAACTTCTTGATACACATTTCTAAACCAGAAAAGATACAGTTCACTGTTCATTAACCTTGAAATACAACATAACAGGAGGAAATATATCTGAGTAAGAGAGTTAATGGACTAAAAAAACTAATATAATAATGTGTATGATAAATCCGAAGCAGATGAATCAGATAACACGAGTCACATACCTTGTTGCCCCAACTCTCAAGAAAAAAGCAACCTTCTCCCATTGAACTTCTTTTCTTTTGTTTAGCACAACCTAAAAAGGAAACAATCAGACAATCAGTAGTGGAATATGAATCAACCTTGATAACTACAGTTTAAACATGAACACTTGATTAAAAAGATGAACCAATGTGCATTTTAAAGGTCAAAGAATAGACAGGAAGAGACTGGAAAGATGAGTACCGAGTGCAGAATCTTCCTTGTATCAAGTGAGTTATCTGTGAGAAGCTTACGAACAACATATGGGTATGAATCTTCAAAAGTCTTAAAATTTGGATCTCCAGCCATTGCTAACCCTACAGATTACAAAGAAATAAAGTCCAACATTAAGTAAAGTCTACACCTGATTGAACAGTAAAGAATTAATAAGATAAATGAAAGAAGCATACAAAAAGGGTACTGCATACAGTCAGTCAGTCACATGGATAATAACAAAGATATCTCATAAAATGCGTTTATTAGCAGCAAGTTCCTCTAGATTTCATTAACAAGACATAAAATTCCACCAAGTACAGTACCACGAGTATGAGTTGGGAATAGGTGAAATCTTTAAAGTTAAGAAATAGGGCATTTGAGTATACCTTCGAATGAAGCAAGAGATCTTAGCAGAAGAGTATAATATGGTGGCATACGGAAATGATACTTGAGGGCTATGGTCCACACTTTACCCAACACCTACAAAAAATACATTGAGGGTGTAAGCCAAGTCAATAGACCCACAAGCACAAGGCATTAGCGGGCTAGATTAGTACTCTGAACCTTACAGCTGCTCAAAATTTTGATATAATATATGGAGTATTCCAATTATAAATCAATAGAGAAATATTAATCTCCTCTTTACAACTATTTTCTCTAGGAGAATATCCAAGGCATCCTTCATCATGTTAAGTAGAAATTTACAAATTGAACGAGATAGCTATTGTCATTTTCATCAATATGGCTCCAAGTAGAGGGGGAACGGGCAAGATGGGCCGATTGAGTAGTTTGGTTTGGAAGGTTTACCTTTTAGTCTGGGTAAAAAAAACGGCCCAGTCGGGTTGGGTGGACTCGCTAAGACTTTTTGTCCATGTTTTTATATATGTCATAAATAATTCATGCTTTAATTATGATTTGATATCCCAAGTATAATCTAACTCTTCGAAGCAGATGATTTAGGATGGTGTGTGCATTAAACATAGGCTTTGTGCGACTTTCAGCCTGATTGAGCCCTTCCTCATTTAGAAAACTCTATGTTTTGACCCATTTGAGATAAACTACAAACCGAATAAGCACATTCATAAGTAAATTAGCCATCTCTGCCTCCACATATAAATAGTGATGCAGGAAATTAGTGCAGAGCACCAGGCAGTTTATTCTCACCCGACTAAATCTGACGTCAGGTATTCCATCCTTATATTCTATCTCATCCATGGCATTTTCCAGTTCCTATACAAAAATATTCATATAAAAACAGTTACAAAGTAGTGAGTTAGTGACTAAAAGAAAGATTATGCCTTACATGACAAGAAGCTAACGGAAGGGAAAGCTAACTTCTGGTAGTTAATGATGATCTCAAAATTATGTTCAATCAAGAAAGCAAAATCTCGTATCATCAATTAAAATTATTAATTGAGGATATATTACCATGGTAACTCGAGAGACATTGGTTCCTGGCCTCACGACATCCATGTCAGAAAGAGATGCAACAAGGGATGCCCAGTCTCCATTTACTATGTGAATAATAGATCCAAGCATAGCAAACCTATGTTTCTTTTCCATCCGGCAGATTAGTCCAAAATCAAGAAACCTACCATGAAATCAATGAAAAATGTAAACATAGAACTATAAAGCAAGCTAACCCATAGTTGTCAATGGCGAATAGCGGTAAATAGCGATGGCCTACCTATATGCTACATAGCGAATCGCACAAAATAGCGGCCGCTATTTCATATTTAGCGATAGCCTTCTAAAATATAATTATATATTTATATATTAGTATATTACCTTAAAAGTCTTAAACTATTATATATATATATTAGAGAACAAAATATAATACCAAGTCTTAAACTATTATAAGTTGAATCAAAGATCATCTAAATCTTCTTATTACTGATTAAAGGTAAAAAAAATTACCAAAATGCCATTGCTACCGCTATATACTTAATGGCGGACACCTAGCGCTACGCTACGCTACTCGCTATAGCCACGCTACTCACTATAGCGGCGCTATTTGGCACTATTAATAAATGTGAGCTAACCTTAAACGAACTGAAACTAACATATTACATGTGAATAAGGTGAGTAAAAAAAAGTACCCAATTTGTCCAGATGGTAAATAGAGCATGTTTCCAGGATGTGGATCAGCATGCAATAGACCAGTTTCAATAAGTTGAACTAGGCACGCTTCAACTCCTTTGTTGACCTAGAACACCCATAAATTATTATATTATTGTTAGAAAGTAAAGGTGGCAATTTTGACCCATTTACTTATGAATGGACGATTTGGATGTTTATTAATATCAAAGGGATAAAGTACAAAAATTAGCTAAAAGAAGGAAACATGTCAAACGGTTTGAAAGTCATCTGCAGCATATCCTAGATCGCTTAATTCAAAGATTTAAAAATTGTTAATGTAATGATATTGGTCACACAATCATATTTAATGCAAGAACTTTTTATTATCTTTTAACATGAAGAAAAAAGTGTTTTGCATCAAAGCAACCCGATTCAACCCATAATAATGACCTGTTTCTAACCATTTCCAAGCCACCCATCTTGCCACAATCTACTAGAAACACAATCCTTTCCTGCCTTCGGTCATCTTCAGGCAGAACCCTAATCTTACCATCCCTTTCTCTTGAATCATGAATCAGGTTCAACACCCATCATGGTACCTTTGACTTTATAATATCAAATAATACTGTGATAATCTTAATAAGGATACAAACAGAATTGATCTATAAGTTTTGGATACACACCAGATCAAGAAGATGCCTCTTAGCATCAATTCGCTGCTTCTCTGAATATTGAGATTCATGTTCAGGATTGCTATTGCATATTGAGAGTAATTCTTTTGGATTCTCACCAACCATCCACTCCATAGTTAGGACTCTTTTCTGAGTCAAATGAGGGAATACTTTTGGAACACGAATAAAAGAAAAGGGAGAATGAGCTTCCTGTAAAAAGAACGCACAAGTTACAATGAAAATTTATTCAATTCTTCCAAAAAAATTTCACTTCGTCAAGTCTTACAAAGTGCCACAACACTGGAAGCAGTAAAAGTGGGCTCTTTGTTATCATAGACCACGGCTGATCTAATGTTAATCTTCTGCTATAATATTACCTCTTTTAAGAAGCATAGTTACAAAAGAAAACTTATGATGCATCATATATGAATGAACTCAGGAAACCCAACTCAACTTAAGGAATCATCTGTTTACACATTCTCAACAAGAACAGTCTATTTTGAAATCTTTTCTACCCAATACATACAAAACGTTAGATGCTCTAGAACCTATATACGAGCATTTTTTAAATCTTTCATTCAAAGCTGAATCATATTTAGTAGAGGTATAACAATAGTGCAACATCAAGATCATGTCTTTCCATAAAGACCTCTTCTTAAAATAAGAATGATACCAAAAAATAACTTAATAAGGTTTGATAAACAAATTACCGTAAACTCTGCAGCATTTGCAGCCTCCAAAGTATAGTCCAGCTCCCCCACCAACCCTTTCCCAAGCTCATCAGCATAAAGACGCAGATCACTTTTCCTTTTAGTAACTTGTTGCAAAATGTCCAGCTAGACCAGTTCATGTATAAGTTATTTGGGCTTGACAATCAGATAAATATACCAAATTGAGAAAAGAAAACAATGATACAGACCCCAACTCGCATGATATAGATATCACGAAAGACTACATGTCGCAGATTAGGTCTTTGAACTTTCACAGCAACATCAACACCATCTACTGTATTTGCCTTGTAGACCTAGGCATGCCAAATTATTATATTAAATGGTTAAGAAAATTCAAAAAAGGATATACTTAAGCACTCAAGGGAATACAGAAAGAGTTTTCATGTAAATGGGAAACAGGAGTTTCTTTTCAAATGTATATAAAGTAATTCCATGCACAATTATTAGAGGAGGCAATTTTACCCACTTATTGTCAGATAAAAAAATCAATTATGTGGAGAATTATATTGGATTTGTTAATTAATCTTCTAGCAAGTATGTTTCAGTTGTATATTCTAATTAGGATGGCAATTTTACCCACTTACTTATTGTCAGATAAAAAAATCAATTATGTGGAGAATTATATTGGATTTGTTAATTAATCTTCTAGCAAGTATGTTTCAGTTGTATATTCTAATTAGGATGAATGGCGATCTGTAGGGATTCTAATTAGGTCTCTTATTGTATATACCTTTTTGTTGTAAACTATTAAAGATATTAAGAAATTCTTTACCACTAAAGCCTAAATAAGGGATACTTACGAATGGGTTCATTTGGGTTATGTTTTATCTTTAAAGGGTCAAATGGGTCGAAAGTCACCCAAATTTTGTTTTCTACACATACATGATACAACCTTCTAAATCGTATTAAAAAAAAGTTAGATCATTATTGTAATAATACAGTGTTTACTTATGACACTAATATTTTAATAGAAAAGGACTATACAAAAAGAGTTTCACGTCAATACGACCCACCCATTACGCCACTATAGCAATTATCATATGTCAATTGGAACTCTGACACTTGTACGGAGCACTAAGGGTACATCATAAAAGTTCTTTAAAACAGACACCAAAATGATCAACTTTTTATGCACTTTTTTAAATGTAACGAGCCCATCTCACGTTGAACGAGAATGGGCATAGTGAGCTCCTTGTAAGTCTTCACCAGTCAGCTAAAAATAACTACCAGCCAATGGTTTTAGTTGATTTCAAAGTTATTGGAATAGTTTGCTAGATTTAGGATTGGATCGCCTGATACACTCATCTAAACAAGAATAATATTTCATGTTACCTATTAATGAACAGAACACACCTGACCAAATGATGCTGCAGCAACCGATTCCTCAGAGATGTAACTGAAGAGTGTTTCCACAGGGGAACCTAACTCTTCCTCTATGATTTTCATGGCTAAAGCCCGGGGGAAAGGAGGAATTTGATCATGGAGCTCACTTAAAGCCTGCAACAGAAACTGACACCATTACAGAAATGCACAAGAGAAATTACAAGATTATCTTTCAGATGCAAAGCTTAAAAACACAATATGGAGTAATAATTGAGCTTATTCAATGACTCAAAGCTGAAAACATAAAAACCCACTAAACGAAAATAGAAAGATGAATAGTATCTGAGCATGAATAATTCCCATTATGATTGTCTAATCTCCTTCCAGCAAAGCCCATTACATTCTACAAGAAAGTGCAAAATTCTGGTGACCAACTGAAATACAACATTATTCGACTTCAGCTAACTGATTTTAGTAAAAAACACATTGTCCAACTCTTTATTAATTTTAATATTTCACAGTGATGAGTCAAAACTATTGATATTTAAAATGGCGTACAGCAATGAGATTGCATACACTTGTAACAAAAGAAATTTACGTCCACCTAACCTTTGACATTTGAAAGCCAATAATATCTGGCCTCGTAGAGAGGGACTGACCAACTGCACCAGCAACCAAAAGCATGTCACAATGGATATTGATGACCTAACAAGAGCATAAAGAAATCCAGGAGTCTAACTAACAGGATATTAAGAATAACGAGGAAAAAAGCTAACGCGTTATTAAACACATGTGCAGCTGTACCTTTGATGAAAGTTGGACCCAAGTTTAACATCGTTTCCTTTAACACCGTCCCAAATTTGTACTGAGAATCGTACTCATCAGCCTCTGTGCCCGCATTTGAGTTTTTTGATCTTTTCATTCCTGCTATTCTGATTCTGATTGCAGCTGACGCAAAGGAACCAAAAACCTTCCAAAACACAATGTCATCAGACCAGCATTTCCAAGAATCTAAGAAAATAGGAATGATCATTTCAATATAACATTTTAGCAATGGTATTCAACAGCTTTTACATGTTTATTTATATGTCGGAGCTCAGAATCTTTTTATAGCCTGAAGTGTACATATAGTTGCATCTGATGGCCAATGTTAAAAAAAGAAAGAAAGAAAGGAACTTAACATTTGAACAGGGAAATTAGAAAATCAAAACAATTAATAGTCTTACATTGGCATTACAAAGGATTTATACATGAGAAAAAGTAAGATGATTAACGAACTTCCCTCAGATGGAGACGGAAGACTGTAGGGAATGACAACTTGACAAGTTATTTAGTGAAGTTCATTCATATTATTGCCCACTTTTAGCTGAAAGCTTGTGCTAACAACTACAATTTAATGCATGCATGTTGGCATCTAGTAAAATATATGTGCCTGCAAGAGAAGGAAAACAATCTACCTCGACAAGTCGAAGGGCTACTATATGAGGTCGACATTTAAAATAGTCATCAACTTCTTTTGCGTTGTATACTTCTGGAAGTGGCTTTGCCCACATTTTAGATAAATAATAATAATAGAGTATGTATGCTTCCAAGGCTTTAAGATCAGCCAAGATCAGATCCATGCCAGAGATTTCTGTAAGAAAAAAAATGAAATAATCTTAACAGAAGCAGCAAAAGAATATAATGTGGAAAAACTTGGAGAGGTGTTGCACTTTGTTCAGATACAAACTTAAATGTGAAAATAATATGGATCAATTTAAACAACTTCTACCCTAGTTCAGAATGTTGAGATGTAGGCTTTGATTAGTGGCAGCTGGCCCTAATCCTATTTTTGGCAATTACCTTAATTAGAGGATTATTGTTTCTTTAATTAGGCGATTGCAATTTCCATAGTTAGGAGGTTTCCCTAATTATGTTTTGCCTATAAATATATCTCATTGTACCTGTATTTCTTTGAGCACCTTAATATAATACAAACCCTAGTTGCCGCCCGTGGACGTAGGTTAATAGCAATATTGACCGAACAACGTAAAATCTCTTGTGTTCTTTATTTGTCTTTGGTTTTACTTTTGTGTGTGTGTAACTTTTAACCTAACAAGTGGTATCAGAGCTTCAGGCTCTTGATCCATTACAGCAGTCACCGCCACCAAAACAGCCGGTTTTTTGAAGTTCTTCATCGCCGATAGGCAGGTTCTGCCAGAAAGTTTTTTTTGGGCAAATTCATCTCAGTCAGGTTATTCAACTAATCGTTTTTTCAATTTTTGAGACTGATTGCAAAGAATAGTGTGAAATAGAACAACCGTCAAGTTCAGGTAGCCAGCCACTGCTGTGTTTGAACACTATTTTTAGTCTTGACTCGATTTGGGAACACCTGTAGTTTGGGATAATGGCAGAGGAAGGAAAAATCAGAATTGAGAAGTTCGATGGGCAAGATTTTGGATGGTGGAAGATGCAAATTGAGGACTTGTTGAGACAAAAAGACCTGGATAAAGCCTTGACTGGAGAAAAACCTGAGAAGATGAAAGATGAAGAATGGGCTGCTCTTGACAGAAAAGCCCTAGCTATTATCAAATTCTCACTAACTAAGAGTGTGGCCTTTAACATCGTGAAGGAGACTAGTGCATGTGGTTTGATGAAAGCTTTGTCAAACATGTATGAGAAACCTTGTGCTTCGAATAAGGTATTTCTGATAAGACAGCTAGTTAACACAGAGATGAAGGAAGGTGCGTCTATTACCTCTCCCATAAATGACTTTAATATCATTATCTCTCGTTTGCTATATGTTGATATCAAGTTTGAAGATGAAGTCCAAGCTTTGCTTTTATTATCCTCGTTACCGGAAAGTTGGTTGAGTTCAGCTGGAACCGCTAAACTCACTTTTGAGGGCATTCGCGATTTCATCCTAGGAGAGGATATAAGGAGACAGAGATCTGAAGAATCATCGAGTGCTCTACTTAGCATTGAGGGGAGAGTCTAGAAAAAGAAGCCAGTCAAAACCTAGGAAGGATATCCGGTGCTGGAACTGCAAAGAGATGGGGCATTTTAGAAATCAACGTCCTAAACAATTAGATGACAAGAAAGAAGTGAATACGGCAACTGACGATTCAGAAGATGCTCTTATCTGCTGTGTTGAGAATTCAACAGATTCGTGGATTATGGGTTCTGGTGCATCTTTTCATGCCACTTATAGCACGGAGAATCTACGAACAGGTAACTTTGGTAAAGTTCATTTAGCTAATAACCACACTCTTGACATCACAGGTATGGGAGACATAGACTTAACAACTTCATTAGGCACCACGTGGGCATTGAAAGATGTTCGGGTCATTCCTAGCCTTAAGAAAATGTTGATTTCAATTAGGCAGCTTGACGACCAGGGATTTGATGTTACATTTGGTGGGGGACAATGGAGAGTTGTCAAAGGAAATCTTGTAATCGCCATAGGCAAAAAGCAAGGGATTCTATACATGGTTGAAGTTCCTGATAATGGGATAAATGCAGTGACCAGCGGATTAAAATCATCCGGATTGTGGCAGCAACGACTTGGTCACATAAGTGAAAAGGGTATGAAAATGCTCGTTGCTAAGGGAAAGCTTCCAGATTTGAAAAAAGTGGATTCTGAGTTATGTGAACCTTGTGTGCTTGGCAAGAAAAAGAAGGTATCTTTTGCGAAGACCGGCCAAACACCGAAAGCTCAGAAATTGGAGCTTGTTCACACGGACGTTTATGGACCGACACCAGTCTCTTCTTTGGGAGGATCAAACTACTATGTGGCCTTCATTGATGATTCAACACGCAAGGTATGGATGTACTTCCTTAAAAGTAAGTTTGAAGTTTTTAGTACTTTTAAGAAATGGAAAACTGCTGTTGAATTGTAAACTAATTTCAAGGTAAAATGCTTGAAGTCGGATAATGGTGGGGAATACATTAGCATAGAGTTCATTGACAATTGTGCTGAACATGGCATTCGGATGATAAAGACAGTTCCAGGCACTCCTCAACAGAACGGAGTGGCAAAAAGGATGAACAGAACCTTGAATGAGAGAGCCAGAAGTATGAGACTTGATGCCGGGCTTCCAAAGACATTCTGGGCTGATCCAGTTAACACTGCAGCTTATCTTATCAACCGGGGGCTATCAGTACAATTGGGCTTCAAGATACTAGAGGAAGAATGAAAAGAGGAAGCAGTGAAGTATAAACATTTAAAGGTGTTTGGGTGTAGTGCTTATGATCTGATGAAAGAAGGTGACAAGCTAGATCCAAAAGCTAAGAAATATTGGATATGGGGCAGATAGTATGGGCTACAGGCTTTGGGATTTTGAAAGCAGAAAGGTAGTCAGAATTAAACATGCAACTTTCAACGAGGCAGAACTTTATAAAGACTGGAGCACAGTAAACTCAAAGAGTCAGAAAGAACAGGTTAAGTTCAAAAGTAATGTCATCAGAACCAAAGGGTCAGCAAATACTCAGGATAGTGGGAGTAGTGAGGCTGATTTCCAACGTAAATCATCAGAGACTGACGAGTCTGAAGATGATCAAGAAGACATTCCCAGCAGTGAAAGCTCAGAAGATGAAGAAGGATCACCATCTCAGCCATTGGATTAGGAGATCTACCAGAGTCTCTAAACCGCCAGAAAAGTATAATCCATCAGTCAATTGTCTTCTTTTGACTGAAAATGGTGAACCAGAGTAGCGAGGCACTTAAGCAGAAAGATTCGCTTCAGTGGGAGCGTGCAATGAGAGAAGAAATGGGCTCTTTAAACAAGAACAAAACATGGGTCTTAACCAAGCTTCCGCCAGATAAAAGAGCCTTACAAAATAAATGGGCATTTAGAATCAAGGAAGAGCATGATGGGTCTAAACGGTACAAAGCTCGTTTAGTGTTCAAGGGTTTTCAACAGAAAAAGGGGATCGATTATAATGAGATCTTTTCTACAGTAGTGAAAATGACCACCATCAGATTGGTCTTAAGTATTGTAGTTGCAGAGGGCTTACATCTAGAGCAACTAGATGTTAAGACAACATTTTTACACGGCGATCTTGATGAGGATATCTACATGGCGCAGCCTGAGGGGTTTCAGGTTGCGGGTAAAGAAAATTGGGTCTGCAAACTGAAAAGGAGTTTGTATGGTTTAAAACAAGCACCCAGGCAGTAGTACCTGAAGTTTGATGACTTCATGGAGAGATCCGGGTACAGAAAATGTAAGATGGACCATTGCTGCTATGTGAAGAAATTCAAGGGCTCCTATATCATTCTACTTCTCTATGTAGATGATATGTTAATTGCATGTGCAAATATGAAAGAGATCAGCAAGTTAAAGAGACAAATGTCTAAAGAATTCGAGATGAAAGACTTGGGTCCAGCCAAATAGATACTCGGAATGAGTATTGTCTGAAACAAAGATGGCTCTTTGACACTATCCCAGGAGAAATACATCGGGAAAGTGTTATAATGATTCAAAATGAATGATGAGAAGACTAACCCTAGAAACACACCTTTGGGAAGCCATTTCAAACTTACCAAAGATCAGTCTCCCAGATCAAAAAAAGAGAGAGCAAATATGGCTAAAGTTCCTTATGCATCTGCCGTTGGTAGTCTCATGTATGCTATGGTTTGCACGAGACCAGATATCGCTCATGCCGTTGGGGTTGTTAGTCGCTTTATGTCAGATCCAGGGAGAAAACATTGGGAAGCTGTTAAATGGTTACTCAGATATTTGAAGGGTACTTCAAAGTTGGGATTATCTTTTAGAGGTAAAGATGCAGATCTCAGAGGATATACTGATGTTGATTTGGGTGGATGTAAAAAGACATTCAAAAACACTACTGGGTACGTTTTTACAGTGGGAGGAACAGCAGCTAGTTGGATGTCTAGACTTCAGAAAAGTGTGGCTTTATCTACAACAGAAGCAGAATACATGGCAGTTGTTGAAGCCAGTAAAGAGCTAGTATGGTTGAAGACTTTTCTTGAAGAGTTAGACAAGATACGGGCTGATTACTCATTATACTATGATAATGAGAGTATTGTGAAACTTGCTAAGAATCCAGTGTATCATGGCAAAACAAAGCACATTGGAATGAGGTATCATTTCGTTAGAGGGGTGATCAGTGATGGCACGATGAACTTGAAGAACATCTCATGTGCAAAGAATCCAGTAGATATGTTCACCAAGTCTGTGACACTGGACAAGCTAAAGTTTTGTGCAACTTCGGCTAGCCTTCGGGAATACTGTTGAGAAGGCAGGTGGTAACTAGGGGAGCTTAAGATTGGCTGATGTTTACAGAAGTACAGAAGAGTGCAGGTGAACGTGTTTCAAAGCCTCCAAGTGGGAGATTGTTGAGATGTAGGCTTGGATTAGTGGCAGCCGGCCCTAATCCTATTTTTGGCAATTACCTTAATTAGAGGATTATTGTTTCTTTAATTAGGCGATTGCAATTTCCATAGTTAGGAGGTTTCCCTAATTATGTTTTGCCTATAAATATATCTCATTGTACCTACATTTCTTTGAGCACCTTAATATAATACAAACCCTAGTTGCCCGCCCGTGGACGTAGGTTAATAGCAATATTGACCGAACCACGTAAAATCTCTTGTGTTCTTTATTTGTCTTTGGTTTTACTTTTGTGTGTGTAACGTTTAACCTAACACAGAAAACAAGTTGACTGTTCCCTAATATGGCTGCAAGCGAGCAGATAGGTACACATTGTTATACGATGTTACCTGTTGGCAACATTGAGATCCATTTTGATCTCTCAATTCTATTCTAAATGAAAGAAAACTTATATGTGTTGTTAACTTATTATTTAACTTGCTGTTGATAAAAGGGACAGAATTTATGTATATCCAGTTATCCACAGATTGCAGGCCCTTTCAGCACTTGTCTACCTCAAGCCAATGAGAGGAGGAGAATCGATGTCAACAAGAACTTCCTGTTTCAGAAGGCTAATCTATCAAATTGGATCAACCGTTCATAAGTCATCCTGATGTGAGCGAATTTGGTCAGGACAACCTCCCTTAGCATCTGAAACTTTCTGGTATCACTTGGGCATCATGAATGATTCTGAATTTTTTCATCAATAATTAAAGCTAGAATTAGGTAAGATAAGGCCCTAGGCACTCAAACAATTAGTCCTCACTTCTCAGTTTAATATGAGACTTATTATAGTTTTAGATATAGTATGATATTTTCACATAAACAAAAATGTCTATGATGAGAGTACTTCTGTTAAGCAACACTTACAAAGAACCAAGCCAAATCATCTTATATGAAAATCTCTTATTACTGTGACAAGAAAACATAATTGATAGGTGATAGCTAATGCCAAAGTCATCTAACCTTGATGTAGGAAGGAAAAAAGGTTATGAAAATATAATAATACACTTGGAAAGGTATGATACCTTAAAGAGTTGGGTTCTTATCTATCTAGTTCTCTGAAGGGAAATTCAAATGGAAGTCACCATGCGAAACAAACACTTTTCAAGTTTCAATCTCAAAAGGCTGAAGAGGATAAGTGCACCAGGTGACTTTTCAAAATCGGAGTCAAGCATCGCCTTTATGTTATGCCCAACTAGAAGATCTATAGAAAGTTGTTAATAAATGTTCTTAACTTTTTGTTGAAACACCCTTTCTCTCTCACCTCATGAATCCTGAACTGTAAATTTTCTTTTAACAAAATTGATGAGTTTAACTTATAGAGGCCGGACCCGACAGATTATGGCGTAATTTACATTATAAAGGTTTAGTTATGTGTCAGAAACAATTAACATAATAAATTGAAGAATAAATGTGATAAACTGATACATGCAGAAATATCGATACAAAACATAAAAGAGACCAGAAAGTTAAAAGATTTGAAGTCAAATTAAATATTAGAAGCGTGTTATCATGTAATCCTTTTTTTTCCCTGAAAAGCAAGTGTTATTGTGTAATCCTGAGTCCTGTTATGAATAGAGGTACACTGTGACATTCATAAGAAAATCAGATGTTCGACCTTCCATGTTTGGATAAGCATATATCAACACCGTACTTGATTTCTAGCCTTCTACATTTCTCGTTGGAATGTATCTCCTTTGAAGACAAGTGAGTAATAAACTTAATCTTGAGCCAATACAAACAAACCCTAAGATCAATATCTAATATCCACATATGATCAAGTACTTTCCCCTTGGGCATTTACCAACATATTAACTTTCAACACAATGTGGTAATATATGAATTTGTTATGAATTATAAAAAGCCTCATCAATATAAAAAGTGTCATCACTACCAGAACACTGTTAGTGTTTGTACGCGATTTCCTCATATCGTGTCAAAAGTTATAGATTAGAGAGAAAGAAGACGCAAAACCTGGATAATTAGGCTGAGGCCAAGAAGGAGATTGAAATTCAGTAGAATGGTGAGGATCTTCGAGGTTCCGTAACCAAACAATTTCATCTACCTTCTTCGAAATCTCCGGAAATCCAAGAACTTCGCTCGTCCAACTGATGCCTGCACTGACATTCTTCTTAAGAAAGTCGACATCCTTCTTCACAACTTGTACGAAATGCCCAAAGTTTCCAGCAACCGCACGGCAATTGTTTCGGGGACGTTTGGTTGTTCTTCTAGAGCTTGATTGAGATGCAGAGCCGAGTACGGAAGCCGGAATAGATGCTACCGCGGCAGAGGCAGCGGCGGCGCTGAGCATTGATGGTTAATAGGGTACAAATTCCGGTGAATTTGGGTGGCGAGTTGATTGGGAAGAAATGGGGAACGAAAGGTGGGGAAAGGTGTAGCGTATCCTAGTTTTATCGGCATATGGTGACAAAAGTAGAAACGGGTTTCCCTTTTGGCGCGACCATGTGCGTGATGTAATTACTTAATTAATTAATTTTGGATTAATCACAAATGTCAATAATTTTTTGTTTTAAATTTAGAGGTGATATATCCTTCTAATTTTTTTCTTTAACTAATAAGATTAAAATAAGTGTTAAAATTAATAGTGGGGGTGTGAAAAAAGAATTAATAGACTTCACATATCATCTTGTTATGAGTTTGAGGAAAAAGTAGGAGAATATATCAATTTTCTTTTATAATAGAATATTTCAGTCTTGTACTCTTGTTTAGGGCTGGTTTTGATCTCAGTGATCGAGACAACCGCTCAAGATCCAAGAAAAATAGGGGCTGGTTTTCTTATAAGAATGTTTTATGTATATTGTATAAATGTCTGGCTCAATATGAAGATTAAAATAATCCCACAGGAAGAAGAAAAGGGCGTGTGTCGTAACTAATCTCCCTTGCCGCTCACATCTACATTGGAAAAAAAGAAGACAATGTTGTTTACGACTTCACCTAGATGATTGTAGATGTGTAATTAGAAATTAAAGTTTGCAAGTGCAAAGACACGGCCTATCACCCAAAGTTCGGTTTAGCACATTACTCCCGACATGAAAATAACCAGTCACTCATTGACTTACTCCATCTGCTTGATCGACTACAACCCTCTGAAAAATGAAAGTCTATCACCAACGATTCAAAGGACAACTCGATTTGAAGGTAACATAATATAAGTTGGCCTATCTATTGCAAATCAGAAACCTTATTGATTCTCTTTGATTAGGACAATCGTGTTTATTTTGCCGATGGATGGTGTAACACCCTGATTTTCAGCCCAAATTTAAATTTTTCAAAAATCAGTTTAAAACCATATTTATACAAAACCCTTAAAATTTATCGTGGAAGCTTCATATCATTCCTGACGTATTTCAACGAAATACAGTATAATTTATCAATAAACTTTTCTATACGTAAATCCCAAAACCTTAGGGTGTTACAGCAGTCAATCTCACGACCATAATCAGAAAGGGTAGGAAATCCAAGTTTACCGGAAATGCAGACAATCCAATACTATGCCCCAAGGCATCTACCCGCCTCACCAAGGCCTCTATACAACCTGCGGATACAAAACATTTTTTTACACAACGTTAGCTATAAACATAGCTAGTGAGTACATCCAAAAACATTTGTTTTATCAAAACCAAGTCATCATTTTTCACTTTCGAAAACATAAGTTTGGCAATCAATATCTTTTTAAAATCACATATATTAGCACATAAGGATGCGGGTCTATCCATTGGGCCACAATGTATCCACGTGGTAGCTAGCCACGATCAACACGTGCCCACATGGGGGATAACCACATCACCCCGTCAAGGTGGGAGATGCACAAAGCAGTCCACTATACAACGGTTATCTGGAGTGCATGCCCTGTTCACCAAATTCACTCGTGTTGCCACGGGTTCGGTGGCTCGTCAGCCCAGTGAACCCAAACGGTCATGATGGCTACTGACATACCCCTCCACTCTCTGCACCGATCCCTCAGCCACCCGTACCTCGCGGTCCCCCAATTGCCGAAGCCACATGAACCTCTGTGTACGTCTCAATGACTAGGAACCCTATGGTACAGAGTTCATATCACACAGTGGTCCGGACTGAAGCACATATACCCCGAAGGGTCACATAAGCACATACCCCGAAGGGTCACATAAGCACATACCCCGAAGGGTCACATAATCACTTACCCCGAAGGGTCATAAAATCACTTACCCCGAAGGGTCATAAAACCACTTGCCATCAAGGCCAAATATCTCATGCCATAAAGGACACAAATCACATGCCAGAAAGGCCAGTTAATTCAAGCATACAGCCTATCACAAAACACATACGTGTCACAGTTCATATCACTTGAGCATAAATGCTCAACCATTAAAACCTTATTTGGCATCTCAATGCCTAAAAACATCTTTAGTGAAAACATGAGTTTCATTAAGTCAAAACCATGTCTTTTGTTTCAAAATCAAAGTCCACTCCAACATGGAGTATAATGTTTCAAAACCATTGATTGAAGCATAACATAAACATAGACCGTCTCCAAAATGGAGCAATGGCCTTACTTTGAAAATCATCATTAAAACACTTTTACATTAAATCCACAATTTCCACTTTCTTAGAGTCCAAGAGCTTCATAAAGCATTTGTAGTTCATAAAAAACCATATTATAAACAATGCATGGTTTCCATATTTTTTAAGTTCAAAACTCATAAACAATTTCAATCATATAACCCGCATTTATAAACAAATGCATAGTTTCCATATTCAGAAGTTCAAAGCTCATAAACCATCTCAAACCATTTAATTCATGTTACAAAACGATTTCATAATCCACATCCTTTGAATCATCAAGATTCGTCAAACAATTGCCAAACAATCAAAACACATAAGTGATGACTTGAAAAAACTTTAACAATTTTGGGTATCCGCAGGGTGTACTCACCTGAGGGTGTGATGAGGATCACAACCCCATCCAAACCAAAGCTTAAACACTTGATCATAAACCTATGATCACCAAAACACAAGGTTAACTAACATTAGTTAACCAAAAACAAGGTTTCTAGACTCGATTCTAGACTTAGACACATTTTCGGGTCTAAAAAGACTTCATTTATCCCTTATAAAACCTTAGAATCAATCCCCACACATGAACATAGTCAAATGGGGTCAAAAACACAAAATTTGGAAGTTTCATGGTGCCTCGCGCTGCGAGGAAGGGATCTCGCGCCGCGAGAAGTTCTCTGGAAAACAAGATGCTTCGACCCATGTGTGTCGCGCCGCAACACTATGCCTGTCGCGCCGCGACGGGCCTGCACAGGTCAATTCTTCCCCTTTTTTCTTGCTGCAAGTTTTAATTTCTTCACTTCTCTTAACATCAAGCTTCATAATCAACCAACAAAAGCTTTAAAACTCGACTCAAACAACTTTATAACAACAAATATCATCACTTTTGATCATCAATCATCATCAAGAACTCTTATGCAAGAATCAACCCAATATTTGACCCATTTATCAAATCAAACACCATAAACTCAAATTTTAAGCTAGAAATCCCCAAATCCAACATGTGTAACTCAAATCAAACACAAGAACAAGTTAAAACTTACTTCATCATCATTCCCAAACTTGTTGTCTTCTTCTTAGCTCAAAACCCAAGCTCTATGATGGAAGAACTCAAGGGATTACACCATGGAACTTCATCCACACAATCATCAAGCTTCCCATTGATTTTCCCTTCCATTTCTTGCAAAGACTCCAAGAACTCTCTCTTTACTCTTCTCTCTTCTTTCTTTCTTTTTCTTCTTCCAGACTCTTCTTCTTTGACTTCATTTGAGAAGTCAATTGCATATATATATATATACATATTTACAATAAGGTCCTCAAACTCTCTCCCTTTGGCATTTAATACCAATTTTAATTTGTGAGACACAAGCACACTAGTAGCAATTAAATACTACCAACACATAATTTTACTAAAAACTTGCATTTACATAAATTTTATAATTTTATAAAATTTCAGGTTTTACAGATGGCTTATGTGTATTTTGCTCATCAGGGCAAAATTGAATTCAATCAGATTAGGACTTCTAGTGTGATTTGGTTTCTTTTGTTTCAACGAAGCCTTTTGGCGAGGAAATACTATAAGGTTTTAGTTAACAAAGGTAATATAAGCAATCTAACATTTAAGTAATCTTAGTTTTGAATTAGGTTTTGAATTTTTTTTGTTTAAAAAGGGTTAATTGATTGATTGGTAGATTGCTCTCGCAAGACTTCCAATAATCAAAGCATGGGAAAAGTGAGAATTTTTCATTTTCCCATTTGCTTACATTCTTAATATTAGAATGTTGGTGTTTAGAAGTTTTAAAAGATAATTGGTGTAACATTTGTTTGTTATATATTGTTGCGGAGGACTTGTTGCTTGCAGTTTGTTGAATTCATTTGAATGTTCAATTGTTTCGGATTTTAGTGATTTGGTTTATAAATTAAAGATATATACTTTATATTTTGGACCAAAGTGTTTGGTTACTAGTTATCAAAAATTAGAGTAATACCCGTGTATTGCTCGTGTGTATCATTTTTGGTAAAAGAATTTTTTTCATATTTAAGAAAAATTTATTAATTTTTCATAAATATACGAAAGAATTTTGGTAGTCTTGGAAGTTAGATGGCTGCATACTCACATAATTAAGAAAGTAAACGACACCACCATCAACTTCTAATGTGTCGTGTAACTCGTTCGTTGTGTCAATCAATTTTTTTGGTCACCTTTATTAACAATGTACGTATCAAGACAATCCATCTTGAGCTCCTTTTTTCTCTTTTTCCTTTTCTTAATGAGTTTTATTGAAGTACTTTGAGACATATAAGGTGTGTTTAACAGTGATCTTGTAGGAGTTTAAACTTTTATTTTTAAAAAATAAACTCCTAAAAACTTTGAAATAAAAAGCTACTAGCTTTTAAGAGTTAATTTCATAAATGGTCCTTTAACTAATCGTAGATTGCAAGTTTGGTCTTTTTTTTTGAAAAAGTTGCGAACTTTATCCTTAAACTATCATTTTGTTGCATGGGTAGTCCTTTTTAACGACTTCCGTTAACTTGGTCCGTTAAATTAAGAGTATTTATGTCCTTTTACTATTTTTCTAATTATTAATTGGTTTTATAATTATTAATTGGTTTTAAATATTTTTTTTAAATACATCTTTATTATCTGCACACATACTCGTCCACTTATCAAACTCACATTATATTACATATATTACCACCGCCCAACTCCACCGCCTAACTCCACCGCCCCTATTACCACCGCTACCATCACCACCGCCGCCTACCATAACCACCTACCACCACCACCACTAAGAACACATACACACACACACACACACTCTCTCTCTCTCTAAAATTCCAACCACCAAGAAAACCACCACCACCGACCACCTCCACCTCTGCCATCACCACCGGCGCCAAGAACACTCTCTCTCTCTCTCTAAAACTCCAACCAACAAGAACACACCCAACCACCGCCACCGACACCTTGTTAAACCACTGCCATCGCTACCATCACTACAAAATCAAAACCCACCACCAAAAAGGAAACCTCAAATGGTTAAAACACTCCTAGATTCGAAATCCATAAAACCTTAAATCGATGTTAGGTCGAAACACACACACACATACTCGAAATCAGAAAACCCAAACTGTTAAAAAAGCGCCCAAAAACAAACACCATAAAAACCCTAAATCTAAAACACAGACACAAACAAATGGTGGAGCACGATGGTGACAACGATGATGGTGGTGATGAGACTCACAAACAAATGGTAGCGCCAATCGCCTGTTACGGTAGCGGTGGTGGTCCTTCGCCGGTCATAGGTGGTGTACGATAGAAGTGTCGGTCGCCGGTTAAAGTGATGCTCTGTCGCCAATGCTGGTATCGCCGGTTAAATTCTAGCAGACAATCTTCAAAGCCTCCCTTCGTTTGTTTAAATTCCAAATTGTAAACTATGAAGGAAGCTTTTTTGGTTTTTATCGGTTCTTGTTGTTCAAAAGAAACCAAATAAGAGAGAGAGAAAGAGAAGAAGGGACTGAAATGAGGGAGAGAGGGAGGAGGGTTTTGCCGTTTTGGTGATATTAAATTTTAATATGTAATTGATAATTGATTATAATAGTAATATTTATAATAATATTAAGAAAAAATAAAAAAGAACAAAGGTATAATAGTCTTTTTATAAAAAATAACAGAGTTAATTAACAGAAATTGTTAAAAAGGACCATCCATGTAATAAAATGGTAGTTTAAGGATGAAGTTTGCAACTTTTTCAAAAAAAGGACCAAACTTACAATTTACGGTTAGTTAAATGACCATTTATGAAATTAACTCAGCTTTTAATAAACTAAATTACATAAATGCCCCTTTAATTATTTTTAATTCTTATTTATAGTTTCATTTTGTGTCATATTATTAAGCAACAACTACAGCTACTTGTCAAACATGTTTATATAAATAAAAGCTTCCACTTCTAGCTCTAGTAATTAGATCAAACATACCCATAAGTATTATCCATGTATTTAAAAAATGTTTTAAGTGATAATTGATCCGTAGTTATATATTATAAATATTATATTATATGCCATATGATACTAATTATATAATTTTAGAAATACGACATTGCCCTTTTATGACAACCATAAGAAAAGGAGCGACAAAGATAAAACTTAAGTTTATTACTTTTTAAGATGTGAATAAAGTTCATATAAAAAATATAGTTCTAAAATTATAATATTCAATCATAGGTGATTCAGTATATAATCACAGGTGATTCAGTATACAATCATATATGATTTGTAAAAGGATCATGTGAATTATGAAAATGTCACCCCATTCAAAATTTTAAAATACAATTTAGAGCGTTGATGCCATTGATTCAAAAGCTAAAATTAGTTTCTTAAAACTATAAATTAAATATGAACTATATTAAACATTCTTCTAGCTTTTATATACATTTTTTAATTGAATACTTTCCATTCTCAACATTATAAGACAGCTTGTTATTTATTAATTATGTAATATATTTTGTTAGATTTTATAACATTAGAAAATATATACTATGAATAGAGGCATAGAGCTATAACCCTAAAAATATTACATTCTTAGAGTTGTGCTTAAAAAACATGTCAAATAGCTACAATACTAATGTAAAAGAGAAGTTTTTTTATTAACCCTAAGAAGGGGGGTTAATAAGTCTACACAAAAATATATTAGTATTAGGTTTATGTAAAAAAAACTATGGTAAAAATAATAGGCCATCCATCGAGTTAGTTTGACAAATTTGTAAAAGTTAATGTACGTTCAAAATTTTACCCGGCTTGGTGGCCTGCCATACGTTACATTAATTTTCTTCTCATTTGATCATACCTATATATAGGGTGAGGATCTAATGAGAACACTCTTTAAAATGAGAACTATAGGAACCACTGCATCTAGTCTATAAAATCATTGCATAATATCTAAAAAACATGGAATTCTCTTAAAACTAGTTCATCGTGCACGAATTAATCGATGGATTCTCATTTAAGGATCTATACATCTTATCTAAAAACCATTGCATCTGGCATTTAAAAAACCACTGCATCTTGCATAAGATCACTGCATCTTGTCTAAAAACATTGCATCTCATCTTTACACACACAAATAATGATAATAATAATAATAATAAAGCCTACCAAAGTTGACTTTTATGTATACAAAATTGGTGTTCGCAAATTGCCTCTAAATTGCGAACGAGATGAGGGGTTCGTAGCTGATCCTCCTTCCCTATATATATATATATATATATATATATATATATATATATATATATATACTACTATATAAACCGTTTAACATTCTCTCTCCTTTTAAATTTTAAAACTTCTTAAAATTCAATCAATATAAAATCTTGACCTTTCATTTAATCTAAATTAATCTCATCCACTCATATCAACATAATTTTTAAAATCTTATTTAACTCTTCTCTTTATTTCATCAATATAAATCTTTTTTCTTATTTTATTGTCTTTTAGAATTTATTTTTAAAATTAATAAAATAGTTAGATGTAAATAAAAGAAAATTTGAAAAAAAACGGACATGTTGTTGTAAAAAACTTTTTCGTGGCATTGAATCGCGCGAATAACATATTATTACATTATTGAAAGCGACATATTGTAAACCAAAAACTATTTGCCGCCGTAGCATTGCACGGGTATGATACTAGTATATATACATACATGGAGAACATTTAAAACCATTTTTAATGCGAGCATCGCGAGAAGCATCTATAATCATCGTTAATGCTCATTAATGAATCATTAATAGAGTTATTTTAGTTATTTAAATATTTATCCAATCATGAATTGCATCCGTTGGATGAGTTATTATTATTATTTTTTGAACAACCAGCAAAATATATTAAAACAACTAGCAAGGAGCTAGAGAAGAGAACAAAAAAGAACAAAAAAAGACGGAACTAAATCAGAAACAACAAAATGGAAAATTACACCAATCACACCATTTGTATTTAAAGTTGATATCTCCCGATCTTTGCTTGATCCAAAAGAAAGAAAGGGTCTGGATATGAGCGAAAATATTCTCCACCTTGCCTTGTGAATTAGGCGTGAAAACCATATCATTCCTAGTTTTCCAAATTACCCAGAAAAAGGACTAGATTACACTTAACAAAGCCTTTCTCTTTTGCCCTTGAAAATTCACATCAGCAGGCCGGAAGAGGGGATGCATCTAAAGCCAGAACCCACCACCTTCTTATCTCCCGCAAGACATTTGCAGCCACACTGCAATTTTAAAAATGTGATCTTCTACTTCATCCACCAGGTTGCATAGTGGGCATAAGGTGGAAGGTGGAGATGAGCAACACGCCTCTTTTAAATGAAACATTACATGAGGTCCTCAAATTGAAGCAATCAAACGCCTTTCGTAGAGAGGAGACCGTAAAACATCCGGAAGGCTCCAAAGCCCATCTCCAAGAAATAGAATGCTCATTTTGATCGATGCAATTTTCGAACCAACTAGCAAGAGGGATGTTAATTTTATCAAAAGAGTAATGTATTCAGATTGAGTTATTATTAAACTCACTTAAGTTTTCAAAATACTCCCCATTAATAAGCATTAATGATGGCTCATTAACGAGCCATTAACATTTTTAGTTATTGATCTAATTTAATCAAGAGCCAATATTAATTCTCACGAAACTCGTAATAAGAATTATTCTCAAAATAATGTTCTCGTGTGTGTGAGAATATATATATATATATATATATATATATATATATACGCTCACAAGGAGAGAGAAAAAAGTATATTTATTAACATTATAACTTTTACTAATGAAAACCTTATAAATCTTTTTTTTTTCTCAAAGAAAACTCGACAGCTTTTTATTTCTCAAAAATTGATAGATGAATAATTCAATATTTTGTCCCAAATATTTTAGGGCAAAATACATAAAAATACAATTAACTTTGTCTTAATTGTCATTGTATACAACTAACTTTAAATTCTTAAAAATAATACAACTAACTTTCAAAAAAATTCCATTGTATGCAAACAACTTTTTTCTGTGTCTAGTCTTTAGCTACCATTGTATACAATAAACTTTTCTATAATTTCCATAGTATACAACAACTTGCATACAATGGGAGAAACATAAAAGTTGATTGTATTGTTTTTAAGAAAATAAAGTTGGTCGTATACAATGATAATTAAGACAAAGTTTATTGTATTTTTATGCAATTTACCCAATATTTTAAGATGTCATAACATTTAATAACAAAATTGAAAAATATTATCAAAAGTCTAAAATTTAATAGATGAATAAATTCAATTTATTTCAACTCTTTTTAATTCTTATTTATAAAATATATCCTTTGATAAATAATCTAAGAAAAAAATTAAAAACACTCCTCAATATAATTAAAAATTAAACAAATTCTAGATTAGGACAATTAAAATATAAAAAATTAAAAAATGTAAAACATAATCTGCATATAGTGAATAAGTCTTAGTTAAACGAAATAATAAATAAAAAAGACACACATTAGTATGTTTTAGAAAGAATGCATAAGAAATAATAAATATTCAAAACTAATGTTAAAATTTCCGCTTTTTTTTTTTTTTTTTTTTGAGAAGTGTCATACTAACTAAAAAGTAAAAAATAAATAAAATAAATAACAAAAGAAAAACACATTTTGACTTTTCAAAATGGGTAAAGAAAGATAAGGTGGTGAAAATATTTTCGCATGTGGTTACAAATAATCAAAAATTTTGGGATAGGATTAGGTCAATTAACACAATTAACTCTACATTTCATCCAATGGTCGAGAATTTGTATAAACTTTACTCATCGTCGGCTATAAATAATTCATACTCGATAACATATCCGTTTTTTATAACGTAAGACTATTATATTTACGTATTACGATGACATCGAACAATTTTCGTTGTCAACATATCTATTTTCTTTCTCTTTTTTTTTATTTTTTTTATTTCTCTTTTCTTTATAAGTTTTTTATTGATTTTTAAAATAAAATTTTAAAAACAATAAAATGAGAAACAAAAAGAATATTAAATATACTATAAATTAAACCTTTTGTTTTGATTACAATAGGCTAAGAGACATTTAAAAATCCAATAAATGTTTAAAAATTTAGGTTACCTTTTATTAGGTTTATAAGTTCTAGCTATACCTGTTTTCTAATACTTAAATTAAAATAAGTGTTATATGATAAAATATTTAAACTATTATTTTTATGAAAATCCTTCTTATTTAGTTTTTAATTTATATTTAATATCATGTAGGTTGAAAATTAATTTGCATTGACTTGACTTTTTTAAACATTATTTATTATGGAAGGTTTAGTTATAAAAATGGTATTTAAGAATTTAATAAACTCCATATAATGGTTTTCTTATAGGTTTAAATAAGTGGTAAATTAATAATTTCAACTTACTTAAAGATTAAGAGATTTAAAATGTATAAATGCTTTATAGATAGTATAGATATATAATTTAGTATTGTCTAGTTTGGTTATTACTACTTGTTAATTGATTTTTGGTTATTGTGAATGTACTTATTTTTAGTATCTAATAGTTGGACTAATGTTTAAATTTTATACGAATTTTATTATTTTGTTTTTATATATTTAATATTTTAAGGCTTCTTTTTTACTTTTACTCTAGCCCTAAAAAGTTTTAGTCGGATTTGGTTTTGTTTACATTTAAGGGTAATTGTTACCTTGAAAACAGTTGTGTAGAAATGTGATTGTCATGAGTAATTTGTTGAACAAACGAAGTCAACTTCAACAAATCTTAAAATAACAATGTCAAACATAGTAAACCTTTAAGCTTATGTGTCAAAATAGTGAAAGTCGTAGTTGCTATGTTGACAACCCTAAAAGAACAATGCCATACACATAAAGAGTAACGTAGACCATCAACTTACCATGAATTGTAAAAATAGAGAAGTTGTAACTACTATGGTAAAAACCAATACGATTGACATTTGTCCCGAATTGTTGAAACCACGCTCTGAGTGCGTGTTCAAAACCATCTAATGATTCCTCGTAAGATGGTTTTTGCAAATCACCATGTAAATAAGAATACTTAACATTCAATTGATGGACATGCTAGTGTCGAGAAATTCAAGGTTAAGGATAATACAAGTAGTGGTTGCTTTAACAACTAGACAAATCATTTAACCATAATCGATGCTAGAGTTGTAACTTTTACCATTAGAAACTAACCGGGCCTTTATATTTCTATAAATCCATCACCATTTAGTTTCTTGAAATCCACATGCATTGGACAACATTGAACCCTAATTGGTAAGCTCTCAAGCTTCTATGTAGCACTTTAATAGAAGTATAAAATTCATTAGTCATGACTTTTTGCCAATTTAGGCCATTAGGAGCCTGAGAATGTGATACGGGAACACATGTGGATGTTGAGACATTTGTACATGATAGTTCGTTTGTTAACAAGCTTAATGTTCTATGTTTGGCTCGAGTTTGCAAAGCATTCAAATTAATAAGATATAAACACAATTATCTTGACTAGTCCACACTTTGGTCTAAACATTTATTACAAGTAAAAGCTTAATTTAGCCGACTCAAAACATGGTAGAGAACCCACCATTAGTTAATATAATTTAAATAAGAAACACTTGTGGAAAAGTTATTACTCTTTGCATCATAAACTAACAACTATTGATCATTCAATGATGAATTGGTTTTAAAAAATTAACCAACTACGATGAATTAAAATAAATAAAACTAAAACGAAAGCTATTTATACGAAATATTCACAAAATAAGGAGTGCACACATAAATCATATCTTTGAACTCTCATATGAATGTTTTGATCAGTTTTAAAAAGTCAACACCCAAGCTCTATGCAAGAACCCAAAATCCCGCCCATCATCTTGATTAATGACTTTAAGTTACTTTCTCTTTTTGGAGCTTGTTTTAGGAATTATGATGAGATTTAAGGGCTTAAATGTTAAAAGAAATACTTTATGGATGAGTATATGAGTTAGGGTGAATTTTAAGTACGTTTAGGTTTAATGTGCCATTTAAGCATTCTTAGCCCCTTATATATGATAGAATCCAGGATTTAGTTCGCCATAACCCTGTTTTCGTTCTAAAGGCAACCTCTAAACCCTAGAGAGATACTTACAATGTTGGTGAAAGGAAATCTTGGATCTTTGAAGGTTCTTGGAAGTTTGAAGCATATGTGGTGTGAAATTTAAGCACTCTCTGATCTATTTGTGGTCACTCTCATTTTCAGAAGGTAAGAACTCTTTTCTTGAGCCCTAGGGTTTTTTGTTAGGACTCTTGATGCTTGTTGATTATGGTTTTAGGGCTTTGACGAGGGTTTGGTGGTTAACTTGAAGATTACACATGATTTCAAAACCTTAGACCATTATTCTACGATCATAGGACGATATTACAAGCCATAAGTGGTGGAATGGACTATAGATCATATGGGTTGAGGTTAGATAGAAGTTCTGTTATTCACATAGAATGCAATGGTCTCTGGTTTGAATAATTCACTAATTATTTACGAACATTTAATTAATTAATAACTTTATTAATTAACCAAACTTTTAATATTTAATTGGGTTTGGTCTTAAATATTAAGTAACTATTTATTATTTATTTTCCTTATTAATTAATTATTTTCACACAACAAACGATGACATCTAATAATTGTTTTAATCGGATGTACAACGGTGTGACCCTTTAGTCTTTTATAACATTAGGCATAGTGACACTTATTCATTGTTTGGAACACATACACTATCAAGATTACATATTATAACAATTGTCTTTTGAACCTATTGATTTTACATAAGAATACAAAATTTTAACTACAAATTCATGAGCCTATAGAAGCTACCTCAAACGAAATAGTTAACCAATATCAATAACTTAGATAAACCAGCCTATTAATTTTAACCAATTTAACCATAACCTAATGGTTATGGTTTTGCATTAACCGAATGGTTCGGTTATAATTCTGTCTTATGTTTTAACCGACTCATGCACACCCATAACAAATCTATATCAATATTTCTTAATAAACAATATATTATATTATATTACATGTTCATCTATAGAAGTATATCTTTATGTATTAAAATGTAAGAAAACATTATATTTTCAAAAAGATATTATGCTTGTCAATTATTTAGTTGAATCAAATGTGATCCACAGCAAATCGAAGTGTGGTAACTAGAAAACCAAGAAGTACAACAAATATAAATAAAAAGATTTTTAACCTTTTGTTTCGGAAGTTGATTTTTTTATAAAAGAAATTGATCATTTCATATAAATTATAACATATTTAAAGCTAATATACAAATTAGTAAAACATTCATTTTACATGAGTAAATTAATTTCTTCTGTGAGAGACTGGTCCCTTTTGTTTTATTTGATTTGTTTTATGTGGGCTTTATGCAAACCAAGACTTGGGCCGAATTAGAAAGGAAAGGCCAATTTCCCAAATCAATTAAAGTGAATGGCTGAGGGGAAATTATAGTTGGGTCAAGCAAGAAACAGTAAAGAAAGCTGGGTTTGATATATATATATATATATATATATATATATATATATTGAAAAGTTTATTTGAGAACCATATTTATTGTGAGAATCCTCTCATGCTCTTTATCAATGAATTCTATTTACCAAATAAATTGCTAAGATTGTTTCTCACAGTTCTCGTAATAATAATGGTTCTCAAATGAACCCTCCCCTACACACACATATATCTATACTATATTATAAAGCATTTAGGCTTTTGCTTAAACTCTTAAATTTTAAGTTTTTTGAAATTACTAAATTACCCCTAATATATACTAAATGAAAACTATTAAATAGAGTTAATAAGATTCTATATTTCATTTTAATAAATAAACCTTTCATATTTAGAAAAATTCAAGTCAAAACAAATTAAGTTAATTATTTAAAAATATTTTCATAATCAAACCTTTCATTTTAAATATTCTATCATGTAATAAATGTTTTTAACGTAATTATTAGAAAATATGTATAAGTAAAACTCATAAATCTGAATAATCTATAATCATAATTTATAAAAATATATTTTTAATTTTTTAAATAGCTAACATAATCAATAGTTTACTAACTTATGCTCTATGTTTTCATGTAATTTAGCATATTGTATAAGTAGAGATATTTTTTCTTATTTTATCGTTCTCAAAATTTATTTTAAAAATAATAAAAGAGTTGATTGAGAATAGAAAAAGAAAGAAAATAGAGATGTTACCAAAGAAAAATTATTCGTTGTGATCGTATTACGTGAATACTGAAAACGGATAAATTATCAAGTAGAAATTATTTTGATACCGCCGCATTACGCGGGTACCATGCTAGTGTATATATATAATTATATAAAAGATCAAAATACCCCTATTAGTAAGCATTAATGGCGGTTACAAAAGATACTCGTGGTACATGTAATAAAAACGGTTCTCAAATGATATTTTCACTATATACGTATCATAATATATTAATGTAATTTCCAATTTCACTTCATAGATAAGTATGTACATAATTATTAGGCTAAGACTTAATATAGAACTACAAATTTCACTTCATAGATTTATACCTAAATCATGTGAAAACCCTAGATCTATAACCAAATCATGTGAAAACTCTATATCACTACCCTATATCGTGTGAAGATGAGGTGGTGTGTTTTCACCGTGAGAGAGAAACATAGAGAGAGAGAGAGAGAAGTGTTTGAAGATGAGGCGACAGTGGTGTTTTCACTGTGAGAGAGAAACAGAGAGATGAGAGAGGAATGTCTGAAGATGAGGCGGTGGTGGTTTCACCGTGAGAGAAACAAAGAGAGGAGAGAGAGAAGTGTCGATGAGGTGGCGGCGGTGGTGATTTCACTGTGAGAGAAATAGGGAGAGGAGAGAGAGAAGTGTTGAGAGAAAGAAAGGAAGAGGGAAAGAGAAAGACTCAAGGATGAGAGTAGTGGCAATGGTGGTGGTTGCCAGCGATAGGTGTGGTGGTGGGAGGTAGTGTCAATAGTGGTGGTGGTAGGCAAGAGAGAGAGATAAAGTGCAGACATATAATAAAATTTAATTTAATGAATATATAATAATAATAATAATAATAATAAAAGTAAAATTGTTATTTTATCTGGTTTAACGGAGATGACAAACCGAATATGTTAGAAAAGATTATCCTCGCTACAAAATATTTTTTAACGTGTTATCTTCACCACTTTTGAAGTTAAAGGACTAAATTAAACGAAATAGTTAAGTTAAAAGACAATTTGACCAATTAACTCCTTATGAAATGCAAAGTGGATCTTAGAGTGTTCCTTGGAACAAAGAAGGGAAATACTTGGAATGACATTAGTTAGGTGTTTCTATGATACCTCTATAAAACTAAGATATATATGTGATATATAAATATTGTTTGCAAGTCTAGCTGATTTATGTATTATGTTTGTCATGTTTACTGTTTTTTTGCATTATATCATATTTTTATGCTTATATATATATAAGATTCATTTGAGAACCATTTCTAATATACGTATTACGAGTACTATTTGTAATCACCATTAATGCTCATTAATGATTCATCACTAGGGGTATTTTAGTCATTTATATATTTTACCAACCGTAAATTGTGTCCGGATAAACCGTCATTAAAAAGTGAGGCTTGATTTTTCAAAAATATCCTTCATTAATGCGTCATTAATGAGTTATTAATGTGCCATTAATGAGCCATCATTTTATTGGCTATTGATTTATTTTAGTCAAAGATCAAAATTGGTTCTTGCGGTACTCGCATTAAGAACGGTTCTCAACATTCATAATAGTCAACAATGCTCTATATGCAATAATTGCATTGGGAAAACAATCAACTTCTTATAAGTATTTTAAGACATCGTTAGGTTGGATAGTTTTCCCAGGTAAAAACTTGTCAAGCAGCTTCAACTCCATATAAAATCCATTTCTATCAAGATTTGATAGTCCATCATACTTAAGTGCGGATTTAAAATGACTACAACATTAGTTAAGATCTTTTTAATCAAATTCCTTCAAATTTTTAGGAAACAAAAAACCAAATACTTTTTCATACTTTTTGTATCATTCAAATATGCTTTTAAGAGAGACACTAGCTTGATCAACAATATATAAAAACTAGTTAACTTTATTATTTTCTTTAACTGAAAATAAGACATCATAATCACTTTAGTTGTCATCAAATTATTTTTTTCTACGAACCTGCCGCCTTTGAAGGAATACCAGATCAAATTTTCATTTCAATAACAAGTTCCTTAGCATTATCAATAGCTTTAGATAACCATGTTTCTCTGAACTCCTTCAAGTACTCGATCAACATGTTCATTTCTTTAATATATTAATCAAAACATAGGCTTTTTAAAATTTTATTTTTTAAATTGTGTGTGTTGAAAAATTGTAATATATAAATACATATATATATATATACTATTATATAAAACATTTAGGTCTTTTGTATTTCTTAATTTTAAGTAATTTAAAATTACAAATTTACCTTTAATATTAAACTAAATGGAAACTAATAAATAAAGCAATTATTATGTGAAATTAATAACAATCTTACATACCATTTTAATAACTAAACCTTCCAAAACAAAAATTATTTAAAAAAATCAAATCAATACAAATTAACTTAAAAATTAAAATATTAATAATCATTTTTTTCATATTAAATATTATATCATATAATAAATATTTTAACTTAACTATTAAAAATTACGTATAATTAGACGTATTAAATCTAAATAACATACAATCTAAATTATAAAAATTATTGCATTTTTTAGATAGTTAATATAATTAAAATAGAATAGAGTTATAATGCCAACATTCTTGTCAGATTTTACCATTCATGTGAAATTTTATTGACCCATTTTAATTTAGAAAAGAAACACATCATCCCTGTTTTAAAAATGGACAAATTATTGAGAAAAAAATTATCCGTAACCGCTGTATTGCGCAGGTATAATGCTAGTATGTGTATATATATATATATATATATATATATATATAAGTGGGCCCCCTTTGAAACGTGGGCCCTGTGTGGCCGCACCTCATGCACTCCTCAAAGACACCCCGTACACACAAATATATATATATATATAGGCAAAAGTTCAAACGAGAACTGTTTTTCGTACGAGAACCGCGAGAACCAATCTTAGCCGTCAAATCCCCCCTCCTTCTATTCTATTTTAATTATATATATATATATATATATATATATATATATATATATATATAAATAGGATCAATATAGAACCTAGTCCTAATCATAGAACCTAAAGAACAAATCTGGACCATTGGATCATCTAAATTAATGGTTAAGATTTGAAGGTGGCAATTTATAAATTATATGAAATTTATATTAGGTAACTGCATAATTGAGGGTAAATATGGAATTCTGTTTTGATCCTATTTATGGCTCCACCTTCCGAAAATGTATAATGAGAACCAAAATGTAAATCATTGGGTTATTTGCATGTTATTGACTTAATTTTTTTTGCATTTTCGGTTATTTGGATTTTTGTTATCTTCTTTTATGTTGGTTGCATTTTGTATTTTTGTAAACTATTTGCATTTTTGTTATTTGTTATTTTTCATTTTCGGCAGCATTTGCATTTTCGTCAAACAATTTGCATTTTCGTCAAACAGTTTGCATTTTCGTAAAAAAATAAAATTAGAAAACATTTCAATACTGGTCTTGAATTAATGAGAATAAAAAACTGAATCTAATGGTATATTTGTTTTGCTAAAATTCTTAAACATGAATATATTATGATAATTTGGATGTTTAGTAGGAATTTTCTTTTTTAAAAATGGAAGTTTGGAGTTTGAATGAGAGAGAATGTCATGAGTATTAATTTGTAATTCTTTTTTTAGTTTTGTCCTTATTCTTGATGTCACGTGTCATCACCAGGTTTGTTTTTTAGGTTATATGAATAAGCAATGTTCTATGTATAACCTCACCCTATATATATATAATTTTGAAAATTTTGTAAACCGGGTTGACCCGCTGGTCAAACCGGTAAACCCCTCCTCACCGGGTCAACTAAAAAATCGTGTTTTAAAACACTTGTATACAATATTCAATTCTTAGATCTAAAGGGTGGTAAAATGTAAACCAGTTGATTATACCCACGACCTGAATTAAGATTCACTTGTGAACCGGAACCGATGTTTACTTATCAATACACATCTTATGTAATACCCTACGTATATTATGAAATGACCAACATATAATATCCGATTAACCACAATAATACATGATGGGTATTACCCAACATATCTCCTATAAAAGGAGAGATGTATTCATTAGTTGAGAGTCTATCTCTCCTCTCTTACTTTCTCTACACAGTCTCTCTATATATTTACTCTTCATACATTATTAAATCGGATATATATATAATGGAGTACCGACTTGACCATTGGAGGGTGGATCCCCGGACTTCGGCTTCGAATCCCCTTCTAACGGGTTTCCTTCATGTTTATAACATACAATCCAAACTCGGGAAGATGGACAACGAACCAACACAATCATCTATATATGTATCCCTTAGTGCATGCATGGATGTATTATGTATGTGTGTATGTATTTTTTTAACAGAAAATGTTAGGGCGTTCTGGAGTGTGTATGTATCTCTATATTTATATAAAAATATGCATGAATGTACTTATGTGTGTTAGATATAGTATCTGGACAATTAGACTCAATTTTATAAAAAAAACCGGGCCTGAATGTTTTTTTATTTATAAAATTTAGGAACCACTTTCTATGATAAAATTAAACAGGGTGTAATAAAACTTGTGTGGCACTCTGTTTTCTTCATAAAATGAGCCTGAATTTTCTTCAAACATTTACCCGTGATTTTTGTTTCAACAACTAGACATGAATGATGAATCCTATTGAATTTGCATCGGCCTTTTAGAGCCATTTTTAAATGTTTTTTTAGAAAGCATAGGGTTGAAGCTCTTCTTTGTAATAATGATTACTAGCTAATACCCCGTGTATACACACGTGAAATTATTGATGTAAATTTGAAACAATCATGGTGTGAAACCTTAAGTATATATATGCAAATCAAAATATGAAGAAAGAAAATTGATATACTTACAAATTTGTGTCGATATTTAGTTAATTTAGGAGCTGACATGAGATGCGATAGTTGTCCGTAAAAATTCTCCGACAGATTTGCGATAATAGTTGAATCAGGAAATAAGGTTTCGTTGAAGAATACTTTTGAATGGTACAGGGTCTGATTAAGAAGACAAGTAACCCGTTTCTACTTAAGATCCACATTTAACTCAAAATTCACGATTTAAGCTTTTAACATAAGAAACTCTTTATTCATTAGTCATTTAAAAAAATAAATAGGGATAATTAATGAAAAAAAAGTCTAAAAATAGGATTATGACATTGTAACCAATTTTCTTTTAATAATATTAAAGATTATTTACTCTTGAACTTTTAAATATATTTTCTAAAATGAAATTAATGATTTAATTATTACTCCATTTTTCATGTGTAGCAAAACCATTGTATTCTTTTGCATTTATTTTTAAGTATTTTAGAAAGTGTGTAAAATTTGTAAAGTTATTCGCAATTATTAACATGTAAAATATAATTACATTTTAAGCGCAAAGAAATATAGGATATCATAGTAATGTTCGTATTTATAATTGTAGAAAATCAATATTCATGTTTTATGTGCGTACAAAATTAAAGCGGTGTACAACTAAAAGTATAAACAGAGATTCTCCACTATGCGCATCCACCGAATGGAAAAGGGAGAAGAAATTTGGTATGAAGAATTGATCTTCGTATTTTTATGTGTAGACAATTATAATTACTTTTACGTTTATAAGTGCAAACATTTTTTCTATGGTTTTAAAAATGAACATTGTTACGATCCCCACGTTTGAAAATGTATCATATCCATCTTGTATATACTTATTGGTGCGAATAAGTTAACAAATTCTACACACTTTTATATAACAAGATGCGAATAAATCAAACTTTTTTGTAGTGTGATTAAACGGTATTTATTCTACCAATATATTTTAGCTCATGGCATGAGGAGATATGTAGTCACGGACTTATGATATGGTAGGAGTGTAGGAGATGGTTATAAAAAGTTTGATTGTATAGAAACCCAACAACCCCCCCCCCCCCCCCCCCACCCCCACCCACACACACTCTCTCTTATATATGTATATATATATAAATATAATATCTAATAACAAATTAATAAATAATTATAAATACAAATAATCTATATTAATTAATAACAAAAAAAATTATAATTAACATACATTAATATATATATTTATTTATTTATTATTTATGTATTTATATATTTACTTTGTTTTAGTTTCATTTATTTACTTGTTCTATTATTTTATTATTATTATGATTGTTGTTGTTTTATTTATTTATTTATACATTTACCTGTTTACATATTTATTTATTTATTCTTGTCGGATGTTGTGAAATAGTCCGTTTATTTATAGATACATGTATAAGTGTTACATCTTTTCTCGTTCTGTGTAATTGTGTTATGTTGTTAAAGAACGCGTGTGTATGTGTCTGTGTGTATGGTACGAGTGATTATATCTTACTTCTCTAATAACAAACTACATTTTATAGTCTTTTTTACAAAAAAATTACTCATTTATAAAAAATTAATTTGATGTTTTATTACTTTTCCTAACTTAACCTTTATAAGACGATATTATTTAAAAAAAAATTCTAGTTTATATGAATTATTCACTTTACACAATCGACATATGAATTTAAGATTCATTGCATCAACCCGTAATGGGGACAAGAAGTAGAATGAACGATATTAATAGCATAATAAAACATTTATAATAATAGAAAAATGTACCAACCTTAAAAATAGTCAATGGAAACGGGATTTGATCGGATGGTCCCATGAATGATGGTAAAGAGAATTTGTGTCAAATCATAGGGTGTAACTTTGACAAAGCATGGTAATGTTAGGTTAGGTTTAGGAGTCACTTTACAATCTTTTCATTTTCAAAACTTTGACCAACTTTATTTACACAGGTCGGTCCAATCAATTTATAGGTTTTGGATAGAATCTTAAAAAAGAGTCGTCTAAAGTAAGTTAAGACTAATAGTTAAATATTCAAGCAAAAGATTAGACAAACAGATAAATGAATAATTTCAAGAATCATAGTCTGGTTAACTGAAAAATTAGAAAGATAAATGATTGGAACTGAGTTAAAAATTAGAAAGATAAACAATTGAAACTTATAATATTAATAGACTAAATATGCAATTAGGCAAATAAACAGAAAGATAAAAGAATTGGAACTTATACACATGATCTAGATTTGAATTTCAGTTTTGATCGACTGATCTCATCAAAATGCTATGAAGTATCCGCACAAGATTTCACTTTTCAAAAGCCCTAAACGAAGTTAACCAAATATACAAAAGATTGAGATTTGAGATTCAGATTTCAAATGCTTATTATACTATTACAAGAAAGAACAACTAAAGAATAAAAAAATAGCTTAAAAATTAAAATTGCCTACGCGCTTACATCATTATCGGGTCTTCTTGATTCTCATTTCGATTTTCTAGTTAATGATTGTGTTCAGTGAATGAATGTTCTTGATTTCTCATTTCGATGAAGGCGGAACACAATCGAGAGGCGAGAGCAAAACGATGAAGGTGGGACACAATCGGAAGAATAAAATCGAGCGAGGAAGAGAGTGAGAAGCGACTAGCAAGACTTGAGAGGAAGGAATACAGAGAGAGACTAGGTTTTAGGAATTAGGAGACGAAGAGGCAAAGAATAAAAAACGAGGAGTTGATTGAAAGAATCAAAAAACAAGAGCAGGGTGGTTACAAAGAATAAAAAACGAGTAGTCAATGACTGTTTCCAATTTGGGCTCTTTTAATGAGGAGTCACGCCAAAATGAAGGCGCCATCACCGGTTAGGAATAGCAACGGGGCGGGTTCGCGGTGGGGATTGGTCCCCCGGTCCTCATTTAAGAAAACCGTCTCCATCCCGCTTAAAAAATCACAAGGATTTAAACAGGAATCCCTGTTGGGTAACCGGGGAAAATCGCGAAGAAAAGGGTATCTCCTTTAATATAAACATGTGATTCAAAGGGTAATTTTCACCACGGAGATACCCGTTAAAGTAAGAATGTGATTTTTTACCACGGGGATCATCACCGTTAAGATTTTACCACGAGTTTTAGAAAATGATTATAGTAGATTATACGACATTATCGAATACAAACATATCTGAACCAAGATTTAAATCTTAAAGAGTCTAAATACATTCAATATATCAAAACCAAATAATCCAAATAAAGACAATAATTAAAGTTATGTTGTATAAAAGTGTATACAGATTTGTATATTTTCTATTTAAAATTAAATTTATGTATATTAATATATATAACTAATATTAAATTATAATCGGGTACCGGGTAATCGGGGCGGGGATCATCAAAACCGTCCCGGTCCCCGTTCCTATTTAAAGTAATCGGGTTTTCCCTGTCCCGGTCCTCATTTGTCGTCCTTGTACCTGCTCCGTTTATGTCGATTTTTCGTTTCCCCCACCAGTTTCGTTTTTTCTACCATCCCTACCAACGTCTGCAATTTGAGCTCTTTTTTATGGGCTATAGAATCTTGAATTCGAGTGGCCTTACTCATATATACATATTATATATGTAGGCAAATTTTTTTTAGAGTGGCCCCTAGAGTTTGTGGGCCCTATGCAGTTACCCATGCATGCTATATCCTATTGTTATAGCTTTTATATCTCTATAATTTCAGTATTTATTATTGTGATTCATATATTCAAGGGTATAAGAAAGGTTATTTGTACATAACATAAACTTACAATAAACAATCACTTTTTGTTGTTATAATAATTTTTTTACACAAATCATCTCTTTTTTTTATAAACATCACTCTCCTCTCTCGTTTCCACATGATTTGTAAAAAGATTCTTCAAATAATTTATCGTCTATTTACTAGTTGACATTTGTAATTTACTAATTTATTCTTATCCTATCTCTTGATTTAAACACATATATTGATCTAGCAAAAGAATTATAATTTAGCGGTATCATATATATTAAGTGTCCGTCAAAGTTGTAAGTTAGTGTAATGAACAAAAATGTAAACTTGCAAATACAGTTAGGACTTTGTGTTATGTTAAAAAAGTAAGAGTATAAATAGGAGGCTCAAATAGATTATCTCATTTTTTCTTTGATATTAACCATGTATACTGTAATTACTATGTTCTTGTTTATATTAACAACACGCTGTTTATAAGAAATTTTAAAATTTAAAATTATGATAAATTAATTAAAAGGTGTTAGACCGTTAGCATCTATTTCCCTCTTCTCTTGTCAAATCAGCGTCACATATTTTTTCCTTTCATTTCATTTTATCCCACAAAACTTCACATCTTTCCCCTTATATCATCCCATCTCTCACCCACCTTAACTAGTGTTATACCGTGTGATGCTCGGGTATGTAACTTTTTATATTTAATACTTTTTATATATACTCATTTTAATAATTATAAAATTATATTACACTTCTAAAATGTTTAGTATAATATTAATGTGTTTTTTGTGATGGAGGTCATGGAGCTATATCCTGACATTGTAAAGGCACAATCACAATATTATTGCATGTTGGTGTTATAATATCAAGTGCTTAAAAGATATTTTTATTAGCCAATTATATATTTAAACCTTTGGAATTGTAAACTAAATTTATTAAAAATTAAATAATAATGATATCAATCTAAGTATACACAAATTAGATCAGATAAAAAAAGATCCTAACACTAATAGATTCTATCTATACATACGTAAATTATTTAAATATAATTTATTATTTAATTAAATATAATTGAAAACACAAGATAACAATGAATTCACATATCCATGTAATAATTACCTTAATTTTATGTATCAAGTTACTAGTTAAAAAATAAGAAAACTTAGACAATTAAATTCTTTATATAAAATTTCAAGTGGTAAATATTGTTTCAAAACCCACTAATATGACGGTTGTTTCACAACCCAATAATTATGTAGATTCGTTATAGTTTATGTAAGGTTATTTAATCACATACTAACAATCAATTTTAAAGAGCACTAAAGCGGTAGTGTTAGTTTGGTAAACAACTTTATTTCACTAACTAAACGTTTTAAAAATCCACTAATTAAGTGATTATCACACATAAATTTTATCATAATACGACAAAACGTTAAAGATTAATATATTTTTAATTCTTTTTATCAAAAAACTAAGAAATCGGCAATTATCGATTATTTTATGTAGAGGGAATGAATATAAAAAATGAATAAAATGTCCAAGAATTACCTACCTTTGCTCTTGATGGATAAAACAATTAAAATATACTAATTTTTAAACAAAGGTCATATTACGATAAAAGTTATATTAAAACGTAGATAAAAATGAGACGGTCACAAATATATAATTATTTTTTCTCTAAACAAAATATTCACAAGTTATTAAACATAACTTACAAACAAAATATAATTAATTACATTAATATATAATTTTAATAAAAATCCCTCATATATTTCATAGAACCAGCTCACAATTTACATCCAAACCCTCTCAATTAAATTGAATTTGAAATGTAATATTATGGTTTCTCCAATTATCTACCAATCAGAGTATACTCTTTGTCTATGTCAAAATTACATGTCATCAATGAGATCATCATTTTTTTTGTCATATAAGTCTTTCTCACTGCTTTATCAATAATATATGTATATATTAAAATTTTATTTTTTTATTATAACTATTATTAATTTAAGTAATTTAATCTGTATAAATAATTTATAATTTAATATAAGATAAAATAATAATTATTATATTTCATAAATTAAAAGTACAATTTTAACCTTACATAATAAAATTAAAAAAAGATAAAAAACTACAATTTTCACCAATTGTATTTTTTCAAATCACCTCTTTGTGGAATCAATCTGCATTTAACTCTCTACTCGTAAGATGCTCGTGTCATCGTAGGAAAACTCATATATTTATGTTATTTTTTTAAATTTGTTATCATTCATTGGTAACTTTGTTTTATTTTTATTTATTTTTCTTTACAAATTATCTCCTATAAAATAAATAACTAGCGTGAGCAAAGACCAGTTAGGCCCCAACCAACACGAAGAAGGGGGAAAGAGCAATGGTGTTCACACTTAACCCATTATAAGAAAAGAGAGTATTAGTGGCGACATATGTCACCACAATTGCCTAAAAATGTCGCCACAATTGTCTTTTGTGACGAGACGTCGCCACAATTGTGTCGCCACTAATACCTCGCCGCAATTGCCTACATGTCGCCACTAATGCCGTCACCACTATTGCATGTCTGCCCAACTGCATGTCGCCACTATTGCCCTCTGTCGCCACAATTGGTGTCGCCACTATTGAACATAATTCTTGTAGTGCATGTACCGCACCATCCATCAACTAACTAGTTGATTGAATGTCGAGAGTCTTAATGCATAGTTGTAAACAAAATGATCACTTTTAACTTGGGTAAAATGCGCGAAAATACAATAAAGTTTACTAATATTACCATTGTATGCAATTAACTTTAGTTTGTACCTAAAAATATATGCATCTTACACATTTTGTTCATTGTATACAATTGGTAACCTGATTACCAGGTTACCGGTTATCCATTGTATACAATGAATAAAATTTGAAAGTTTTTTGTATTTTTAGATATCAAAGTTCTTTTATTTTTTTTATGTTACAAGTAAGTTACCTGCTATAATAGGTAACTTGCATATAATGAACAAAATTTGTAAGTTTTATGTATTTTTAGGTACAAAATAAAATTTGTTGGATATAATGACAATATTAACATAATTTATTGTATTTTTGTGCAATTTTCCCTTTTACCTTTTTACATTGTCACCCATTTGGTCTTGCTCCTTTCAATTAACTCTTTTCAAATTTCAGTTATAATAAATAGATTAATACTTAATATATATTAAGTATTATTTTTAACAATTTATAATGTGTACTTATGTAAATTTATAGTTATTTGGTCTCACTCTTATCAACCAACTTTTTTTTTCAAATTTCATTTATAATAAATAAATCAATATAATAATACATATTAATTATTATTTTTAACAATTAATTATGTAAATTTATAATTAAATTGGTCTCACTTTTTTGCAATTAAGTTTCCTACCTATGTTGATCTGTATAACAAATGTTACATATGGAAAAATATTGTTACCATCAACCCATAGCAATTTCCTTTTTTTCTTGAACTGCAAATCTGCAATATGGGATTATATTACTAGAATGACATGTCCAAGTTACAACCGAAAGGAGCTCCCCGCTTACGCTAATTTTTTTAGTATGCCGAATTTAATCGATCTATGACGTTGGCCCTGGCATCAACCATGTCGACGTCAAGCACTAATCCTTCGAAACACCCCTGTCGCTACGATCAGGCTGCTGCCGGATATGTCATCCATCTTGCCTAGTCCATTGCCTTACCTATCTTTTCAGCCCAGACTATTGCCTCTCTTTTCGATTTAGTAGCAACCCATGTGTATGTTTGTAGTTGAAAATCGAACAAACTGTCAATTAATTTTCCTTGTAGAGTTCTCGAAGACCAATATATATGAGATAAAATGGTTAATTTTTGTCTCATATTTCATCCTATGTATAATACACTATATATAGACACTTTGTACATGGGAGAAATTACAATGGATCCTAGACAATCATATCCTACCATTTATAAGAACAAATCAACCTAGGATCAAGTCATGCCATTTATGCATAACTAGAATATTGCTATTTACAATCGTTACATTACCGCTCAATCTTAACTGTTACAAGGTTTATATTGAATCATAATCGATCAAGCATATTGCGAGTTGCTGGCTTTGTAAACCCATCAGCAACCTCCACTTGAAGATATAAATCGGACATCAAGAGCCCCCAATGACACTTCTCTAACAAAGTGAATCCACTTCTATGTGTTTCGTCCGTGCATGAAAGACTGGATTTCTAGCCAAATAGGTAGCTCCCAAATTATCGTACCATAATACAGGTGGTTGTGGCCGACATACACCTAATTCTTTAAGTAAAGATTTCACCCATGTTGCTTCATCTATCCCATTAGTTAAGGCCTTATATTCAACTTTTGTACTAGATCGACATACCTGGTCAGTGTCCATGAAGACACTAAATAGTGTAGAGCTGGAATGTCGAATGTGAAGTCCTGTAGTTGTTGTGCCTTTTATATATCTTAAGATGCATTTTACTGCCTCCCAATGAACATCCGTGGATTCTAAAAGATATTGACATACCTTATTAACAACAAAAAATATATCCAGTTGTGTTAGAGTAAGGTACTGTAGCCTCCAACCATACTTCATATTTGAAAGCTTCATCATGACTAAGAGCTGATCCAGAATCACGAGCAAGTTTATCCGTAACCGACATGGGGTTTGAAACACTCTTGCAATTCTCCATATGAGCACAGTGAAGAATTTTTTAGGCATACTTGTTCTAGATCAATGTAATTCCTCTTGAATTGTAGATGACTACACAATTCCTAAGACATATTTTAATCGGCCAAGATCTTTGATCAGGAAGGAGGAAGATAAGGCATGAACCACTTGATCAACAGCTTGTTAGGAAGAACTAATAATAACAATACTATCTACATACACAAGCATGTAGATAGTAGTGTCCCATGATAAACAAAAAAATTAAGGGATTTATCGTCTTTGGAAGACTAAAAATCCAGCTGATGTAGTTTGTCGCTAAGTTGAGAAAACCATGCACAAGGAGACGGTTTTAGGCCATAAAGCACTTTCTGAAATTTGCACACATAGTGAGGCCGGTGAGATTCCTCAAATCCTGGAGGATGGTGCATATAGACTTCCTCATCCAAGGAGCCATGAAGGAAGGCATTGCTTACATCAATTTGTTGAAGATACCATCCTCGAGACATTACGAGGCAAAGAATTAATCGAACTGTTGCAGGCTTCACAACCGGACTGAAAATATCCTGATAATCGATACCATATTGTTGTGTAAAACCATGGGCAAAACGTGTCTTATGTTTATCAATGGAACCATCTGGATGCTATTTATGTTTGAAAACCCATTTACAACTGACCACATTAACATAGTGGGTCGCAGGACAAGGGTTCAAGTATTATTTGTGTGACGAACTCAACCTTCATGGAGTTGCGCCATGCCAGCTCAGAAAGAGCCACTCGATGATAAGTTGTCTCAGTAAAGAAAGCATGTTTTTTTGTATTACACTTAAGTGTCCCATGGGTAAACTTCCGTGGAAAAGATTTCCTAGCACGAGCATGGGTAGTAACACCAGGTGGAGATGAATTAGAAACATTTGGAGCAACGGTTTCATCTAAAGCAGTAGATTCAACCTCATCTGATGAGGCTATGACGTGGTCATTTGGTTAAGCGGGTGCTAATGTAAAGTCAGGTATGTGTGTGTCTTGAAATTCTTCATCACAAGGCCTCCCTAAACAACCTCTGAATCTATCAGGTGATGGACTAACCAGATCTATGCTTAACTCGCAAAGCATATGGGTGATACACCTCCAAACATATTAGAAGGTTAACTTATATGGTTATCCTAAGGATACATAGCTAAAACTAACAAATTAAGACTTATAATCTGCTAATTTAAACTAACACCTATACATTCTCATATATAGTTTGGATAAGTTTATCTTCAATCTTGAGTTTTCAAACTTGAATCTTCAATCTTGAATCTTCTTATCCTGCCATAGATAGGGAGTGAAGAATTTAAAACACGTTTAAATTCTTATAAGGTTGACCTTCTTGTTAAGCTGAGTTACTCAGCTTCAGACTCATCAAGCTGAGTTACTCAGCTTGAGACTCATCAAGCAGAGTACTTTAACCAAACTTTGGTTTTCTACGTGTACACACACATAAGTACTCTTACTTACTCTAGGAAGTCATTTGAACTCTCTAAGACATAGTTAGAAACTCTATTTCTGTCTTGGAGCTTACTACTCAGCTCAAGCTGACTAGTCGGTCTAACAGTTTCACCATAATTCATCTTAACTCTCTTAAATATTATCTTTTAAGATTTATTATGTCTAATAAAATCTAAACATATGAGGTCATTTGACTAACAAAACCCCCCTATTTGATGATGAGAAAATCTATGGTCAGCTTGAAAACACTTAGTCAAATTATGTATTTAAATCTTGAACTGACCAAGATTTAGTTGAACTTATCAAACTGTTTTGAACACATCAAATGAATTTGAACTTATCAAATATAAATGAGAACATCATTAACTAAGTTAGACATACCAACATTTAGTTTGAATATACCAAATCATAAATATGAACACAACATAACACTTTGAACATATCAAAAGAAATATTGTATTCATTTGAACTTATCACTTGAATACATGAGTTGATTACTTAGATCAATATTTGCATTCTTAGTGCTTACATAATTGAAAAATAAAATAATTACAAAGAAAATTTGATCTCACACTCTGCAATCTCCTTAATAATTTTATCCATGATTTGAGCATATAATTGCAAGTGTTTCATTTCATCCCTCATCAACTTGAATTTCTTCACCAACCTTCTCCCTGTTTTGTCATCATTAATAGGGGTTGAAGGAACTGGTCTTTGTTTTGCCGGTTTGATCACAATATCTGTCAATTCTTTGAGTTCAGTAGATAGATCATCAACCTTTTTATATATTTTCTTTTTATCATATTTTTGTTTTTGATTGAATGACGTAAACTCGGTACCTATGAACTTCATTACCAGTTCAAACTCAGAATGTTGAGAATTTCTAGTTGAAGCTGACTCTACGTTGGAAGGAGATAGATTCCTTTTAGGAAACTCAAAATCAAGACCCTTTGAGGATACCGAAGGTATTACCTCAGAGGGTGAGGTTGTGGCCACCATAACTAAAGGTTGGTGTTTACCTTCAGTGTCAAGGGTAGCAGAATGTGGACCTTATAAGTCTCCTTGGTTTATGAGAGACTCATTGATAGGTCGTGCAAGGAAATGTGATAAGTTAAGAGAATGAGTAATTATTGAATCGTGAAAGGATTGTGTGGGTGAGTGGAATGGGCATGGGAATATTTTAGTGGTTTTGGCGGGGGGGGGGGGGTAATTGACATTGGGGATTGGTTAGTTATTCAATGTAACCTTCATGGCTCTATGAAGGCACAATAGCAGGCTCTCCTATGGCTTTAGAGAGTGTGGGCTAGTATATACCACACCCTGGCTAGGCTTAAGGGTTGAAAAAGTGAGTCTTGAGATTAGCACCTTAGGATTAGGTGTCTCCCCTGAAGAGATTTGAATTGGTTGGTCAACTTCTTGTCTCTCAGGTTGAGTTGGTTGGGACTTAGCTTCAGCCCTATCAACTTGTATGATGGCCTGCATCTAGGCACTCAACCCCTCTTGTTTTGGAAAGATTGAGTTGTTGAACATCCTTGAGTTGAGAATAGGGGTAAGGAAATTCTCATATTGAGCTTCATATTGTTGCTCCTCTAGCTCAGCTTCAAGCACCATTGAGATATATCTGATGAATAGCACCATCAACACCCTTTGTTTTTTTCCACCAATTGTAACACCCGGAATTTTATTATTAAGTTAATGCGAGAAATGTACAAAGTGGTAAATGAGTTACAAATGGATATATGATTTAGTATGTGGTTATAAAATAGAGGGGCTCAAACCGTCAAAACGGAACTTGGAAAGGTTGAGGGACCATTGTGTCATTAACTCAAAGATGTATATATATGTGGCTAGCTTTGACTATGGCAAGTCAAAACCACATAACTTTCATTTTGCAACTTCACGTAGGTTCTGAAGTATCATATTTTCTCTGAGATTTGGAGCAAGTACAGCTTGAAACAAATGCCTACAACTGATACTAAATAAACACAACTTGGAGGTAAGAGTTCTTAATCATGTTCTTGAAGTTTTTATGGGTTTTATAGCATGATTCATGGTGAAACATGTTAGAAGTGATCTAATATGAGTTAGTTATGTTTCTCTACTGTATGGGGTGTAGGAAAACACCCCTAACATGTAAATTTATGAGTTTTTCGGATTTTTTGTTGAAATCCGCTACTGCAGTGAAGAACTGTCGGATTGTCTACAAGGTACATGGCCCGTGTAGAGGTACACGGCCCGTGTAGAGTGGAAGGCGGTCACAGGGCCATGTTGGTATACATGGCCGTGTAGAGTATGAGGTACACGGCCCGTGTGGTTCTACACGGCCGTGTAGGATGACTAGTCAACACTGGCCATGTAGTCAGCTCAGGTCGTGTAGTGTTTAAGGGACACGGCCCGTGTAGAGGTACACGGCCCGTGTAGACTCTTTTTCAGATCAATACATTGTTGCATTGTTTATATAGGAAGGTGATTGACTGTATATCTGAATCATTATCACTTGGGGATCATTGAATATCATAACAATCATAAGGTGAGTCTTCTAGACTATTATTCATATCTACAGCATGTGTGTTATTTTATCAGGTTGTTGGTATGTTAGGTGACTTAGATATGTGTCCTATGTTCAGTAAAGTTCAGCAGTGATAAAGTAATGTTACAGTAAATACTTATGTGTATGAAGCTTGCTGCTATGTTCAGTAAGGCTCAGTATTATTAAGCATGCTGCTTTGTGCAGCAGTGGCTCAGAAATAGCACAATACTATGGCTCAGTTAATTAATCATATGTTAGGAAGCATGCTGCCTTGTGCAGTAGAGGCTCAGTTAGTTACTCAGGGACTATTATCAGTTGTTGACATTGTTCATATTGTGATTATATTCATGTGTTTATATGAATGGCAGTCTAGTTTACTCACTAAGCTCTTGCAGCTTATCAGATATTATTTCTAAAATGTTTTGCAGGTTTTAGCAAAGGCAAGGGCAAAGATTCAGTTTGACGGTTGTCATGTGTATAAGGAAAACAGTGTTTTGAAACTTAACGCCCGGTTGTACTGTGAGAAAACGTCTTTGGATGTTAATTTGTGACTATCACACTTTTGTATGAACCTGAGGGTTTAAAACTGTTTTTGTTGCTTCCGCTCGTTTGTAAGATATCTCTTTTATTTATAAAATACCTTGAAATATGGTTTTATTATTATTTTGGAAAATTGGGGCGTTACAACTTGGTATCAGAGCTAAGGTTTGAGGGATCTGGAGGTGTGTTATGCATCGTCTGGACTTAAACCATGTTTCTGCGGATTTGGTCAAACTGGAGGTTTGCAGCTTGGTGAGTATACTAGTAATTATATTGATATGTGTGTTATGTGAGCATTATGTGTCAGTACATGATGTGTTCAGGACAGATATGATATGTGTGCATACAACTGTTAAGAGTTGGTTTTATATGTGCAGTCAGGATGAAATAAATTGTGACATGAATATGTGATATATTTTATTAGTGATACATGGCCTAAGCCTGTGAATCGGGACTTTTTGTGGTAAAGCTAAGATCGAACGTGTGTAATGTGTTTATAATAATATAAGAGCTCATATTATTACAGACATATGATACGTGTTGGAACTTAATGAAATCATGAGGAATATTCTTGTGAATCGGGTGAAGGGTACTTGTAAGGGTAGTACACCTGAGAATATAGATGTATAGAATGCCTTAGTATATACAGGAATACTTTGGATCAGATGATAGGTGTACTGATATGTTGGATGTACTAGTAACTGTTTGTTATAGAGGATGGTGTGATAGAGCTACCTTTTGCCTTAATGCTTTATCTATACTAACAGGATAGTTAATACAATAGGTTCAAGAGCAGTTAATAATGTTAAGGGTGGTCCCAGTCGCAGACCCGAAGGGATAGAGACCAGTGTAACAGATGAGCATGTTTTTTTAGGAACACAGCATGAAGGGGAGGGAGGAGCCCCAGAGATAAATCAGGAAATACCAGAAATTGCAATTGGAGAAATTGTAGCGAGGGAAATTAGTAAAGAATTGGAACGAAGTATTCCTTATATTATAAAACAAGTTGTAGATCAGGTAAGTGATTAGAATAAGGAAGTGATTGGGTAGGAAATCGCAGCTAGGTTAACTGCTGTGGGTGTTGGGGTTAATCCTCAACCTCAAGTTATTATACGAGAAGCACCGAAAAGCTGTACGTTTAGAGACTTTGCAGCTTGTCAGCCACCGTTGTTTCATGGGGCAACTGATCTAGAAACCGTTAGATGGGTCTCTAAAATTGAAGGTGCGTTTCACACCTGTTCGTGTGCACCTGAGAATAAGGTAAGTTATGTAACCAATCAACTGAGAAGTGCAGCTAAGGATTGGTGGGATATAGAGGTAAAACAAAGAGGTTATGTTCAGATAGAAGTTACGTCATGGGAAGAGTTCAAAGAGATTACTTTCGAACAATTTGTACCACAGGCAGAAATTGATAAGATTGTGGATGAATTCCACAAATTGAAACAGACAAAGGAGACTGTACCAGAGATTAACGCGAAGTTTATGGAGAAAGCTCGTTTTTGCCCAGACTATGTGGCAAATGAAAAGATGAAGATGTATAGGTACATGATGGTGCTCAAGCCTAGCATTCGAGAGTTTATTGATGCTAGTAAGCATCAAACAGTGAAATCCATGATGGATGCTACAAGAGCTAGAGAGTTAGAATTGGTAAGACAGGAAACTGAAAGAAAGCCAGTAGAGAAGACAACGCTAGTGTATAAGAAACCGAGAGTTGAAACTCCAGAAAAGACAGTGGTGCAGAAGACATATCCAGTTTGTTCGACATGCAAGAAACGTCATTTGGGAGAATGCAGGATTGATTCTCCGACATGTTATAAATGTGGGAAACCTGATCACTGGAGCAGAGATTGCAAGAATCCAATCAAGGTGTGCTATAATTGTTATCAGCCAGGTCATCAGAGGTCTGAATGTCCCAATCCAACCATAATGACAACGCTTACCGATTTCCAGTCTACTTCAACTTTACCGTCTACGCGTATTCCTGAGATGAAGATGGAGAATGAGTATAAAACAAAGCCAGGTGTAGTTCCAGGTATATATCTTGTCAACAGCTTATCTGCTCATATGCTATTTGATTCCGCTACAAGTAAATCATTCATATCTATTTATTGCTGCAAAGATTTCAATCAAATGTGTTAGAACTAGATATAGTTAGATTCCCTGTTGAAATTATAGCCATGACTATGAGAGAATTCCAAACAGTAATTGGAATAGACTGGTTTGATTATAACCAGGTTACAGTATTATGTGAATAGAAAGTGATATAAGTTCATATCCCAAGTGGGGAAGAACTGAATATATGTGTTAGTACCAAAACCAAAAAGTTATATGTGTGGTTAGTTATAGAAATAGGAAGTATCCTCAGTGTGGATATACTATTTCTTTAATTTGTGTTACGAGTATTAGTTAGAAAAGAAACAAATGAGTTTAAAAGATGCAAAAGTAGTATACGAGTATTTGATGGATAAACCGAGGAAATACCAAGGTTACTGCCAGACAGACAGATTGTGGTCAGTATCCTTATGGGATTTTTAACAGAAATTTTGTGAACAACAGTTCTTGCGCTACCTGAAATGATTGAAGAAATGATAGTAATTTGAGATTGCTTTGTACAGTGACATGGATTGTGTTTTAATACAGAGAGGCAGAATTATGGCTTACACTTCTAGACAGTTAAAACCGTATGAAAGTGAATACACAGACTCGCACCTGATAATAGTATATGTGGCATGTTATATATATGATACGTGAGAATTATACCTCGATAGTGGGTGGATATGTGGATGTAAGACTATTGTTGGTGCGCCGTAATAGCATTCATAGGTGGTGTAAGACTACCGCTAGTGCGCTACGGTAGCATTCAGTATGATATGATGAGATTATGTGTTTATATGTGAAGTGTTTTTTACACAAAATTATAGAAGTTAGAAATAATTGTTGAATGAGAAAGACCTTTAAAGGCGACAGAAACACTGGTCAGAATCAGTGGAGGATTGTGAGTAGAATATTATATTATTCAGGGTAAGGCTAATGTTATATATAGCCGACAGTTTGAACAGGAAATTAGAAATAATACTTGTGTGAATTAATTATCTAAATGACAGTTACGACACTCTTATTCAGAGGTGATAAGAACAGTTCAGTGAAAAGTGATCAAAGGTGAAAAGTATTATAAAGAAGGGATAAAAGGGGACAAGTAGTTAATCAGTTTAAAAACAGTCATGATATATTAATTGGATATGATTGTATATGAGTATCAGATTATGGGGATGCATATAAGACACATCTATATGAAATTCATAAGTTTATAATGGTGGTGTAGTCAGAAGTTAATAAGGGTATGAGTACCTAAGGATGGATTATTGATAGCTGGAGGTGAAACTAGATATAGTCAGACAAGTGGAGAAATTTCATTAAAAGTATATAACTTGTTTCCATTAGAGAAACTTGTTATTTAGAACATTTAGCAGATGTGTGTGTGAAAGGAATTGCGTCTAGTCCTAGTATATCAGTCTCTACTGAATCAGACAGGAATGCTGATTTTATTTTCAGAGTTTGGAACAGATTTCATATTGAGTTGAGGGATAAGTCTTATCTCAGTACAGTCAGAAAGAAAGGAATATAAAGATGATGGAAAACATATGTTATGATTGTATTATCGATTCAGAAGGAAAAACGGGGGTATAAATTTGCTTGAGAGAAATTCATATAATAATAGATACCAATCCAGCACTAGGATGCCAATGTATGATATTAATGTTGAACTCCAATATATTGGGTAATGTGAGTCAAAAAGTGTGGGGTAGTACAGAAATGGTACAACGAAAGACATAATAGATTTAGAAGGTATGTAATAGATTGTTTGACGCCCAGAATAGACAGAAGGGTTATACAGATAAACAGAGATTACCACATCAGTTTTAGTGGGGGAGTATGTATCATTGGCAGTAGCACTGTGGAAAAACGTGATCAGATTCAGAAAGGAGAGAAAACTAAGCCCGGAATTCAATTAGTTATTCAGAATTATTGTATATGTGGGGAAAGGCTGTTTATAGATTAGAGTTATCGGAAGAATTGTCATATATTCATAACACCTTTCGTGTGTTATATCTTGGAAGGTATTTAGCAGTTGAATCTGTAATAGACAGAGTAGATGGGTCAAGGATCACTAAAAGTATAGAAAAGGGGTCAGAATATGTATGAAGACCCGAACAGAAATGATGATATTTATTCATAACTCTTTGGCAGTTGATTTCGGGGACGAAATCATTTCAAGTGGGGAAGAGTTGTAACACCCAGAATTTTATTATTAAGTTAATGGAAGAAATGTACAAAGTGGTAAATGAGTTACAAATGGATATATGATTTAGTATGTGGTTATAAAATATAGGGGCTAAAACCGTCAAAACGGAACTTGGAAAGGTTGAGGCACCATTGTGTCATTAACTCAAAGATGTGTATATATATATATATATATATATATATATATATATATATATATATATATATATATATATATATGTGGCTAGCTTTGACTATGGCAAGTCAAAACCACATAACTTTCATTTTGCAACTTCACGTAGGTTCTAAAGTATCATATTTTCTCTGAGATTTGGAGCAAGTATAGCTTGAAACAAGTGCCTACAACTAATCCTAAATAAACACAACTTGGAGGTAAGAGTTCTTAATCATGTTCTTGAAGTTTTTATGGGTTTTATAGCATGATTCATGGTGAAACATGTTAGAAGTGATCTAATATGAGTTATTTATGTTTCTCTACTTTATGGGGTGTAGGAAAACACCCCTAACATATAAATTTATGAGTTTTTTGGATTTTTGGTTGGAATCCGCTACTGTAGTGAAGAACTGTCGGATTGCCTGCAAGGTACACGGCCCGTGTAGAGTGGAAGGCGGTCACAGGGCCATGTTGGTATACATGGTCGTGTAGAGTATGAGGTACACGGCCCGTGTGGTTCTACACGGCCGTGTAGGATGACTAGTCAACATTGGCCATGTATCCGACTCAGGTCGTGTAGTGTTTAAGGGACACGGCCCATGTAGAGGTACACGGCCCGTGTAGGCTCTGTTTCAGATCAGATTTCTGTTAAGTGATACATTGTTGCATTGTTTATATAGGAAGGTGATTGACTGTATATCTGAATCATTATCACTTGGGGATCATTTAATATCATAACAATCATAAGGTGAGTCTTCTAGACTATTATTCATATCTACAGCATTTGTGTTATCATATCAGGTTGTTGGTATGTTAGGTCACTCAGATATGTGTCCTATGTTCAGTAAGGTTCAGCAGTGATAAAGTAATGTCACAGTAAATACTTATGTGTATGAAGCTTGCTGCTATGTTCAGTAAGACTCAGTATTATTAAGCATGCTGCTTTGTGCAGTAGTGGCTCAGAAATAGCATAGTACTATGGCTCAGTTAATTAATCATATGTTAGGAAGCATGCTACCTTGTGTAGTAGAGGCTCAGTTAGTTACTCAGGGACTATTATTAGTTATTGACAGTGTTCATATTGTGATTATATTCATGTGTTTATATGATTGACAGTCTAGTTTACTCACTAAGCTCTTGCAGCTTATCAGATATTATTTCTAAAATGTTTTGCAGGTTTTAGCAAAGGCAAGGGCAAAGATTCAGTTTAACGGTTGTCATGTGTATAAGGAAAACAATGTTTTGAAACTTAACGCCCGTTGTACTGTGAGAAAACGTCTTTGGATGTTAATTTGTGACTATCACACTTTTGTATGAACCTGAGGGTTCAAAACTGTTTTTGTTGCTTCCGCTCGTTTGTAAGATAACTCTTTTATTTATAAAAGACCTTGTAATATGGTTTTATTATTATTTTGGAAAATTGGGGCGTTACACCAATGTTATGAGCTCATTGAATATAAGAGAAGCATAGTCGATTTGTCTGTTGTAGTACATGTTATAGAGGAGCTACATCTCAAACCATTGACATTATCATGACCTCCCAGCTTGGTTCATAGTGAATGAACCACCGTCGAAACCATGAAACCCCAAAACGGTAGGGAATACGGCGTTCCACTCTAGGATGACCCATTAACGGCCGAATCATTCATGCCGTGGGTCTGTCAACCGGAGCCACATAAGTATCTCTCACTAGGAGTCTGAGAACCTCCCTTAGTTTACTTGTAGTGATTGTAATTGTTGTATCTCCATTGTAGACCGTCCCACTTATTTGATTAAGTCCTGGCACATGAACACATGTGTACCAGAACTTCAGTAGTAGTTGAGGGACGATGTATGTTGGGACTCCGATGAAGGCAACTGAAAGTGGGTATTTGGTGATGTAGTTCACCCAATCTTCTAACCTTAGTTTATCTTCTTCATTAAGATGGTGACACACGTCTGTTAATTGTTTAACTTAATGATTGGTAGCCCATTATCCTTGAATATCAAACCTCTGATCATGTGAGCATTGGTATCTAGTTGAGTACCCTCCATTTTAAAGAACTGATCTTTTGTTGTAAGGTGACTAACGATTGTAGTTTATCGCACTAAACGAATGAGGTGTTTAGCACTTAGATTTTTATCAAAAAGGGTTTAAGAAGAGCTCAAAGTAGAAAGTTTTAGAAGAATAGTATGAGTAAAACTCTAAAGGTGTTACGGGTTAAGTATATATACTTTTTCAAAAAGAGAGAAAATTTATCGTGGAGGGATTTTTAATTACCCATTATACTCATCTTTGATTGGACAGATATAGCCGGATAGGTAGTAAGAATTCGTTTTTTACAACGGCACTTTAATGTAAAATCATTTATTATTATTACATAAATAATAAAATATTACTGTTTCATTGATCTTGAACCAACTGATTCAATGGAACAATGAACCGTGACTTACTCAGCCTAAGTGAGCTATAAAACAATGAAACTTATCCATTAATAATTAAGTTAGACACATAACACTATGGGACTGACCACTCAGCTTGACTAACTTTTAGTTCTCAAGCTCACTACTTAGCTCAGCTTAGTGACACTTAGTCAAACATTTATTTGAGACTGACTCAGTTTGTTTTAATTTACACTTAGAAAATTGAAACGTCAATGGAACATATCCACATATTAAATGTGAACTAATCACTCAATTTGATAAGTACATAGTTGAATATTGAGACATATCAGTCAACTAGGCACTCGACTTAGCATTCTATCATGCTGATGCTCAAATGTTTAGTAAAATTTAAGGGTTGAGCATTCCCAATTCACTTAGCAGATATGAAAATTGTTTATCATCATGTAGTTTAGTAAGTATATTTGCTAGCTGATCAATAGTGGAAATAATTTTGATTTCTACTTTACCTTTCTCCACTATATCTCTGATGAAGTGATGTCTTATTTCAGTATGCTTTGTTCTGGAATGAAAGACTGGATTGTAAGTGATGGCTATTGCACTTTGATTATCACAATAAATAGGAGTTTTGTTGGAGTTGATTTCAAAATCTTGAAGTTGATGTTGCATCCACAGAATTTGAGCATAACAGCTTCATGCAACAACATATTCAACTTCAGCAGTTGAAGTAGCCACCGAATTCTGCTTTTTGCTTATCCAGCTTACTAACTTTCCACCTAGAATCTAACATTGTTGTGGAGATAACCATTTTAACTCAATAATCAAATCTGTCTATTGAGATACATATGATTTGATGATAACAAAACCAAACATTCAGTAAGACTTAGAATGAATTTAAACATGTGTTCTTTAGATTCTGACTAGAAGTTACTAAGTATAGAATATCAGCCGAAGGCTTGCTGATGTGCGTGTAGTGTGCCAGTTTTAAATTTATAAAATCCGAGTTATTTAGCACGACTATAACACAAATAAGCAAGAGAACCTAATCGTATCATAGTATAGTAAATAAGTACGGGTGTCAAACATAAGGGGAACGAATATGATTTTAATATAACCATACTAATTAAATATTAAACTAAATTAAAGCAGTAAAGGGGGAATTTAGAATCTTATCAATAAAGATTCAAACTTTATTATCCAACTTACTAACAAGAACCAAGAACAAACTAAAGAAATTGAAAGCAACAAACTTTATTGGACTTAAGCTTATAATATAAAGATTCCCTCCCTAGATTCGATAAAATCTTCATCAAGTCAATCAATTAAATGAACAGACAACTAAATATCATATACCGATTTCTATATCAGTTAGATTCTTGGTCCGAATATCTAACCCTATAACCATGCAACTAACTAACCCCATGGTCAAGGAGTCAATTTAAAGCAATATTAGTCTTTTTAGTTCGTATCAATCAAGATTTTACCTTTAATGATTGTCTAAATCAACAGACCATTCAATTAACATATAAATGTCATCATATGCAATTGCACATACATTAAAGTTCCTATCTTTTCATGTTTAAGCTTAGGATTTGGTCAATCACTAGTCAAAACTACTTATTGGTCCTAAATAGTCATGATAAAAGCCACACAAGTGGATTGGTCCTCCTACTCATGCAGACTTAGAATATAAACATGCTAAAACAAGATCTAAAATACATGTGGATCTTTGATAAAACTTAAATTGATAAATATATGAAATTAAACATCTTTAACACAAAAAACAATTAATTTTCAAAGAATCCATCTCCTCCAGGGAGGAATATATAAAATACTAGCTAAGGAACATCGTAACATACTTCTGAGATCAATAAACATTATGAATACACAAAATAAAATGATGAACCAGATTAATCCAAAGCCGAAATTTTCAAATATATACATCCAACCCTTCAAGTCTAAGCTCCACATTCCCTAGAACGTTTTTGGTACTCGTTTTCTTCTTTTTTTTGATTTCCTTCTGCCGTCGTCCGCTCCTTTCTCTGCCGTCAATCCTTGTTAATTCTTGTATGTTGGCTTCCTAGTTCCTCTCCTATTTTGTTACCGCGAGTTCCACTAACTCCAAATATATCTTTTAATTTTTGCCTTCTCAAAAACTCTTTTAAACTTATAATTATCCCCATTTAAATTCAAGATTTTATATATATATATATAAAATTATCATCTCCCCACGATTTCTTTTTTTCTTTATTAAATTGAAATAGTTATATAATATATAATCTCCTACTATATAAATATATAAAATATATACTATCTCATTTAATATTTTTACTCTCTAATCTCTTTAAATAATTTCTTTTTCGTCTTTTTAGCCTTCAAAATAACAAATAAACCATAAATGTATTTTTTACAATTAAATACATAATTTTCGGATAAAATTCAACAAATATCGCCCAAAATATATATCTAATAAACGCGATATCAAAATACTTCACACTTAAACTTTGGTTATCCCCAAGCAAACTATAACTTTATCCAGGCTATAAATTTTAAGTAATCAATATCATTCCTTAAAAAATTAAATATTCCTTACAAATATCAAAAAGGTTTATTAAAAATAAAATATAAGTTATACCTAGAATTATGCACATACCCATGACTTGATCCTTATTAACTTTTCAACCATCCCAAATAATCTCTACATTTATAAATACCAAAACCTTAACTTATGAATTGCCTTTATATTTAAATTGGTCAATACCCTTTAAGAATCCCTCAACCTCAAGACTTATTGCAGATTTTTCAATTTAATTTTTACATATGTTTTTCATCTTTTAAGCTCTTTTTCTTTTACTTATGTAGCAATAATTGGCTACTCTTTTTTATAAGTTAATAACTTTTAATTGAACTTGTGTAACAAACATTGGCTAGTTTTTTTTTTAGCCCCAAAGGCTTTATATATATTTTTTTGCCTTCATATTTTTCACTTCTTTTGTATATTTTTCATTTTTGCACCTTGGTTTTTATTATTTTTTTGCACCTCAGTCTATTTTTGGAGTTAGACTCAAAAAGGGCTTAACATTTTTAATTATTACAACAATTCAAAAATTAAAGTTTGGTTACTATAATAGAAATTTCTAAGGAATTGATGAAAAGCCACAAGTACTATGCATAAAAACTAAACATACCCTATGAATTTATTTATTAATCAAACAATTTGACATTTTTAACTAATACTTAATCTTTACTCGAATGATATCAAAATTTTTAAAAGTTAACGCCCAAATAAAAAATAATAAGTTAACACGAGGATAAATAAATTTCAAGCGAGAAAATATTTTTCTAACCCCTACCCTACACATAAATTGTACAATGTCCTCATTGTACACAAAATAAAATAAAACAAGGTAGAAAAAGGTTAGAAAAATTCCGTGGGTATAATACGGTGAACGCAACGGATAGATGTTAGCATATACGCACGTATTCCATAATTAAAAGCCCTCACTAAAATATAAATCACTCAAAGCATATCGTCACACACACAGTAATATAAACATAAAAGGATAGTAAGTCTCTAAATGTGATTCTATATGAAGGATTCCAGAAGCATATATGAAGAATTATGTAGGCTAGTATCCCCTAAAACAAAAACAAAAGAAACAAACGTAACTCACTTTCATAGGAATCACGGTTGCATTTAGCGTATGCAACAAGCCTTTAAATCCCTCGGTAGCCCAAGTGGACGAGTTGTAGTCTCGTGAGGGTTTTTAGGTAATACACCCACAAAGTTGGAACATAAAGGAAATAAAGTACAAAAAATAAAGAAGAAAAAAAAACCTAAACCTAAACACGGGTTTCCTCCCGAGAAGCGCTTGTTTTTGTCTGTAGCTTGACTCCGAATTTATTTATTGTGACTTAGAACGAATGACCCCACACTCGCAATCAAGTGCGGGTGGTAATATTTATACACACTGGGTAATGTATATTTGTTACCAATTTGGAATGCTGAAGCTAGTGCTGCGTCCCACCACGCCGTCTCGATCTCCATAAACATCTCTCCTACGTTCCTCCTAGTGATTGTGAACTCAATTGTGACTCAAGCAAAGACTCCAACCGGCTCCCGATATTGTCTAAATGCTAACATTATACCCGTTTAATATGACAGTAACAAGTAAAACATTATATATATTTCCTGCTTTAATTTCTTTGTTTTACAAATTGTAAAGTCAAAGCTTGTGATAAGAAAAAACAAGTAAAACAACGAAACTTTAACAAATTAATAAATACTAACATTATACTTGTTTAATGTGACAGTAACGAATGTGTTAAACAATATTTGTGATTTCAATAATGTAAAGAAATGATATTCGTCAAATTTGGTGTCAACAAATAGTTTCTGTTCGATAAAACATCCGTTTCCTTTATTTTTTTCTATTTTCTTTATTTATCTTTTTTTCCTATAGGTTCTTCTATTGAGTTTTAGAATAATTTTAAAAATAATAAGGAAAATATATGTAACTATAAAGTAATTATAGAGAAATATAATCTAGTATTGGAAAGGAAAATTGCATATAAATACAATGAATTTTGTCTTTGTACCATTGTATACAACCATGTTTTTTTTTAAATAATACAACCAAGTTTAAGAAATTTTCCTATTATATGAAAATAACTTTTTTCTATGTTTGACTATTAGTTACCTTTGTATACAATGAAATTTGTCATAATTCCATTGTATACAACAACTTGTATTCAATGAAAGTATTATGAAAGTTAATTACTCGGCTTTTTAAAATATAAAGTTCATTGTATGCGATTGTAACTAAGACAAAGTTGAATATCTTTTCGTGCAATTTACTGTGTTGATATGAATTATTTAACTAAAATTTGATTAATTAAAAACAATTGTTACTATAAATTAGTTTGGGCAAATTGCATGAAAATGCAACAAACTATGACAATATTGTCATTGTATGCAACCAACTTTATTTTGTAACTAAAAATACACAAAGCTTACAAATTTGGTTCATCGTATGCAAGTTACCTATGACAATAGGTAACTTACCGGTAACTTTGCAAGAAATAAAATAACTTCGGTACTTAAATTTTTTTTAAATTTTGTTCATTGTATACAATCGATAACCGGTAACCAGGTAATCATGTTACCAATTGCATACAATGAACAAAATTTGTAAGTTATATGTACTTTTAGGTAGAAAATAAATTTTGCTACATACAATGAGAATATTTGCAAAGTTAATTTCTTGTATTTTCACGCTTTTTGCCCAATTAGTTTAGGTAATTAGAAGATTATAAATTAGGCTATTGCTACAAGAGATTGTATTATTTACACAAAAAAACATGTACTACTTCAAATTAATTAGTGTTAACATTTTTAACAGGGAAAGTATTAAATACATCGTAATTTCGTATAAATAGATAGATTAATTACGTAAAATATAAATCGATTTTAATGTATTAAGGTGATTGAAAAAGAATTGATTTTGTTTCTTTATATTTTGACTTTCTATTTGTAATTAAGATTTTACGTCCACGAGTACTAGTGACTTTTCATTCTATATATGTCCACGAGTACATGTGTATCAAACTTTAAAGTATTTATTATGTGTATCAAACTTTTACTTTGTTGTTATTGTATGTATTTTGGTTATATAAAAAAGAAAAAACTGTATAAGTTTAGTACATACAATAAAAAGTTTAATACACATAATAGCGTCAAATTAAATGTTCGATACACATAAAAGAAATTTTAAAAGTCTGATATACACAATAACAAAACGTTACAAGTTGAATACATTTTAGTGTATTGTAACCATATTAAGAAGTCTTAAAAAAATTAGGAGAGATAAACATAAATGCTTTATAAAGTGGTAAGATAAATGAACATAAATGAATGAATAAACGAACGTTCACGAACATAAATGAACGAACGAGAGCTCTATTTGTGTTCGTTTAATAAAACGAATGAAAAATCTTGTTCATTTTCAATCATTTATTAAACAAAAAAACATAAACAAACTTTCCATCAAACGATTTCACGAACAGTTCATGAATGTTCGGTTTACTTATAGCCCTAGACATCAGACAGTGGTGGATGATGTGGTAGTGATAGTGACAAGCAATAGCGGTATTGATGTGGTGATGATCAATGGTGGTTGCGGTGACAATAGGTGGTGGGCATTAATGGTAATGATGGTTGGTGACTTGTGGTAGTGGCGAGAGGTGGTGGTGGGCTATCGATGACGGTGGTGGTTACAAGGATAGAAATGATTTAATGATCAATTGAGTGAATTATTAGAAAACGATTAAAGGAGAAACGTCTTCGAGTATAAAATCCATAAGTGTTTTTCTTATTATTTCTCAAATATGAGGAAATAATACAAATGTATTTTTTCACTCTTTTCTGTCCGTTCGCAAACATAAGTTGTTACAAGTACTTATTTACAAAGATTAAACATCACATACGTGTTTTAGACAGGGTTGTGATTATATCATTAGTGGTGAGTGTACATTCGAATATCAACATGGTAAGGATGTTGTTCCTATACGAATTCATGGTAAGTGTATCTGTAGCCAAGTAAGCAATAAATTGCACTCACTCTCTGTAACATTGTAGATATATCACATTAATCAATTATGATTTTTAATTCAGGTCACACACTCACGTATATATCAAATCACTTGAGGTTAACTCAGTAGGATTTGCATCTTTTGAAACTCTAGGTGGAAATTTTGGATATCACACTACAAAAGAAATGTCGATTATTCACATTTTTTATCAATATATTAACACTTAAAATAGTGAAGAATTACGATCAAGCGTGGAAATTTTGGGTCTTACTAATTTCTACCAAATCTTTACATTTGAAAGTGTGAAAATTGAAGTAAAAAATCACAATTATTAGTGTGGACAAATTATCTAAATTTTCATACTTTTAAGCATGAAAAATTTGAAAATAATTCTAGAGTTACAAAAGTTCACGCTTTCAAATGTGAATTTTTATAATTATCTATTTATTACTAAATTCACCACACATATAAAAGCGTGAACTTTTAAAATTAAATGTACACGTCTATAAATATTGAGTTTTTTCTTTTTCTAACAATCTTTACTTTTTAAACTATTTTTCACAATTATAAGCGTAATAACACTTAAATTTTTTACATGCTCTTTATGAACCGTGGATAAATGACATATTTTTTATAGTGTCAGTTTGTTGTCTTAATCTTATAGGGTTTAGTATCCAAAAGTATACCGAAGTTGTCACTTTTTGCTATTGTGTATGCCCATCTTTCAAAACTACCATTCAATGTATTGAAGTTTCTATAACTACCATTTGATATACCCGGTTACCTACTGAACATGTAACCTGTAATTTCATTAATTTTTAATTTTTTTATTATTACTACAATTTCCACCTCATTTGCCACATCATTAATTATTTCCACCTCGTTTTACTTCAAGAACATGAAGAACAACTGAAACAAGATGAAGATGTGTTCAAATATATTCAAACAAGATGATCAATCTGGGTTCAAATATGAACAATCAAACAATCAAAATACAAACAAGATCCGAGAACCATCAAAGAACTCAGATCTGGATAACAAATGGAACCGAGATTGATGAATAACAAGAACAAGAACTTGAATCTGAACCAAGAAAACGAAAACCCTAAAAACGAAACCCTAAAATCGAACCAAAATCTGTGAACCAAGAACCATATCTAACTCAAATTGTATATATATCTGGTTCGAACTAATCTGAACTCAAATCAAAACGACAAAGTCGACCTTCAATCAGACTTCCAATCGACCTTCAATCGATGAAAATGAAGCTGAAGTGTGTATGAACAAGAATCGGATAAAGAAACCCCAGACCATGAACTCGCATATCTGTTGTTCTTTAAAATCCCAAAATGAAAGAAGAAAACCAGTTATGTTGTTCTTGAAAACCCCAAATCAAAAGAAGAAAACACAGATATGTTGTTCTTGAAAACCCCAAATCAAAAGAAGAAAACCCAGATCTGTTGTATCTAACCTTTGAAATCACAGTTGAAGAAAACCCCAGATCTGTTGTATCTAACCTTGATAGTCGATGATGGTAGTGATGGTGCCCGTAGTCGATGCATACACATGGAGCTTCTTGGTCTCATTTCGATTGAACGCTGGAAGTCGATACACACATGAAGCTTCTTGGTCTTGTTTTAGATCCCTTTGATTGATATTAACACAACTCAAAAAATCAAAAACCCCTTTAATGAAGATGAAGAACCCTAATTTCAGATGACAGAGGAAGGTGTTTGTTTTTAACCCAAATCGATTTCTTTGAATAAGTGTGTTTGTTGTTGTTGTTATAATAATAATAATAATAATAATAATTACTATTATTATTATTATATTTTTAATTATTTTAAAACAAAGTCAGATGCCACGTCACCCCAAGTTAGATGCCAGGTCACCTATAATTGTGCCACATCACGTGTTACCTACTATTAAAGGTAAAGATACATTAAATGGTAGTTTTTGAAACTTCGGTACACTAAATGGTAGTTTTGAAAATTGGGTATACACAATAGCAAAAAATGACAACTTCAGTAAACTTTTAAACACTAAACCCTAAATAAAAGGATAAACATGAATATAAAATAATAGAATATAACAGCTCAATAAGATAAAACTCTAAAACATTCTCTCTTTCTCGATACTTTTTAATTCTCAAAAGTTCTAAGAAACCATTATCTCCGTGTCTTATTTTTATTACAAGCATTAAATGAGTTAGAAATTAACTAACTAATATTAATCTAAGAAGAACGATAACTATAGTTTTATAGATAATAGTAAAAACACATTATTTTGTTTAATCATTATTGTCATTTTTAGCATAAACTTTCCATTTTTTATGATTTCATTTTTAATAATTATAGTTTACCAATTTTAAATATAAAAAAATTTATTATTTTTACTATTATCCACATCCTTAAAAGTATGGCTATCAATATTATCTTTAATTAATTTAATTAACTAATAATCAATCTAAAGACGAAACTGGCGAAAATAATTGATATAGCTTTTAGCAATCAACATCTAGAGACATGATTTTTGCTACAAAGTTTCCACTTCAAAGGCAACATAATTGATGGTTCAATGGAAGCATAAAGAAGCAAAGCGCGAAAGTGAAGGAGAGATGAAATAATTCCATTGTTACATCACCTCCATGTTGCTGCAATTTTTCCACACATATACATACATATATATATATATATAAAATTAAATAATCATGGTATTTTTATATTATTTATCTTAATTCGCATAAAATATTGGTCTGTATTAAATATAGGGCAAACTGCTTTAAAATACATTGAACTTTAGCTAAGCTACTATTGTATACAACCAACTTTAAAATTTAAAAAAAAAAATACAACGAACTTGATTATTTATTCCGTTGTATACAACTTTACCCTTAAAAACCGGTAAACAACCGGTTAAATAATTTTTTTTATTTTTTTTATCCTTAAAATTAAGAAAATATGATAATTTCTTAAAATTCATGAACATTTTTCCAGATCTTCAATCCGCACCACTTTTTATGATTTCCCTTTCTAGCTTCATCAAACAACCACTGCTTTAAATGGTAACCACCACCGCCATCGACTTCATATGGTAACCACCACCACTGTCACCGCCTTCAACCCACCACCACTGCCGCCGCTTCAAACCACCACGATTGTCGCCTTCATGTTCGGTTTTCCCAGATGTTTTAGGGTTCATGGTGCTTCAAACCACCACCACCACCGCCTTCATGTTCGGTTCCCCAAGATGTCGATTTAGGGTTCATGGTGCTTCAAACCACCACCACCGTCGCCTTCATGTTCGGTTCTCCAAGATCTCGATTTAGGGTTCATGGTGCTTCAAACCACCACCACCGTTGCCTTCATGTTCGGTTCTCCAAGATCTCGATTTAGGGTTCATGGTGCTTCAAACCACCACCACTGCCGACGCCGCTTTCAACCCATCACTACTGCCGCCGCCGCTTCAAACCACCACCACCCTGCTCGATTAGGTTCCAATTTCCTATTTCTGCACTTTACTTCATCTGATTTGATTTCTTGTTCTTCTTCGAGTTACTTTTTGTGTTCTTGTTTGAATGAGTTTTAAGGTTGCATTTTGCCTTTAAACTCACACTTGCACAGATCTGAATGTGTTCTTGTTTGAACGGTTAGGGTTTTAATGATCGGGGTTCTTTGATTTCAAAATCTTGATGGTTTGTTTAACATGGATTGATTAGATTCTTTGTTTAGATCTGGGATAATATTCATGGTTGATTTCAGATTTATATTTTTATCATTTTTGTGTTCCTTGTTTACATCTACAATCGAAGATTAGGATTAATTTTTCATGGGTTTCTTTGATTTCAGATGTATAATTAGGGTTAACTTATAATTTGAACAGATTTGGTTTTAGATTTGAACAGATTTGGTTAATTCATGGACATTGTTCTTGGTTTATACATGAAGATTGAAGAACACTTGATGAACATTTGAATTTAAAATTAAAAAATATAAAAAAATTAAAAATTACCTGTTACATTCACTTCAGGTTACCATTTGCATACAATGGGAGGAAAAAGTAGGTTGATTGTATTTTTTAAAAAATTTTAAAGTTGGTTGTATAGAATGATAGCTTAGCCAAAGTTCGTTGTATTTTGATACAGTTTGTCCTTAAATATATACATTTTTCTTGAAAAGTAAACATATTTATAAAAAATGTTTTCCTTAAAGGTTGATACAATTACCCAATTTACATGTTACACATGCATACAAATGAACTAAAAAATAAATATTTCTACAGCCACAATATTTACACAACTTAATTCATATTATTTAAAAACATATTTTGTCAAAATATATCGAACTTTTAAAGAATAATACAACCTCATTACACAATTTAGGTCCATTGTACGTTGTTGCATCAAAATACATTACGAATGCATTTAAAGAAGTAACAAAATAAAAATGACAAACAAAAAAAGAAGATACTTTCAGCCTTTCAGGTAGCTTATGCTTGATTATCTAGGAGTTGATAATCAAGCTCGAACAAAGGTAAATTATTGCTATGTTATATATGAAATGTAAGTTCATCATTTGAGAAATACATTTTTACATGCGTATGGTTTTTTATTAAACTAGAGATTTATAAGAACTCCGTAAAGATTTATAAAAAAAATTTCAAACTCCATACGCTTCTTAAAATATAAGAAATCTGTTGATAAGTCAAACCACAATCCTATAAAGCGAAATACATATGTTGGTGGGAAGTTTCCTAAATAAAAAATATATACCCAAAATTAGGGGTGTTCAAAAATATCCGCATCCGATCCGAAATCCGAATACCCGAAAATCCGATCCGAAATTTCGGATACCCGAAATTCGGATATCCGAATTTTCGGATTCGGATAGCATTTTTTCATAATTTCGGATATCCGAAATATATATTTTTTTATTTTTTTTAAATAACAAATATATAATATAAAAAAATCATAGATGTATAAAATTCCAAATCGATATCATATATACTTGATGATCTAGTTTCTACATCGATCGATTGATCTTGTTATTATATGTTTATTTTAGATACACTCAGACCAAATTTTTATATCACTGTTTTTGCTCTTCTTCATCTAGAGTTTGATTTCCAATCCTTAATTTCCCCTCATTAATTATATTCTATATATTGCTTCAAGTTAAAGAATAATTAATTAATTCGATTGTGCGTATATATAGTATAATTGGGTTGATGATCTAATTATGTGAAAGGTAGTTAATTAGTTTGTAAAGAGTAAATTGCATGAAAATACAATGAACTTTGTCTTAATTATCATTGTATACAACCAACTTTATTTTTTTAAAAACAATACAATCAACTTTTATAATATTCCCATTGTATGCAAGTTGTTGTATACAATGGAAATTATAAAAAAGTTTATTGTATACAATGGTAGCTAAAGACTAGACACAAAAAAAAGTTGTTTGCATACAATGGAATTTTTTTGAAAGTTAGTTGTATTATTTTTAAGAACTTAAACTTAGTTGTATACAATGACAATTAAGACAAAGTTAATTGTATTTTCATGCATTTTGCTCGTTTGTAAAAGTAGTTCTAGTTTGAAAAAATAAATTAGCTTTTGAAAGAATTGAATGAAGTTTGTAAAAGTAGTTCTAGTTCTAATTAAATTAATATTTAGGACATGTAATCTTAGTACTAAATTTTCGGAGGAGCCAACCTGGAAAAACTTTTTGTAAAAAAAAAACTTAGTAATACATTTAGGATATTTCGGATTATCCGATATCCTAATCCGAAATTTCGGATATCCGAAATTTCGGATTCAGATTCGGATAGCGAAATGCACTATCCGAAAATTTTGGATATCCGAAATTCGGATATCCGAAAATCCGGATATCCGAAAATGAACACCCCTACCCAAAATACTTTAGGGGTGTTTGGTAGAGAGAAAAGAAATATGGAGAAATGAAAATAGAAATAGGGGAGAAATGGAAATGGGGAGAAATAGAAATGTGTGGAGAATTGAAATTGATTTCCTTGTTTGGTATCAGAAAAGAAATGTAACAGAGAAATGGTGGCTCAAGTTGCCGGACGGCGGTTGCGGCGTTGGCCGCCTTGCCGGACGTTGACTATGATGATTAGAATGCCAGAAACACATCGCAACCGGACATCGACAATGATGAGTAGACATTGGTTGTCATTTCTCTCCATTTCTCCACAATTTGAAAAGAAATGAAAATACAAAGGAAGGGGAGAAATGGAAATGGGTGGAGAAACCATTTCTTCTCCCAAAACTATAATCATTTCTCCCAAACAAGAGAAACCAATTCTCCCCATTTCTTTTCTCTCTACCAAACACACCCTTAGAGTCTTGGGGATTTACACAATTACATACATCTTTAACATGCTAAATGATAGACATTTGGATCGATGGTGTTAATTGAAACTCTTTTTAAATATTTGAAATAGACAATCTATCCCAAACACATGATTCTTTTCAAATTGAATGAAAAAGTAATAAACTTTGTCTTAGTTATTATTGTGTATAATTAACTTTAAATTTTTTTTAAAAATACAATCGACTTTTATAATTCTCTTATTGTATGCAAACAACATTTTTATATGTTTATCATTGTATACAATGAACTTTGTCATAACTTCCATAATATATAACAAATTACATACAATATGAGAATTATAAAAGTTGGTTTATTTTTTTCAAAATAAATTTGATTTTATATAATGGTAATTAAGATAAAGTTCATTGTGTTTCAATGCAATTTGCCCTTTTGAAAATGGTTTACTTTCAAAATGCATTGAAGTTGTCATATTTTGTTATTGTGTATATTTAACTTTAAAAACTATCATTAAATATATCAAGGTTACAAAATATATCGTTTAGTTAATTGTAAAACTTGTTTCGTAGGTAATAGGTAATTTTCTTATTTTGATTTATCTTTAATACTAAGTTAATTGAAATTACCATTTTATGTAATGAATTCTTAAAAATATACCATTTAGTGTATTAAGAAACATAGTGACCTATTAATAACCTACTATTAAAGGTTGTACCTATTAATATACCATTTAGTGTATTAAAAATATACACTAAATGGTAGCTTTTGAAACTTGAGTACATTAAACGGTAATTTTCAAAGTTGGATACACTAAATAGCAAAGTGACAACTTCGATACATTTTAAAAAACTAAACCATTTTGAAAAATCATAACGTTTACTTGAATTTAAAGTAGGGTTGGCAATTCGGGTTCGTTTCGGGTTATCTTGTTGGTGTCAATTTCGTGTCCATATATGTTTGAAATATTTATTTTCATGTCAAGTTTGTTTCGTGTTGGCCCATTTTTGAGCCCAACATGTTGGGCGAGATTTTTTTTTTGTCTTCGAATATGTAGTTGATAGAAAATGGCAATGAATCACTAATGAAAAATATAAGTTCTCTTTATAGTTTTTACAACCCCAATAAATTACTATAAAATTGTTCATGTACGTGGTCGAACAATCTACGTGAGATAGTAACGGAATAATGGAGACGCGGACGACAAGAAAGCAACGACAACGACAAGACTAAACATCGAGAGATAGTATTAGTAACAACAGCATTATTCACTTTGAGAAATGAAAATGAGAGGATAAGAAGTCAAAAGCTAATAAGGTTTTAAGTTTCAACGTAGATGTTGCCTCAAATTCATTTAATACTTTTCACAATTTTACGTTTATGTTAGTCCCGGATTGAGTACATAACAACAAATGTTTGTAGAGGGGGGTGGGGGGTTAGAGTACAAACTTAATCTATTTTAAAATTAATTCACACAACATGATTCTTGTAGTTTCAATTAGTGTTCTGTTTCTTCTTTCAGTTACACCATTTTACCATAAAATTCTACAAGCACGGACGTTTTGTGAAATTCCTCTCTCATCACAAAGACTTTCTAGAGTTTGATTTTAAACTCAATTCCATAGTCATTTCTAAGTTGTTTCACCAACTAGCCATTCAAAACTTTCATCTTTTGATGAAATAAATGATTTTATTAGTAGCATCATTCTTGTTCTTTAAGGAAAACACCGAGTATATTGATATTGTATTTATTATATTACTTCTTTATAATACATTTACAACCTTAAAAACTTTTAATTTTAAGTAATTTGAATGTACTAAAATACCCCTTTTTAACCATTTCATTCTCTCTTAATTTACTTTAACTTTTAAAATACTTCTTTTTAATCATTTCATTCTCTCTCCTAATTTACTTTAACTTTTAAAATACTTTTTTTAACCATTTCATTATCTCTCCTAATTTACTTTAACTTTTAAAATACTCTTTTTTAACCGTTTCATTCTCTCTCCTAATTTACTTTAACTTTTAAAATACTCTTTTTTAACCGTTTCATTCTCTCTCCTAATTTACTTTAACTTTTTATCTATTTAAAATATCTCTCTAATACTAAAACACCCTCTCACACAAACACAATTATCCACCCACATCAACATAATTTTCAAAATCTTATTAACTTCTCCCTCCTTATTTCATAAATATAAATCTTTTTCTTATTTTAATGTCTTTTAGAATTTATTTTTAAAGTTAATAAAATAGTTGATACAAATAAAAAATAAAAAACTGACATTGTACGATACTTTTTCGTGACATTAAATTGCGCGAATAACATATTATTACATTTTTAAAAGCAACATGATGTAAAATAGAAATTATTTGCCGTCGCAGCATTGCGCGGGTACCTTGCTAGTATATATATATATATATATATATATATATATTTCACGTGATAACTGTTTAGTTTTAGCCAAATAGTATCCGAAATTGTTTGGAAAGGTGCTCTTTATCTTTGTTATTTGTTTTCAGGCTAAAAAGGCGAGAGTTGAATTTATTTGAAGCTAAAATGAGTAAAAAACAAAAAGTAAAGAAAAAGAATAAGAGAAAAGACAGATAAAAAAAGATCAAAGGATCGGGAAAATTTGAAGATCGCGACGTGATCAGTGAAGGATAGCGCCGCGACCCAAAGATAAGATCGCACTCATCAAAGTTTGAGTGCTTCCCATATTCCATAGAAATTAAAAAGTGCTTTAATCTTCACTACCTAAATGATATAATTCGTAGAATTTAGAATTGGACATTGGAATGTCATTGGCATCCCTCCTTCAATTTTCTTTGATGCTCCGGAATCCATCCCTCCTTTATTTTCTTTGGGGGATTCGGGATTCTTCGATCGTTTCTTCTTCTTGAGGGGAAAAACTCTTTCTTTCTTGTTTGTAGATCGAATCAAACCAACCGTCTCCATTAGTCCCTATTCTTTTTTCACCGGACAAACTACTATCTTCTCCTGTTTTGTGGGGTGAATCAAACCAACTGCCTCTAACAGTCCCCTAATTCTTTTTTCACCGGACAAAACCAAAATAAACTGACTTCTCCTATTTACGGGGTGAATCAAGCCAACTGTTTTCAACAGTCTCTTGGTTCTTTTTTCACCAGGCAAAAGAGTTTTTTGAAGAATGGTAAATGATGAGAACCTTGGCTTTAATACCAATTATTGGATCGAATATCAAAACAACAAGAAATTAACCACGTTCTCCTATAATTATCAAAAATTTTACCATATGTATATGTACAAATGAAAATCGACGCCTATTTATAGCCATAAGAAGTGGCGGTTACATGGTGGTTACCGGTGGCGGTTACTTGCCGGAGGTGGCCCACGGTGGTTGGTGGTAACCGCTCGTCGTTGAAGGTGGTGTTTCATGGTTACAATTTTGATACCTATTTTCTATTCATAATCTATCTATTAATTACATTTTAACACTAATCTTCGTTTCTTCTTTGGAAGGTCGAGATTAACTCAACAGATATTGCAAGCCTACATTCCAGATCTTATGTTATTGGTCTTGAGAACATATTGTATCATGCACCAAAACACATAAGATTGAATAGGATTTGTAATGGCAAAAAAGACGGGTTGGGTCCGTGTCAAAACAAGCTCGGGTTAAAACAGATAACTTTGAAAAAATCATCAAACGAGTTTGGGTTTAAACGGGTTGTCTAAAAAAAATAAAACGGAAACTTAAAATAAAATGACAATAAAAACGCTTTATGGTCAGAATACAAAATAAATTCAATTGTATTCTAACTTTTGAACACTTTTCATCTTTTGGTGCCTTTTGGGTCTCAGTTCAGATGTTGGATGAGTTTGGGCACTAGCTGCAGTACTTCTTAGTTGTGTGCTATGATCAACTGTTCTGCTTGAATGTAATAATATTTTCAATAATCTTTTTTCTTTGAAATGGCACATGGTTTATTTTCATATTTGACTTGTGAAGATAAATGTTTGATCGTTTATTAATTATTGAATGTCTAGAATTAAAGTAACCCATGGCAATGACTATTACTGCTTATCCAGTTAAATGAACTGTTGTAAGATAATATTGTTTGGGATAGTGGCTTGCACTTCTACTATATTAATATCATATATATATATATATATATCTAATTAAGTACCAAAAATATGTTTGTTTTTCTTGTTTATATGTTGTGGAATGTTGAATTTACTTTTACATGCTCAGTAAATAATATATGGTTAGTTGTTTCATTTCCTAACTTGAAAGGACAACATGATGTGTATTTTATGGGTGACATGGTCTAGAGATGGTAACATTGACATGGTCTAGAGATGGCAAGATAGCCGGGTTTTGTAACGTGTCGGCTTAATTAGTACATGTTGAACAGGACATTGAATAGAACAGCAAGCCAGGTATGTTTCAATTCAACTAATTTCTTACTGCTAATTTGATTTTGATATACTTACTATGAGGTTCTTGAGCAAGTAAAATCTTTATACTTTGTATTGTTATTGTTTTAAATGCATGTCTTGAATTTAGACCCGAAAAGAAATGCTTAATTGGATAAAAGAATCTATTTTTCTTGCTAATTAAACGATAAAGATTCGATCTTATTAATCATGGATACCTTGTGTTCTTTGTGTTTAATCCAGCACTTGTGTTCTTTGAGCTCAATCCAACATTTGTAGGGTGCAACCCGGCTAAAACAATCACTTATGGAAGGCTCGTTTCATTGTAAGTTCTGCATGGTGAGTACTGGTTTCCATTGTTTAATTTATCTGTTTACTTTTGCTTGCTGTAAAAATGGTGTCCATTGAGCTATATAAAGCAGACTCCAAAATTTATTATTTTCTTGAATTTTAGTAAAATTTGGACTAATTTTCTTTAAGAACATGCCAATTTTATTTTTTTATAGGTCGGGTTGGGTAACACGTTAAGATATGCTCATGAAATAACGGGTTTAGGTCAAAACAGGTTTGGGCCATGTTCATATTAAAACGGGTAATTAACAACAATATTGACATCAAAAGATTGGTCTTAATTCTATAGTAGTAAAATTTCTTAATTATATTTGTTAAAAGCAATTTCCACTTAAATATAATTAACTAATTTAAAAAACTTTTTTGAAGGATACATATAGAGTATTGAAGACATAATCACTTGAAACTATAGCCTCTTTACTATGAAATTGATATAAAATCTCTAGAAATTATGTCTAAATACTAACTCTCGATTATATATTAGATATTTTATTTTACTAATTTAAATATAAATTTATTAATGATGGTCATGAGCAATTTTCTTTACCTAATGTATGACTATATAAGTTGTTTATGTGTGTGTCTATATATATATTGAAAAGTTTATTTAATAACCATTTTTATTACGAAAATCGCGAGAACCAATCTTAGCCATCCAATCCCCCCTCCTTCAATTGAATTGCCTATTCATGAATTCCTTACATGCACCTTGCCACACCTAATCCCCCCACGCTCTTCATTCATGAATTCCACTTACCGATTGAACGGATAAGATTGGTTCTAGCGGTTCTCGTACGAAAAACGGTTCTCGTTTGAACTTTTGCTATATATATATATATATATATAAAAGTTCAAACGAGAACTGTTTTTCATACGAGAACCGCGAGAACCAATCTTAGCACTCCAATTCCCCCTCGTTCAATTGGATTGCCCACCCATGAATTCCTTACATGCACCCTGCCACACTCAATTCCCCCACGCGCATCATCCATGAATTCCATTATCCAAAATGAATGGTCAAGATTGGTTCTCGCAGTTCTCGTTTGAACCCTCCCCTATAAATATATGCGTGTGTATAAAATTGTATTTAAAGAAAGCAAATGAAAATTCAAAATTGATTCTTAAGAGATATAGTGACTGGACTAAAATTCTTTTTCTGACAGAAAAAAGTGTATGTAAAGGTTTGACATGGCACGCTGAATGTGAACATGATGGAAAAGTTTCACCCATAAATATTCTGTACTAAGTGACGGAAATGAAGGAGTCAGTAAAACCCTTTACGCTTCTAGTGACAGAATATTATGACAGAATACACGTTTACCTATTGCTTCACTGATAACATTTTTTCATCTGTGAGAGGGAACCAAAACAAATTGTGACGGAATTTAGACTTTTAGTGACACGTGTTTCCGTCACTAAAGGCTATATTTTGTAGTGTTTTTTTAAGAAATTTTATATCTTTATGTATGTATTACAATTATTTTGCAATATATGTTATTACTCTTTAACATTATAAACATTTAAAATTTACTTTAACCATCTCTTGTGTTTATACACGGAGTATTAAACTATTATAAATTACTCAGCTTGAGAAATATTGTTTTATGATCGAAGTATATAAAAAGTTTTTACAAAACAACTGATCTTTATTATACGATTTAAAGATTTTATAAGTTCAAACACCACACATTTCTCCTGAGGAATCTTTCATATAAAGAAGAATTCATAATTCAAACCATAATCATAGAAAGTGAAATATTATATTGGCAGTAAATTGGTTAAATAATGAAAATATCTAGCATAATCTTGAACCTTGGGGGATGAGAACCACCTTAAAAATGTTGAATGATAACTACTTTAGGTGGTGGTCGCAACAAGCTTTATCAATCTTTAAAGTAGTTAATGGTGGGTAATGTGTTATATTAGATGAAAAGTAATGTGTTTAATAAAGTTTTTGGTTACTATACTCATAGGGTGTATTTGATGAAACTAGTTTGGGTTGGAGTTAAGACTGGGGCTGGAGTTGATTAATTGATAATCCAAAACCCAAACCATAAGCTACTTAAAAGTTCACGTCATAAGCTACTTGAAAAGACTTTTATTTTGGGGGCTTATGAGAGATTATGTTTTTAATAATTCTCTCAAGATTTAACACCTGAACAAAGCTTGAGGGTTGGAGATTATGAAAACTAGAATTCCAAGCCCGTCCGTTGCCTAACACACATAGTTTATTGGTTTTGAGTTAGGGTGTGTCCGGCAACAGACTTATAGGAGATTATAGAGGCTTGGGATTCTAATTTTCATAATCCACAACCCTCTAGCCTTGTTCAGGTGTTAAAATCTTAAGGGGATTTTTAAAAACATAATCTCTTATAAGCCCACAAAATAAAGTCTTTTCAAGTAGTTTATGGCTTAGGCTTGAGATTATCAATTAATCAGCTCAAGCTCAGGCCCCAGCCCCCGCTTCAGCTAGTTTCGCCAAACAGACCCTTAGAATCCCACAAACTTACATGGTATCAAAGCAAGCTTCATCCGTGACTGGTCAAAGGTCACATAGAATCCACGTAACTCATAAGTATCCATGTGTTATGCGTGAAAAAAAGGACAACACTTATGAAGGGTCTTGATTAGTAATATATCACATTTGATGAAATTTGACTTTTTAATATACTTAATAAGGGTTTTGGGTTACTTCACTTATAACTAATTGGTTTTGAATTGAAACCCCACAAACTTACGGTTAAACTAGCAGGTAACAAAAGGTGAGCGATCTAATTTCAACAAAGCATAGCGTTCACTTGCTTTTGAAGTAAAATGTCAATTACATGCATGGTCTAGAGTAGAACCAAGATGGGACGGTATTGTACGGTGTCTATTGCAACAGTAGGAAGCCTTATCAACCTTATCACTAAACATTTCATACTCATATTTGAGCATCCAATTAGCAAGAGTGATCGCAAAAAGAAAGAAAGGTTCTCACCCTTTGGAATTGGAGAAGTTGGACAAAGTGATCACTATCCTCAAGTGAGAAGTTCATACAAGATTTAGTTATATCTACCTCTAGTAAAGAACAACTTTTTTGCACTTTGGTTAAAGGCTTGTTTGATTTAATGATATATTTCATCTCTTATTCTTTTATATTCATATTATTTGGTGATCTTAAAAATAAGAAAAATATGATATATGCCTCTCTTAATATATATACTCAAAGCATAAGTTTTTGATTCATAAAGTATAATGGTTTTAAAGTATGTTTTGAGTGAGTATTTATGATATTTTGTAACTTGAGACATACAAGTGTCAACATCATAGACGAAATTAGAAAAGAGAATAAGTAGATTTTATATGTTATCATTTAATAGATAGAATAATAAAGTAAGAAAAATGAAAATTTTCATTAATTAAAATTTTTAAAACCAAACTTAAGCTAAAATAACATATTCACTTCTCTAGTTATTTTTCATAAGTTTTTATAAATCTACTATAAAAACTTCACGGAAAGAATATTAATCGTCAAAAAGCATTCAGTCGTGATTCATGTTAAATTATCTAATTTAACTTTGATGAAAATCCGGATTAACAGTCATAAACAGCAATGCTTAATTAATTTTTTTAAAATAACCCTTATTAATTAATGTGTCACTAATAAGTCATTAATAAATCATTAATGAATAGTTATTTTTTTAGTTAGTGATTTATTGTAATCAAGTGTCTTGATAAGTTCTCATGATACGCATAATAAAAATAATTTTTAAATAAAGCGTCTTATATATATAGTAAGATTTTATATACTCTCACTTTTAAACATAAATCACAAAGGCCAAATTTTAGCTATTTTTTAAAAAAGGCAAAATAGGAAATAAAAATAAAAAATGTCATATCATGTGCCACACTCACGAAACCCTAATCTTTTTTTTTTTTAATTTTCTTACCACTTAAATCTTTAAATGATCATAACTATTATAATTTTGAGAATTTGAGAAAAAAATTTATATCAATCTACTCATTTTTTAATTTTCTTTTGAACAAGACTACTCTTCTCATATTTCTAAAAAAATTATTTTGAAAATGCAAACCATATGAAAATGATAGTACAAAAATATTATCATTTTGAATCATGTGAAATTTTATCATTTCCAGTCGTAACCATGTGTATTTATATTCTTTTCCGCTAGAAGGAGTGTTTTTATATCAGCTAGAAACGTGTGTATTTATATTATTTTTTGCAGGAAATTAGTCTATTTTTATTATTTTCATGTGGATAATGTTATCACACTTTCATCTAGAAAATGTTATCATTTTCGGCTGTAAAGAGTCTATTTTTATCATTTTCATCCGAGTAATGTTATCATTTTGAATATTGTATATTATTATCATTTTTATCTGGAAAATTATCATTTTCAACTGAAAAATGTTATCATTTTCGTCTGTAAAAGTTATCATTTTCGGTTGGATAAGAATTAGAGGTAAAAAAAGAAAAGGATGATTTAAGGGTTGGGATTCTCATAATGCCCTTCTTTCTATAGTTACACTTTATAATTGTTTAATTAATTACAATAATGTCATTATTAGATCTTAACCATTGATTTAAAAAATCTAATGGTCTAGATTTAGCATTTGAAATCTATGATTAAACATATAACCTATATTATCCAATTTCTATGTATATATACATAAAGGGATGTTCATGCGAAAGTGTGAGAAGCAATTTAGATCATTAGATGATTAAATCAATGACTAATATTTATTGTGGTACTTTTAGTAATTAATTTAAAATTTAATAATAGTTAATAAATAAATAGAGGATAGAAAAATTATTTTATACATTAAAAAAAAGAAACCCAAATTAAAGAATAAAACCCTTATTTTTCTCCCTTTAATCAGCCCTCTCTCCCCTTCAATCATCACCCTCCTATCACTCACCCATATAATCCACTTCTAATTCATTTTCTTAAAAAAAAAAAAAAAAAAAACTATGTCGTTTCTCTTTCTCTTTCTCTGGCTGCAACCCGACGCTGCTTACCTCACCATCGCCGGCGACATCTCACCGGTTAGATCTCTACTGACATTGCCTCTCTCCTCTGCCTTCGCTGCCGCCCTCATTTTTTGTATTTCATAAAAGGAAATCATATCGGAGGAGGTTCTCTATGAAAGAGTATATTTTGCGTTTGATGGCAAAGGGTATTCTTGTGTACAAACAACTTGACTCATTGCCTTCATTTTTCTATCTGAAAATTGTTTGTTTGCTTTCTATCTTATTAGTCTATATGTTTCTTCTTTCTGATGGTGAATATCTGTAGCCTCATGATGGAATAGAAAATAGATTTAGCATGATCATTTGCAGATTGTTTTTTTCTTTTGTTTTTTTGGGTTGTATATTATACATTGTTTACATATGCATACATTTTTGGGTTTTAGATTATATGGTTTTTAATTTGTTGTTAACTAGTGAACAGTCATGATCGAGATGAATAACTAGAGAAAAATTTTCGTGTTCATTATTAAATATTGTAAAATTCATCATCAAACTAGTATATTTATTGAATGTGTTCAGTATTGAATATTATAAAATTTATCCTAAAACTAGTATAGTTTTGATTGTGTTCATTATCGAACACAGAACTAAACAAGAAGCAGTAAAAAATACAATAGTGAAAATTTTGTAAATCGTACGTTGTATTCACTAATGAACACGGTACACATAACGAAAAATTTGTAAATCGTACATTGTGTTCAGTAGTAAACACCATATTGATAATAAAATAGAAGTAAATTCATTAAATCTGGAAAAAAATTTAACTAGAAAGGGAAAAAAATTAATTAAAGGAGAAAAAATTATTTACTAATTTACCCTTTTGAATTAAAAAAAATATTTATTATGATTAATATGAACCAAAAGATGATAAACAAATCAATGACTAAAATTGCTTCTCGCACTTTTCGCAAATGAAACATTTTTTGCATGAACCTTCCCCTCTGTGCATGTGTGTGTGTATGACAACCATCCTTATTGCGAGTATCATAAGAACCAATATTGACCCTTGATTAAAATAAATCTATGGCTAATAATTTTGACAGCTCATTAATGACTAATGATTGATTAATGACGCATTAATGGCTCATTTGTGAAAGCTATTTCGGGAAAATCAAGTCTCGAATGACGGTCCACCCGGATAAAATTCACGATTGGAAAAATATATAGAAGACCAAATTACCCCTATTAATGATCATTAATGATGGTTACTAATAGTACTCGCTATACGAACGGTTTTCAAATGAACTTTTACCTATTAGGGGAGGGTTATTGTGAGAATAGATATTTAGGTGAAAATGGGAGAACATATCCTATTCATCAATTAGATGTTGATCTATTAGATCTCAGGGTAGCAATTTATCCGTCAAAATTAATGGTCGTTGCAATTCATGGTTGTATTATGCATAAAATGAAAAGTTAAATGTAGACTATCCAATCAAATTGAATGAAGGGTCGTGATTAAATCTCTCATTCTCATCTAAATATCCATTCACATTTTAACCTCCCAATATATATGTATATATATATATATATATATACACTACTACAAAATTGGTAAATATCTATTTAAAACAACTATAATAAAGTATTTACATATATATATTATTAACTAAAAAAACCGTATAAAAGAGCAATGACTTTTGTTATCTACTTTTACCTTTATCTTTTGTAAAAGTTGGCATAAAATTGAAAAAGCAAATCATGTTATTATGCAAGTTGTTGTGTCATGTGATTGTAACTGTACTAATTTCATATCATATGACTTGGGTCGTTATTTGTTTGTATGTTCAAATTATAACATATGACATGTAAAACTTAATAATTATGTCTTGTAGTTGTTCAACTTATCATGATCAAAGTAGCTTTTGACCATATCCAGAAAACACACTCAAAAATGTAAAACAACGAACCACTAAATATTATACTTAAAATATATTGCTAACTTGCACTTTAGTAATGCTAATGTTTGGAAACTTAAAAGAGAGGCCAACAAACCCTCTTTAATCATTTTGCTTGTTAGACCTAGGATTTAGGGTTGTTGGGATCTACTATTTCTTACATCTTTCATTATATCCTTGATATGTTGAATGTGTAGAATAAGCGTTTAGCATGTATAGTGGTCTACGAATGATGTACCGTTTTTGTTGTCGTCTCAGTGTTATATCATTCTTCTTCTTCTTAACCACTATCATAGGAAAAATACCTCTATAGTGGTCCACTATGACATGACCACCCTTTGACCATTTCCTTTTCTTGAGTATGTTACTTCTTTATAATACATTTATAACCTTAAAAACTCTTAATTTTAAGTAACTTGAATGTACTAAAAATACCTCTTCTTAATCATTTTATTCTCTCTCCTAATTTACTTTAACTTTTAAAATACCCTTTTTCAACCATTTCATTCTCTCTCCTAATTTACTTTAACTTTTTATCTATTTAAATTCTCTCTCTAACACTAAACACTCTCTCACACAAATACAATTATTCACCCACGCCAACATAATTTTTTAAAATCTTATTAACGTCTCCCTTCTTATTTCATAAATATGAATTTTTTTCTTATTTTAATGTCTTTTAGAATTTATTTTTAAAATTAATAAAATAGTTGGTGCAAATAAAAAAATAACATTGTACGATATTTTTTCATTACATTGAATTGCGCGAATAACATATTATTACATTTTTAAAAGCAATATTGTAACATCTTCAACTTGGGCCTAGTTGTAAATAGTATGTACGCGTATGTAACTAATGTAATAGGAGAATGTTTTATTTGTATGTACTTGATGTGTTAATGTTAAATGAATGTATGCATGTTATGTGTTTTAAGTATGTGTGTTAAATATGTATGTATATATTAAATATATATGTATGTACTAATTATGTAGTTAAATAATTAAAAGAAAAGAAAGAAAGGAAAAAATAAAGAAAAAGAAAGAAGATATTTGTCCAGAGGCGGTTTGCCTCTAGATAGGATTTCTATATATGTGTAAGTGTAAGATTGACTTGCAAAGTCAATTGTTGCAAACCTAAAAAACACACACAAACACACACTTGATATAGCTCTCGTTGGTTCTTGAAAGAAAGAATTTAAAGAAGTTGAAGTTCTAGACTTAAAACAAGGTTAGTATGATGTTTGTAGCAAAGATTAGACATGTTTTATGCAAAATATATGTGTGTTTTGCTGCTGGAACTCAAAGCAAAGAAGAAGAATTCTATGGTTGAACATGGAGAGCTTACTTTGCAAGTGGGTTTTCCATGTTTGATGATTACAATTGGAGTTCACGAGTTCTTGATGGTTGTATAGGTGTTTTGTGATGTTTAAAGGTGTTTTTCAAGTGAAAAAGTCGTGTTTATAAATCTGGAAATAAGTTGGTTTGAAGTATAAGTCGGATGAGTGATGAACAAAGAAGAAGATGAAGTGCAGGTTGGCACGCGACGTGACGCGTCGAAGGAAGGGACGCGACGCGTTCCCGGGTGTGTCGCGCGACCTTCACTTTCCATCCGACCTTTTGTTGATCCGAGTTTTACTTGATCCGACTTTCATGATCTGACAGTCGCATGAACCATCCGAAAGTCGCATGGGTCATCCGACTTTTGCCTAAGTGATCCGACTCTCAAGTTGGTCCGAAGGTCGCATGAAAACAACGCGACGCGACGCGTCCGGCCCTTGGACGCGACGCGTCGGGTGAAAATCAAGAATGCTCAGTTTTGAAAGTTAAGCAATTTTAAGGCACATGTTGTGCTAAGTGTTGTAAGATTTTTAAAGATGTTTTGAGCCTTAATTGATTCTTGTACGTATTTTATGATAGAACTTAATACGTGCAAACTTTTAACGCGATTGCCGATGTTTTAGGTGAAGGTGTTAGCTGAACTAGAATTAAGTAAACGAGCGTTGTAAACTGCTCAGGTGAGTACCTGCTTTCATGAGACTCGGTAGAGTAAGGCTTGTATGCTAGATGACTGCATGATTGTATTATGTATAGTTGACTTGTTTTTGCAGGTATGTTCAAGGAGGTAAGTATATGACTTAAATGATATTAAGATGTGTATTAGGTGCATGCCAGCGGGTCCAGACTGGAACCGCTTAGTTAATACATGACGATATGTACGAATGAATAACTGATTAATGATGCATGTAAGATGATGGATCTCTGTAGGATCATATGTATGTATGTGTGTATGTGCATTGTCTGCAGACTATCTGAAGCATGTTTAAGGTCAGTCGGTTGTAACTGGATCCCATGAGTACTTCGGGATTTCACGGTGATTCGGGAGGCATCCCGGATCCTAGGTTCTGTAGAGCCGTCGTGCCTTAACGTGAGTGGTAATCAGCCGGTTGTAGCTGGATTACCTGTGGAGCCTCTGGCTCTGTGAACGATGTTTGCTGGACTGCTTTATACTTCCCCACCAGTGCGGTTGGTTGTGTCTGATCCCCCGGTCTGAGTTGTTGAGCGGGATTGATTACCCTGCAAGACATGACTCTTACTGATCTTATCAGGACACCGCTATGTGTTAAGCTAGCAGTGATTGTTTATGTATGATGTATGATGCATGACTTGCTGTATTGATGCTTATGATAAGTATGTACTCACTAGCTAAGTTGTTAGCTAATGGTGCTATGTTGCCCCTTTTCAGGTAAAGACTAGAAGTCCTGTGAGGCGGGTGGCTTTTGGTAGTAGATAACCCTTGTGGATGGAACACTTTATTTTGTTGTGTAATGTAAATTGATATTATGGTCGGTTCCTGTGTTAGGTAACACCAATGAATGTTTTGGAAACAATGATGATGTAAATAACTGTTGTTGCTTTTAAAGAAAGAAAATTTTCCGCTGCTAAATCTGAATTATCACTAAAATAGTTGTTTTCGGAAGCGGTGTTACAAATATGATGTAAGATAGAAATTATTTGCCGTCGCAGCATTGCACGGGTAACTTGCTATAGAAATAAATAAATAAATTAGAACCTGATTGTGTTCATTATATCTTTATGTTTATATTTTAGCTTTTAGTTTGATTATTTTAGAGGTTCTAGGCTTATAGTGTAAATACAAGTCTAGGGACCATTATGTACATGGTTGGATTTTACCGGTCAAAACTAACTTATAGTCATAAACTTTAACACCGGAGTTTTAACAGAAATAATATTTTGTTTAATAATAAAAATTGAAACTAAAAACCAAGATTATAACTTTAAACTCCGATTGATCTAGTCAAATCTCAAAGGTTTAAATACAATTAATAAACCTACAAGAAGTTATAGAATTACCTTGGAAGCTCAACTTAAATCCACTTGTGATATTGCCAATAAGCTCCTTCTAGCCGGAAACTTGAACCCCAAACAGGCGAACAATCAAAACTTGATTGAATGTGTGTGTTGAACACCAAAAAACCAAAACACCCCTTTGTGAGTTGATGTTCGGCCTAAGAACAAATAGGAAGGAGAGATTTTTTAGTGCTTAAAAACTATTAACATGTAATTTGGTGTAGATTAAATCATTTTAAAACTAGGTAAACTAATTAGAATATAAATAGAATCAAAACTCTCCAAGTAAGATCACATTTTATCAACTAAACTTAGAACTCAAAATCCCCATTTAATTAATTATGAGGGCCGAGTTATATATATATATATATATATATATATATATATATCCCTATATATATTATATATATATTGAAAAGTTAATTTGAAACCGTTTTATTGTGAGAACCGCGGCAACCAATCTTAGCCGTCTAATTCCCCCTCCTTCAATTGGATTGCCCATCCATGAATTTATTACATGCACTTTGTCACACTCAATTCCCCCATGTTCTTCGTCCATGAATTCCATTATCCAAAATGAACGGCTAAGATTGGTTCTCGCAATAAAAATGGTTCTCAATATATATATATATATATATATATATATTTGTATATATGTTTAAATGAGAACTATTTTTCGTACGAGAACCAATTATAGCCGTTGATCAAAAAGATGGAGAGTCGAGATTAAAGAGTTGTTAATGGATAACCTTAAACTAATCAAACATATCCTTAATTAATTAAGGACAATTTGAACATTTTTACATTACCCCTACTTTTTTAAACTAATATATCTATCAAAATGGAAAGGTATTAAATTACGAAAATTATATCAAATTAACGAGATAATTATGCTCTTTAATTTGAGATCGATCTAGCTATATTTTTTCAATTTTTTTTTTGTATTTGCTGGTTTTTTTAGTATAGTCGACATTTGCACATGGGCAAATTGTGCAAATTTGCACATGTGCAAACGCACAGATTCACCTAGTTTTTTCACCATAGATGTAGATATGCACATGTGTAAATGTCGAGAGCTGTGTAAAAAAACTCAGCAAACGCGAATTTTTTTTAAAAAGTATATCAAAATCGGTCTCAAATTAGAGAGCACAATTTTCTCGTTAATTTGGTATAATTTTCGTAATTTAACACTTTTTCGTTTGAAGGATATATTAGTTTTAGAAAATGGGGAAATGTAAAAATGTCCATACTACCCCCATTTTTACATTGCTCGGGTATCATACTTGGGTATCATGCTTGTGTGTAAAAAAGTCATTATATTATATGAGTACCATACTCCGTATGTCTTGAAAAGGATATATTAGTTTTAGAAAATGCCGCCACACACACACAAGCATGATACCCGCGCAATGCGGCGGCAACAAATAATTTCTATTCGTTAACATGTCCGTTTTCAAGACATACGGAGTATGGTACTCATATAATATAGTGACTTTTAAAAAGGTTATGAAAATATTTCTTACTAATTAAGTTAATTTGTATTGCCTTTGACTTTTAAAAAATTGTATTTATTTTGATTAAGTTGTGTTCAATAAAGTTCATGTAAAAAACATAGTCCAAAAATTCAGTATACAATCACATGTGATTCTGTATACAATCACATGTGATTTGTAAAAGCATCACATATTGTTAGTCCTATATTTGTATATATTCCATTTTTGAAGAAGCTTTCGAAGAAAGCATCTGAAGGATCATTCTTTATTCATTTGTAAGTTATCCTGACGTAACACATCTGAAGAAAGCATCCTGAAAGTTCGTCTGAAGATTTGTTCTGAAGTCAACTTAAACTGAAGTATGTCTTCAGTTATTAGAAGGTCAACGTTACTCAAAGCACGTTTCAGTACTAGCTGCTGCCAGTTAACTAAAGTGCGCAATCAACGCTTCTGAAGGAACTTAAAACGACATTCTAGATTTTTGTTCCTAACTTTATGTAGAACAGTACACGTGTAATTAAATTAGATGATCATGATTAATTTACTTAGCGTATAAATACCTTCTCATTGTTTGAGAAAAGGTTAAGCGTTTGTTTGTTAATTTGCATTCAAGTTTGTTCTTGTTTAGTTTGTACTCGGTGCTCAAGTTCGTTCTTGTGCATTCTTTGAAGTCTAGTTATTAATATAATCTTACTTTGAAAACTTTCGTGTGTTCGTTATTTTAAACTATTTCCGCACTTTGATAAATAATCACTGTTAGTTTTTACTTCGTCGGGAAAAACAATTGGCACCAGAGCAAGTTCTAAATTAATCTATAAATTAGTGATCTGTTCAAATTTCGAAGTTTGAATACATTGAAAATGGCTCCTCAGCCAAACCCCCAAAGTTTTCTATCGAACATTTTTCAAGCTGGAAAAACCGCATGCTACTATATTTGGAAAACATTGATTGCAATGCTCTTACTATTTTAGAGGAAGGTCCTTTTGTTCCTCAAACCATCTCCATGGAGATTGGTTGTTCTGAAACTTCTATTCCCTCCCGTCCAAAACCAAGATCTCAATGGACTAAGGAGAAAAAGAAGCTTGTTGGTCTTGATGCAAAGATATGAAACAATATAGTTATCGCTTTACCAAATGAGATATTCCATATTGTTTGCAATCTGAAAACTGCCAAGGATATGTGGGAGAGCATATACATATCTTTTAAAGGAACTGTTGAGGTTCGTGAAAACAAGAAGACCAACATCATACGCAAGTATGAAAGTTTTTGTGCTAAAGACTCAGACTTTCTCCCTGAAGTCTACACCAGGTTTACATGTCTTCTTAATGACATGCTCGAAGTTGGGGTTGTCATAGAGCAATTTCAAATTTTAAATCGGTTTCTTGACTCCCTTCCATCTGAATGGGATACCATGTGCATGATCTTGAGAACAAACAACATGCTTAAGGACATGAGCATGCGTAAGCTCTATGGGATTCTGCTAAATGATGGACAAATCCACATTCAGAAAAATGACTTGAAGAAAGCCTTCAAGAAGTCCTTGGCTCTCATAGCTGAAAACCCCCCCAAAGCCAAATATAGATTGACTGAAGACTCTGAATCTGAAGAAGAATTTCAGTCGAATGATGCTGAAGAGGAAGAAGGGTCAGATGATGAATGCTCAGAAAAAGCTTTCATCATGAAAAATTACAAGAAATTCCAAAAGTTCAGATCTGATGGAAAGAAAAGATTTGAAAAGAAATTTTCTTCCGAGAAAAAGGGCTCGTCTGAAGGCTCAAAGAATGAATGCTTTAAATGTGCGAAGCCCGGTCACTTTGCAGCAGATTGCTTCGTTAGGGAAACTTCATCAAATCTGAAGAAGAGTTATCCCTCTAAGGCCGATAAATACAAGGCAAAATACAAGGCCCTGAAAGCATCCAGCGAGAAGAAAAAGAAAGAAAAAGCGATGATTGTTGATGATCTGAACTGGACAGATTCTGAAACTTCGTCAGATGAGGATGATCAAAGTGAAGTGAAAGGAAAATGCTTGGTGGCTGAAGAAATCCTTGGATCTGCCCACCCTGAAATGTGCTTAATGGCCACTGAAAGCAAATTTAGCAGCGATCTAGCTGAAGCTGAAAAATTGAGGTCAGCTGAAGGATGGTACCCTACTATGATGTACAAGGTATCCAATTTCAAAAATTATTGCATGAATGAAAAGGATGATATGTTTGCTTATTTGTGTTCTGATTTGACAGTTGCTCATAACAATCAAAACAAATCTAAACAAACTATCACCAAACTCACTTTTGAAATCAACGCTGTTGAAAAAGAAAACGAAAAATTTCTTCAAGAATCATATGCTTTGAAAAATCATCTTGAATTTCTTACAAATGGATTCAAAAATGTAAAACTGGATTTGCAAGACTCAAATGAAAAGGTGAAAGATCGTCAGTCGATTATTGATCTATGGTTGAGTCCTAACAAATTAGTGTTTGAAAGCATAAATCATCAAATGTTTATTCAAAGAGAAAGAGTAGGCATAGGACACATTCAACAAGCTGCTGATTTCAGCAAGAAGTGTAAACATGTGGATGAAATGGTATTTAATGACATCAGCATCAATGATGTTGGAAACCCAAATCTTTTGTATAAGCGATTTAACAAATCTGAACACCTGAATCCCAACTTTTCTGAAAGAACTAATTCTGAAATCCGAAATCTTCAACTTTCAACTGAGTATGGAACCCAAGCTAGCATACCTCTAGAACAAAGTTCTGAACAGCCCTTAAAAGAACAAATGTCTTCATCAGAAAAATCTTCCACTTCTGAAACCCAATCTGAAATCATTTCTGAAACACTAAAGGAATCCATTTCTGAAACCCAATCTGAAGTCATTTCTGAAATACTCAAGGAATCCATTTCTGAAACAAAGTCTGAAACCAGTTCTGAAACACCCAAGCAAATATTTTCTGAACCAATTGCTAAAAAAGATTCAGAAAATGAGATGTCTGAGTTATTTGATTCAAGTTTTCTTTCTGAAACCACCATCTTCTATGATATTATTATTCCGATTGATCCTTCTGATGATAAGTTATCAGTTGAATCTTCCAGACCCATTACTGAGAATACCAAATCCTCCCAAACCATCAATCTCGACAAAGCCTTCGTTCTACCTGTGTCCAAACTCAAAGAGGTTAAAGACTCCCTGTTCAAATTTTTGAAATTAATCAGAGAAAAAGAGAAAAATAAGAAAAATAAAAAGATTAAGCTACAAAATTCTAAATCAACCAGGAAATGTTACAAATATGGAATAAGAGGTCATGAAGCAGTCTCTTGTTCTAATGAAGGCAAAATATCTAATCGCTCCTCTGAGCATTGTGTTTTGGAGCCCAGTAAAGTTTGGGCTTATCAAATGAACTAACTATGAGTTGTTTGTGTAGGGCAATCATCATGACAACATTTGGTACCTTGACATTGGATGTTCAAGGCATATGACCGGGTGTAAGTCCCTACTGAATGGGGTACATGCAGCAAATGACCCTAAAGTTACCTTCGGTGGAGGAAAGTGTGGCAAAATAGATGGTTATGGATATCTGAATCAAGGTTCTGTGAATATGAAAAACGTTTCTCATGTCACTGGGCTCAAACATAACCTAATCAGCATCAGTCAACTATGTGATGCGGATTATGAGGTTCATTTTAAAAAGACAAAGGGTTCAATCTTCAACAAGAAAGGTAAGGAAGTTTTACAAGCAAAGAGGCAGGGAAACATGTATGTTGTTGATTTCAGTTCTGCCTCCTCTAAAAGAGATGCATGCTTCTACTCTGAAGCTGACTCAAAAGTGAACTGGTTATGGCACAAACGACTATCTCATCTGAACTTCAAAAGCACAAGCAATCTCTCAAAGCTTCAGCTAACCAGAGGTCTACCGCCAGTTCGGTTCTTAAAAGATAAGATGTGTCATGCCTGTGAACAAGGAAAGCAAAAGAAGTCGGTATTCAAGTCCAAACATTGTAATCAAATCAACTCCGCTCTTCATTTGCTACACATGGATCTTTTTGGCCCTGTAAGTTCTCCAAGTATGAGCGGCAAGAAGTATACTTTGGTGGTTGTTGATGAATACACCAGGTTTACATGGGTATTTTTTCTTAGAAACAAAAATGATACTACTGAGATTCTGATGAATTTCATTCGTCGTATTCAAAAGCAGTTTGATACACAGGTCAAGCAACTTCGTAGTGATCATGGAACAGAGTTTAGAAACTCAACTCTTCAAGAATTTTGTGATGTAAATGGCATCATCCAAAATTCCTCAGCACCATATACCCCTCAGCAAAACGGGGTCACTGAAAGAAGGAACAAAACCTTAATTGAAGCAGCTCGTACAATACTCGCTAAAGCATCTCTGAAAGGACATTTTTGGGCTGAAGCTGTTAACACTGCATATTATACTCGAAACAGGTACATAATAGTCAAACGTCACAGCAAAACTCTATACGAGTTACTCCACCTGAAGACACCCAATGCTGGGTACCTCAAGATCATTGGTAGCACATGTTTCATTCTCAACACCAAAGATCAGAAGAGTAAATTTGACCCCAAAGGAGAACAAGATGTATTTCTGGGGTATTCTGATATTTCTAAAGCTTATCGCATTTTTCTTCCCATGAAAAATTCTGTGGTCGAAACCATTAATGTTACCTTTGATGAATTTGATATTCAGTCAGGCTCAAATCATACTGATCAAGTTGTTTCTGACGAGTTCGATACACTTTTACATGGGTCACTTGATGATGATATCGAAGACTACTCTCAGGAGGTAAAATCTGACAAAAATTTGTAGTCAGTAAACGAGGATCAAATCACTGAAGATCAATCTGTACCAAGTGATTTCTCCCCTAAAGGGAATCATGAGCAATCAACGAGAGTCACAAAATGGACTCGAGCTCATCCTATTACTAATGTCATTGGCAATCCAGAAATTGGTGTGCAAACCCGGAATTCAGTTACCTCTGCTTTCTTCATGTTCTCAGAATTCATCTAAAAGATCCAAACTGGGTGGTCGCAATGTAAGAAGAGCTAAATGAATTCGAAAGGAACAAAGTTTGGAAACTTATCTCTCCGCCTGAAGACAAGTCAATTATAGGCACAAAATGGGTGTTCAGAAACAAGCGTGATGAAACAGGCTCAGTGGTTCGAAACAAGGCACGATTGGTTGCTAAAGGATACTGTCAAGAAGAGTGTATAGATTATGATGAAACATTTGCTCCAGTTGCTCGTCTGGAAGCAATACGCATGTTTCTTGCTTTTGCAGCGTTTAAAGGATTCAAGGTCTTTCAAATGGATGTAAAGAGTGCTTTTCTGAACGGTGAACTACAAGAGGAAGTGTTTGTCCAACAACGTCCTGGTTTTGAAAGTCGCCAATTTCCAGATCATGTCTATAGGCTTGACAAGGCTCTTTATGGACTGAAGTAAGCCCCACGTGCATGGTATTACACATTGTCTACTCATCTTCTGAAGAATGGATTTCAGCAAGGAAATATTGACAAGACTCTATTCCTATGTAGAGAAAAGGTGAACTCATTCTTGTTCAAATTTATGTTGATGATATTATTTTTGGTTCAACTAACAATCGATTGTGCAAGAAGTTTCAAAAGATCATGTCTGAAAAGTTCAAAATGAGCATGATGGGAGAATTAAATTTCTTCCTTGAGCTTCAGATAAAACAATCTGACCAAGGCATCTTCATAAATCAAGGTAAGTATGTGAAGGACTTACTCAAAAAGTTTAGTTTTTCTGATTCCTCTCCAATGAAGACTCCCATTGTCCTAAAAACCAAGGTCACATCTGATCCAAATGGGAAAGCGGTAGATCTACCTACTTTCAGATGAATGATTGGATCTCTTCTTTATCTTACAGCCAGTCGACCTGACATAATGTTTTCCACATGCCTATGTGCAAGATTTCAAGAAAATCCAAAGGAAACACATTTAACTGCTGTCAGAAGAATTTTCAGATATCTGAAAGGAACGCCTGAACTGGGGCTATGGTACTCCCGAGACTCCGGCTTCGATCTTATTGGCTTTTCAGATTCAGAGTACGCCGGATGTCAGATTGATAGGAAGAGTACTACTGGTGGTTGTCAGTTGCTCGGTGGAAAATTGGTTAGCTAGCAAAGCAAAAAGCAAAACTCAATCTCCTTGTCTACTACTGAAGCTGAATACATTTCAGCTGGGAGTTGTTGTGCACAGATTCTATGGATGCAACATGAGCTAGCCGACTATGGCATTTCCTTTCAGCAAACTCCCATATATTGTGACAACACCAGTGCGATTGCAATATCAAATAATCCAGTCCTCCATTCTCGCACAAAGCACATTGATGTTCGTAATCACTTCATTCGAGATCATATAGCGAAAAATGAAATCGAGCTTTGCTTTATTTCCACTGAACACCAGCTCGCTGACATCTTCACTAAAGCTCTAGATGAACACCGGTTCAATTTGTTAGTTGCAGAAATTAGGATGCTCAATCCTTCAGAAATGTGACTATTTCAGGTAAATTTGATTGTTACTATTCATTCTTTCTTGTCACATTTAATGTCAGCCACCCTAACAGCTAAGTTTGAATAATTACTTTTACCCCATCTCTCTTTGACTGTCAAATCATTTCTGAAGAGTATTCATGAGGGATTTTCTTTTATAAGAGCCTAGAGATTTTCTTTCCTTTTTCATCTTCTTCCAAATCAAAGCAAATCTCCCACTTTTTAGCTCTAAGTTCTCATGGAGTTTACCATTACCTTTGTTTTCTTCCTAGTTTGCTATATGATCACTGTTCGCATTCTAGATGAAGGAATAGGGATTGACGTGTCATCACAAATATTCATAATACCTTAGGCATTGTCTTGCTTTTAGGCACTCTATGTAGATTATAATGAATATCATTGTAAACATCTTTTGTAAAAATGGTATTAGTTATATCCAAGCTTGGTTCTAATTCTTGTTGGCATTGTGTTCTTCTTTATCGTATTTTATTCGCTTTATGTGTATGCATTATTTTGTTACTTATCGAAAGATTATGAATTCCGAAGAAAAAGTTGGATATTTCTTTTTGAATTTTCTGGGATAAATATCATCTTTTTCTTTGTGTAATTCTATCTCTTTACTAATGGTTTGTTGTTAAGGTTGGCTGTTTCTAATGATGCTCCGGTAAAAATGTTTTTCACCAATAACCGCTTGACAACCAAAAAGTAAACTTTGCGCGTTTTCTGCATTCACGCGCCCATTTTCACCCTTGATTTACTCAACCGTTCAGATCCCTTGATTTTAAACCCTTTTAAAACCACCAAATCGTCTCTTCAAGTTACCCACCTACAATTCATCTTCTCCGGCGATTTTACTCTTGAAACTTCTGCTTTTCTTCTGTGCTTGCTACCATGGCTCCCAAAGTTGCTACCGCTAAGGTAACTCTCCCTGAAGACATTTTTCCCAAGATTCCCCTCTCTTCCATTTGTTTCAAAGACAACAACTACCCCGCTGATCTCGCTGTTCCTCCTTCATCCTCACCTCTTCACCAAATCATGTCCTATCTCCATAACTACCCGTTGAAATTTGCCCTCTATGCAAAAGTTCCAATGTTCGAGGAACATCTCTGTGAGTTTTGGATGACAGCTGAAGTCATCAACCCTAAAACCTCTGGCCAGAGCATTCATTTCAGCATGCTCTCCGGCAGTAAACCCACTAAAATCTCCAAAGATTTCCTTGCTACTATTCTGCATCTTCCCCGCCAGGACCTTACTCCACCCACTACAAATGCGAAGGATCTTCTATTCTCCTTCTTTGAGTATGCTGATGAGCACAAGGTAAAAGGAAACTCAATGGTCCGCACTCGTCTCTCAAAGGAGTGGAACTGTCTTATTGCTCATCTGAAATTCTACATGACAAACAAAACTGGTGGTCTCGATCAAGTCAATGAATCGGTCCTAAAGATGGCTTGTGCCATAATTCATGGTCACAACATTGACTATGCTGAACTGATCTTGGACAGTCTTGTGGTCTCTCTGACTACACGCTCTAGGTCTCAACACATTCCCTTCCCAAGGTTTGTGTCACTAATCATCTACTCTCTGCTGACAACTGAAGAATACAACTCTGCTTCGGTTCTGATTCCCTCACCTACTTTGTCGGGATCAGTGTGGACAGGCTCAACTTCAGCCTTCAATCCGGCACTCACTGCTTCAATGATCAGATTTGTATCTATGAATCCTTCATCTGCTATTCCTCTACCATTTTCAGGTTTATCATCTGAAACTGTACCCTCTCAACCTCTAAAACCTGTGCTTCCTTCTTCCCTTCCCAAAACCAAGAAAAGAAAAATGATGTCCAGCTCATCCAAACCTGTAATTAAATCATCAGTGGCTCCCATTGCTCCAGTCAAATCAACCACCACAGCTAAACGAAATAAGCCTCCATTCCCTCTACTCCCATCCTCTCCTATTCTGCTTCTGGTGAGGAATCGGCTGATGAGACTCCTCTAGTCATAAGGAAGGTTCAGATTCAGAAATCGAAGCCCATCGATGCTGCCCAGGTAAAATCTCCTTTACTCTCTGTTACAAAGCTTATTACGACTGATGAAGAGTTAGCTCAAACCACAGTTGTCACTGAAGTCCTATATCTACAAGTTCAGGACACTGATAAAGACCAGTCATCCAAGACTTTCAAATCCCCAACCAATGAGTTTGCTAGCATACCCTCTACAACTCAGGTACCACCAGTTCAGGGATCTACCATTCCTGATACTGTTGTAATTCCCCCACTATTCCTTGATGTGTTAGTACGCCCAACTGATATTATGGATATCGACAATGCACATGATGTGTCAGCAAATCAACCAACTGACCCTGATGCACAGCTCCTTACCAATGACGAAACTACACTTCCCCTAGTTTCTGAGGTCCCATTAGTTCATGACCCTTCAGTCCACCCTGAAGATGAAACTACCCCCAAGTCCCTTGATGTGTCACAAAACCCAACTGACACTATGTATTTACCTACGGCAGGTGATTTATCAGTTCCACACCAAACTGAGATTGATGCCTAATCTCCCACAATCAATGACACTTGAGTTCCACCCTCTTCAGTTGAGATTACCACTGCTAATGAAGACACAGTCAAAGAACAGACTGTAACTGAAGCACAATCGCCCAAAGCCCTTGATGCATCAGTCACACCCACTGGTGTTATGGCTTCCCAATCCATACTTGACAAATTCTTTGATCTCTCCTCCTCTCCTCAAACAAATGTCAATCCTTTTGATGATATTGATGCTTTTGATTTTCTTCAATCCCCTAAGTCTGTACAGTCTCAACACTCTGAGCCTTTAGTAGACATCACATCCTCTCTGCAAAGTCTATCTGAAATTCTTCTTTCTGTTTCTCAGTTAGTTAAAACAAATTCTTTTAATGTTGCTTGCATTATGAATAATCAAACCAAGTTTGAAAGTGAGTTCAAATCTGTTGTTGACTCTCTTACCCATCACCTCACATCTCTTACCACAACCATCGATAGCCATAATTAGATACGCCTAGGGATGTTCAAACAGTTTCACAGTCTTGTCACCTCCATGGCTGACTCTGCCACCGTTGAATTTTCCAAACTCAATTCCCAAGTTTCCTCCCTTTCACAATCTGTACATTCCCTTTCCTCTAAAGTCGATAAATTCCATGCTGTAAATCTCTCTGAATTAATCATATACAGGAATTATTTGCTCCTTCCTTTTTAGGGCTCTCAAATCAGATTCTTGCCTTGTCCAGGTCAATAGAAGCTTCAGGTACCTCTACTGCTTCTAAGGGGGAGAAAATAAGACGACAATCCAAAATCTGTTAGATAATAAGGAAGAAAGCCATTGCTGACAGAAAGTACTACGAACTTTAACTTTCACTACTTAGTTGAAATAATAGATCAGTTGATCATTTTTGCTAAGACTCAGTTGATACCTATTGCTCAGCTGATCATACAAATGCTCAGTTGATCAATAGTTATCTTAGGAAGGCATAAGCTTATGTATTGATATGATCAGTTGACCAAGTATACTCAGCTGATCATTTTAATACATCAGTTTATGTAGGATGATGACTTGTGCTTAGAAAGACTTACTTAGCTAACGCTCTAGGCCTCAGCTTATCCAATATTCACTCAGCTGATGGTATAGCTGATTAAGATCCTTGCTCAGTTGATGGTGTAAACACTCAGCTGATTAATTTTCTTCACTCAGCTGATTGATGATTTTCCTCAGTTGATGGTCTTCTACACTTTTCTTCATCTAATAGCTGATGCTCTTGAGTAGTGGCTGCTTATCAGCTGATGGTTTCATACTTAGCATATTTTTCTTGAATCTGATTCAAACAACACATGTTTGTATACTTTCTAAGTCATACTGAAGATAGGGTTTGGTTATCATCAAATTCTATGTTTTAAGATAGGCAGGGTTGATTATTAGAGTGAAGTGATTATCTCCCCAACATTTATAATATTATGTGTGTGTGTGTGTATAAGGAAAAGTTCAAATGAGAACTGTTTTTCGTACGAGAACTATAAGAACCAATTTGAGCCATCCAATTCCCCCTCCTTCAATTGGATTGTCCACCCATGAATTCCTTACATGCACCTTGCCACACTCAACCCCCCCACCACAATTTTCGTCCATGAATTTCACTTACGACTTGAATGACCAAGATTAGTTCTCGCACTTTTCGCAAATAAATACTTTTTGTTCGAACCCTCACCTATATATATATATATAGACACACACACACACACACACACACACTAGCATAGTACCCGCGCAATGCAGCAACTAAAACTAATTTCTACTAGATAACATGTTCGTTTTTTAATAACGCAAGACTATAATATCACGTATTATAATGACATTGAACCATTTTCGCTCACAATGTATCCATTTTCTTTCACATGTTTTCATTCTTTTATTTCACTTTTCTTTATAACTCTTTTATTAATTTTAAAAAACAATAAAATGAGAAACCAAAAGAATATTAAATCTATTATAATTATTTTTGTTTTAATCACACGAATCATTTAAAAAACCTAAAAATATCTATAAATTTAAGTTAAATGTTATTAGGTTTGTAAGTTCTAGTTATATGTATTTTCTAACACTTAAATTAACATATGTGTTATATGATAAAATATTTAAACTATTATTTTTATGAAGATCATTTTTATTTAATTTTTAATTTGTATTTAATATCATATAGGTTGAAAATTAATTTGCATTGACTTGACTTTTTTAAACACTATTTATTATGGAATGTTTAGTTATAAAAATGGTATTTAAGAATATAAATAACTCTACATAATAGTTTTCTTATAAGGTTAAATAAGGGGTAAATTAGTAATTTTAAATTACTTAAAATTAAGAGATTTTAATGACTTAAATGTTTTATAATATAGTATATATATCTTACTTCTTTATAATACATTTACAACCTTAAAAACTCTTAATTTTAAGTAACTTAAATGTACTAAAATACCCCTTCTTAACAATTTATTCTCTCTCCTAATTACTTTAACTTTTAAAATATCCCTTTTAATACGTTCAAGTTACTTAAAATTAAGAGTTTTTAAGGGTATAAATGCATTATAAAAGAGTAAGATATATATATATATATATATATATATATATATATATATATATATATATATATATATTCCAAATGCACTTTGAGAAAGTACAAGAACTAAGTGGATTAGGTAACGAAATGCAATAACATTATTTAAAGAACAAAAGTTGAAGGTTTTGTCTATGATACTCGGAAGAGTTAAATTAATTTTAAAATTCTTGAACACGCAAATTTAAGAAAATAGCACGCGTAAACGTGATTATATTCGAATTAACAAATTAACAAGAAGTATATATACTCGTATTTCATTAGCTAGTGAGAAAGAGTAATTATTTTTTAAAATATATTCTAAATATATAATTGTTTTAAAATCAAAATCAAGTTACTAAAATGCTATTTGGAAAAGTAAATCTTAATTATGACATATCTCCAATAACATTATGAAACAAATTTCCAATAATGCATTTATTGTATGGATTTAATATCACTTTTAAATTTAGATAGTATATATTACTATATATGTTTCCTTTTGATTTGGGATGCATTTAATAAATACAATTGTAATATGAATATATATATATATATATATATATATATATATATATATATATATATATAGAGTTAGGATCAAATTAGAATATCATTTAATGTGAAAACTTAAAGAAACAGTTTATAGCTCTTGAATGATATTTATTTAATGACTGATTTTAATGATTTGGTTTAATTAAGGTATGTTGATTTTATATCTCTTATTTATTTAATTAAATAATTGACTTACAAGTGTTCTTCTTATTCTCCATTTAACATGTGCTTTTATCGGATCCCTCCTCATATATATATATCATTAAAATATATTTGAGATGATAATAATATTTGTATAAAAAATTCTATTTTTATTCTTACTAAATGTTTCTACTTTATCATCTTAGTCACAAATAATGACATCTGAAATAAATTAATTTTATTTATTCACATCCTTCCTTAATTTAGATACTTGTATTAAACAAATGATTATGAAAATTAGTATAAAGATAAAGTAGAAGGATATATATCATCTTATATTTGTAAATATGCATCACATATATGTATACACACATACATACATATTAGTGGGAAGGAGAAAGAGACCTCAGAGAGCAGGGAGAGGGGGTGTGTAACTAAGAGAAGGGAATCAAAATATTTCCAAACACTCACAGACAAAGGAGCTTCAGAAGAGAGAAAAAAAGAAAGCAATCTTTGCTTTAGCACCCCACAAACAAAAAAGCAACCAAATTTCAAACCACCCTCCCACCCATACATTATATTCATACACATCAAGCTAGCTAGATCTCTCTTTCTCTACACACACATATACATACAGACACATATGTTTATATATATATTTATATACACACATGTGTACCCTGTGACCAAATAAAAGGAGGGTGGATCTTAATTTAGCAAAACTTGAAACCCCATAATATGTTCCTTGTTTCTCTCTTATCCAGTGTTTTAGGACAGAAATTATTCACAAAACTAACCTCCCGTTTTGCCATTTTTCTTGGAATTAATTCCGTAGTACCATTCTAAAGACGCGTCTTTTGATTTTTTCTTGCTTCTTTCCTTATTTAGTTTCTGAACTTGATAACATAATGCGTCTATGTGAATGTGTATTTTTCCAGAAACTTAACTTCACACACACACACACACATACACATATATATACAGACGGAAATTCTTCTTCTTTATTGGATGTTGATCATATATATCTTTTTAATTATCAGGATTTGGTTCTGGAGGGCTAAGGTTTTCAACACGTGTACGCGCATATATACATGATGAGTGTGAATATATGCCTGGCTCCCTGTATGCCATTTGTAGAGCTCCTCGATAGATTGATGGTCTCTGTGCATGGCGTATGAGGAGCCAAGCATATACCCCGGCCATCTTTAATATATATATATATATATATTATATTTATGTATGTGTGTATTGGCCGGTTGATTGAAGCCCAAAAGAGCAAATTAAGCATCTCCAGTGATCGAAGCTGATCAGGTAGAGTTTCTTCATCATCTTTTTCACCATTGCAATTAAGTTTGTTATGCTTCGATTTCTTACTCATACATAGTGATTTTAAGTTTTTCCATTTATTATTCATTTGATTTGATTGATTATTTGTGGGATTTTTCGTTGTATATATATATATGTGTGTGTGTGTGTTTGTGTGCGTGTGTGTGTATTTAGATGATGAGTCTGTTCAGTGTATATGTGTGTGTGTTGTCATGGAAATTAAAGAAAAAGAAGGATAAGAAAGTTTAGGTCAAATTAAGTTTAAAGTTAGGATCGATCTTTTCAAACAATCAAATTATTGAAGACGAAATGTATGTTTAATCAAGTGTAAATAGAACGGTTTGTTTGTCAAAATGATTTTCTATTATTTAATTTCAAATTTTAGTTAATTACTGCATTTAATTTATTACATGTGATTTTTATTATTGTTATCGTAATGTTGTCGGTAATTATTAATGTTTTACTATATTAAATACAAATAGAAATTACTTTATGTGTCCTTATTTAATTTTACAGACCAATTTAATATTCTGTTGTTACTTGGCGATCCATATTCTATTCCTCTAGTTTCATTTCATTTGTGTCTCGTATGATGTTTCTATGATATTTAGGGTGTAATCGAGCCAAGTTAGCTTGCGAGCTACTCAAGATCGACTTAAAAAATAATCGAAATCGACTCGAGGTGAATTAAGTCGAGCTCGAACTACTCGAGTAGGGTTTCGAGTCAAGTTTGAGCTGTGAAATACTCATCTCGTCAGGCTCGCAATCCTAATCAAGCTTGTACTAAATTACTATTTTACCCTTTTACATATACATTATTTACTTTTATTCCATTGGTAGCTAGCTGTTAATTGTTGTTCAAAAATGTGAAATTTAAGTTCCACAATGTATTGTAAGATTTGTTGCTACAAAATTTTATTAAATTAAAGTTAAATCGAGTCGAGCTTGAGCTTGAAAATTAAAGCTCAACCGAGCTCGAGTCGAGTTACAAGCATCGAGCTTTGGAATCGAGTCAAGCTCGAGGTTGGCACTGTGTCAGCTCGGCTTAGCTCGGTTACACCCCTAATGGTATCTGGTACTTTTTGTTTATGGTTTCCCACAAGATTGTGGGTTTTAGTCAGATAGTAGATAAAATGGTGTAAGATTAGATTTAGGTTTAGAGAGTATATGTATGTATGTATTTAGCCGTTCGGAACAAAAATTGTGTCATATATGGCATTTGATATTTATTAGGATAGGGTGAGGATCCAATAGAAACGGTTCCTAAAATAAGAACTTTAGGAACACTGTATCAAGTCTATAAAATCATTGCATCAAACTTAAAATCATTGCATAATATCTAAAAAACATGGAGTTCTCTTAAAATTAGTCCATTATGCATGAATTAATTGGTGGATTCTCATTTAAGAACCAATACATCTTGTCTAAAAATATTGCATCTAGTATAAAATCACCGCATCTTGTATAAAAACACTGCATCTAAAACCTAATACATTTTAAAAAACTGATCTATCAAGAATTCATAAAATTAAAATGTTTTTGTTGAAAATTACATGTTTACAGCCGTAGTTGTTGACTTCCATGAATATCCAACATGCATAAATGTAATATTTTCATGAAATTGAAGTGGCAGTTGATCGTTCGCAGGTTCGCAATGAAGATATTGCTCGCAATTGATCCTTTATCTATTAGGATAAATATTTTTTTATGTACATTTTTTAAGGAGAGCGTATGTTTAGATACCATTTATCTTTCACATATCGAATTAAAATTTTCAAACCACATTTTGTGATATATGATATAAGATAATAGATCTTATTTTTTTGAAAACAAAAGACAAATATACTTGTGTATACGTATGGTGTATCTTTAGATAGACATGCATGCTGAGAAGCAAATTAGTATAGGTGTGTGTATGTGACGGATGGATTGCATCTATAAAAGTGAACATGAGGGGCGGACCCAAGGATATTCGAATGGGGTCACAGGACATCATTCAGTTTTGTATGCGTAATGTAAATTTTGATCTCACGTAATGTAAATTTTGATTTTTTCGAGATGGTGATACCATCAATTTCAAATTTTAGGTCCGGTGCTACCATCCATTTCAAATCCTGGATCCGCCCCTGATGAACATAGTGGGAAATTAAGGAGGTGGGCAGCGGTTGGGAGGTTTAGCGCCACGGTCATCACTAGAGCCAAACCATCGTGCCCTCATGGCGCTGGAGTGGCTATTGTGCAGTGTGGTTGAAAGTGGGATCCATAGCTTACCTATCTATCTATCTCTCTCTCTTTCCTTTCTTTTTTTATCTTGTTTATCTCTCTTCTTTTCTTTTTCTTTTTTAATTTCTCTATCTCTATCTCTCTCTTCCTTTTTTTTTCTTTTTTTAATCTTTAATTATGTAGCGGATTATTAAGTAGATTACATAATTTGATGTGGTGAATAGTAATCAATACGAGGTTAAGTGATGAGTTGAATGGTGAAAGAAAAAAGACAATGTGGTTGTGTGGTGTGATAGGTGTAGTAGGAGGTAACCACTCGGTCCAGTATCACTCTATGTTTAATATGATATGCATATTGTCTTCTTTTTTATAATAAAATGAACTTTGAATCGCTTTAAAGATGATTTAGGGGCACAAACAGAAAATATATTGTTTTATTTCTTCCTGCAATTTTGTGTTGGATCTGTAGGTATTGCCTTTGTAGTGTAAAACTGGAAGAGCAGAAACTAATGTGGCTTCGCTATATTTACGTCTCCAACACCAAGAAATGTTAGCTCCAACGTAGTACTCTTTATAAACCTACTTGCAAGGACACACTTCTTTTCATATACGAGAATTTAGGAGAAATTCGTAAAATAGTAACCAAATTTGAAAATTGTTTCACCGAAGGTGATGATTCATACACAACAAAAATTATCCATATACAACAATTTATGTATTATCAAGTACTTGTATCATCATGTGTTATTAAATATTTGTAATTGTTGTGTACGGACAAAATTTGTTATGTACGAATAAGCTCATTTCCACCATGATCACTCACCCTTTTATTTCATATTATGAAATTTTACATAGGTGACCTTGGTAATATAGTTTTCAAACTTGGTTACTATTATATGAAATAAACCCGATAATTAACTAGGTTTACTAATATATAAAAGTATTTTGTAAAGTTATCAAAAACCATATAGAAAACCATCTTTTCTATTATTCTTTCATGTGAGATAGAGAAACTCAAGAAAATGAAAGTGTGGAAATTTTTCACAAGAGTACTCCACAACACACCAAGAACCAAGAACATACAACTTACTAAAAGGGAGGACCTCTTAGGCCTTTTTATGGTTGAAATGTATACTCTTTTTGTTGGTTGATTACTAAAAGTAGCTCTTTTGTGTCGAAACAACTCATGGGAAATTCGTGAAAAAGACCATTTCTCATGGAATTTGGTGGTTGGTAAAAGCTTCAACCAAAACCGCTTCCTATAGACTTCATCCGTGAAAATCTCTTAGAAAATTTCCTACGGTTTTGCGACGACTAGTTTTTAAGGGATTTCCAATGATATATGTTTCATAAAATTGGAAAGAGATTTCTTATAGAGTTAAATAGTTAATTACCTAACTCATACACCAACACATACTCTCGCATTCACATACATTTCCCCACATAAATCACTTATATGAGGAACTCAAACATCCATTTAGGGTTTGATCATGAAGCCATTAATATGTAGTTCTTATACATCTACACAATGTAGTTTTTCCATCAAAAAATAGCTATGATGGTTCATTATGTCATTTACGTAAAGTTAAAGGTGTAACAAATAACTCTACCATATATACAAATATTATTGCTAAATGGTCCACGGGCACGTACTCTTAAAAAAAGAAATTTTCTTACATTCTTCCACTTGGCTGTAAGAGCATTTATATGTAGACTAATACCGATTTGGCGAAAAGAAGCTAGTTCGTCAATAGTACCAAGGCAACATCATATATATAGCCTAATGTAAAGTAGTACATTAACTACAACATAACGTATGGTCTAATCTAAAACCCATTTTAACTGCATGATCTTGAATACTTTGGGTTGTAAATCTTTTTTGTTGGTGTAATATATGTGCAATATGTGTTGGAGTGTTCAAATTAGAACCATTATCGGATGTAATCAAGTATGTGTGAGGATGATTAGTTTATAAGATAAATTAATCTAAGATAAATAAATAATAAAATGTTTTTATTATTTACGAGTAAAATTAACCTGATTTAAATATTGGTATAATATTTATTTTGGCAGTAGTTTGTATTAACTACCCAAACCTAAAGGTTTTTAATGGTTTTCTTGAGTAATAAGTTTGAGTTTTGTACTAAAACTTATTAAGGATATATAAGATAAGTTATCAAAAAAAATTACAACTAACCCAAAAGGTTCTCTCCCTCTATCCCTCTCGTTTTCAGCCGTACACAAACACACACGCACACACTAAATCCGACTCCAAGTTCGTGAGTTGCAAGGTTTAGTGAATCCTTTATGCGGTCTAGTAGCATAGTTCGTAAATATGCTATGATGGTATAAATCTCTCTAGCATCCAAGGTCTAAAGAACAACTTCAAAGGTTGGTTTTTATGATATACTCTTGTTCTTAGTTTTATTAGTTTTTATATGGAATACAATGGATAGTTGTTGGGGTTTTTACTTAAAATTAATCACATTTATATTTCGGTTTTGCATGATTAATGAAGTGTTTTTTGAACCTTAAAAACCTAACAATGATATCATAGCCATGTCTATTTTTGTTTGGATTTCTTGTATCTTGATAAGAAGATTTAAGGATCAGGTTTTGTTTTTGATTTTGGTATATATAGTTGTTTACGTTTTAGTTTAAAATTTTATAAAATCAAAGTACATGATCTTTATTGTTTTAGATTTGTTTGGGATTAAAATTATGTTTGTTACGTGTTTGGGACCAAAATCAAAAAACCAAGAAGTGGGATATGACCCACAACCGGAACCATGGCCTAGTCTAGTTTGGATTGGGTCGATGTATATCGGTTAGCCGGGCCTTGGACTGTGACGTTGGGCTTCGGCCCAAGCTATGTGCCTCAATTGGATAGGGCCTTGAGTCCGAGTCGGTTTCCGAAAGAAAGTGGGCGTCAGCCAAAGTTCATGTTGGAAGAATGAGTTTAAAACAGGGTTAAGAAAAACAATAAATTCTTGAATAATTTCGTGGATCGTGCTTAATACATTTTTCGTAATCTGTAATTCGACCCTTATGTCTTGGGTGTTACGAATTCAGATATAGGATAATCCAAGAAACTTGATTTGAATCATAGGCTTAATTCAAATCCAAACACATAATATTTTTGCTTTGATTTTCGTTTTCAAGATACTATTTCGACTATGAAATCGTATTTCCTTCCTTTGCTCTTCTCTCGTTTTCTTGATTTTCGTATATTGCACCAAAACCGAACACTCCTATTTATAGGAATAAAATAGGCGGTTATTTGGCGGTTACGGGCAGGGCGGTTGACCGGTGATTATCAGTGGCATTTATCGGCGGCGGTTGGCAGCGGTTATTCATATATATATATATATATATATATATATATATATATATATATATAGATACTAGTAGGGTACCCGCGCAATGCGACGGCGGTGAATAAAGACGAGGTTGTGATGAGTTTTGTGTAGAATAATCACAATATATTTCTTGAATGTAGAATAAGGCTATAATTTGTACTGATATGTTGTGGTTTGTTCACTAAATATGGTGTCCTAAGAAATTGCTGTCTTGTATAGTATATACAATCCATCACATGCATTCTAATTCTACATTGATTAATTTTTATGAATCGGATGTTATAAATATGGTTTGTAGTCTCTAAAGTAGTTTTTGTGAGAGAATTTTTAGGTAATAATTCATTATTAGTAATCTTATCATACAATCTTGTGCATATGAAGTTGTAAATAGATTTGGGATGAGAAATTGTAATAGAGTATAAAGTAATGATAATCATAATTGCAATTTAAGAGTAATAATTAATATTAATATTAATAAGTAATATATTTTGATAATTACAGAAGTATTTTTAACATATAATAATTGATATTTTGAGAATCAATCTTTTGGCTTTTCTATATTGTAAATATATTTGGCTTTAAGAATTTTAATAATTAGAAGAATCAATAAACATACAACATATTGAAGTAGGTAAAACAATAAAAAGTGTATTTTATTATAAAAACTTACATTGTTGTAAATGAGAAATACTTGAATTCTCCCTCATTGTATTATGGTATTGTTGGATTTCTTAGGAATCTTCATATAGAATCTTGTACATATGAAATTGTAAATAGATTAATAGAAATATAGAATATAAAGTAATGATAAATCATAATTATGACTTAAGAATAATAATTAATATTGATGAGTAATAAATTTTGATATTTAAATTAGTATTGTTAATCTATAATAATTGATATTTTAATAATAAATAATAATTGCTATTTAATAGTAATAATTATCATTAATGTCTATTAAATTTGTGTAGTTTAATATATGTCTTAGGTTATTCTAGTAAAATATAAGTTACAAATAATTTATCAAAAATATATAACAATTATGGACATGGGTAAAAATTTATAATTTTATAGTTACATGTTGCTATTTAAGTGTAATAATTAACATTAATGTGTAATAAATTCGAATTGTTTTATAGGTATTGTTATGTGACTATAGTAACATATAAGTTACAATAACATTTTCAATAGAGATGACGTAAATCATTATCAAGGTCAGTTAATAATTCCATACATGAAAACTGATAATTTAAAACTAAAACCAAAGTATATTATTTTCAGATGATCTAATTATCATATGGTAAAATAGATTAGTGTTTTGGGAAATACAATCAAAGATAACTATGCTACTTATTTGATAAAAGTCAAAAACATTTTCGAGCCACCTTATGAGTCACAATTTCACAATCATCACTGTTTATTTGTATAGTCATCCTACACTAAAATTAGGAAATCATCGTATAACAAAGCCGAAATACAAACATATTATGTGAAGAGATTAATTGAACAATACACACATATATACTAACACACAACACAAAGAACTTAATAATTTCAAACATAAAACCTTATATTTTAAAACTTAAACCAAAGAGCTTAATAATTCTAAACATGAAAACTTATATTTTAAAACTCAAACCAAAGTATATTATTTCCAAATGATCTAATTATCATACGATGAAATAGATTAGTGTTTGAGAAATACTACCAAAGATAATTAACCTACATATTTTATAAAAGTAAAAAACAAAAGTCATTAATCTAAACGGTAACCATCTCAAATCCTTTAAACTTTTTCTTTCTTCACAAAAACAAGCTTCATATTCACAAGAGTAGATCCTTCTGCATCTCATCTTTGTCATAAATATTGTGACGTTTACTGGATGGACCCGTGGTATTTGTTTTCAACCCAACCTTAGGACTCACAATTTCACAATCATCACTATCAATCACAACTTGGTTGTTTGTATCGTCATCCTACATTAAAATTAGGAAAAAAAATAAAGTAAGCTTCATAATTCCTTGTACTCTTTATGTACTTATCATTGTTAAATAACCATGGTTAAAGACATAAAATAACTTCAATAATTCAACCTCCATATTCATCACTTAGATTAAAAACAGTGAAAACAACAATGATAACATTCTTCACCTACAAAGCATAAAGTTTAATTTTCATAGGTAAAGAATAAAAGATTTAGCACAAAGTGAACTTCATTCTAACTAAACAAACTACCTCACTAATATCGTCATTACCTTTGAACAAAAAGCGAATAAAAAATAAAGCTTTCGAATTTAAAAACCTTCTATTGGAGCTCAAATGAAAACGATTTAACACAAACAATAAACTTTCTTTTTAAAAACCTTCTTTTTGTTGGTTCACTTACAAAGCATAAAGGTCAATTTTCATAGGTAAATAATAAAATATTTAACACAAATAATAAACTTCATTCAAACTAAACAAATTACCTCACTAATATCGTCATTATCTTTGAATAAAAAGCGTAGAAAGAAGGAAGCTTTAAAATTTATAAACCTTCGGCTGGAGCTCAAATGAGAACAACAATAAAAACTTTTTTCACTTACAAAACATAAAGGTCAATTTCCATAGGTAAATAATAAAAGATTTAACACAAATAATAAACTTCATTCAAACTAAACAAATTACCTTACTAATATCGTCATTATCTTTGAACAAAAAGCGTAGAAAGAATGAAGCTTTAAAATTTATAAACCTTCGGCTGGAGCTCAAATGTTACTACTTTCTTCACCTACAAATCATAAAGATCAATTTTCATACGTAAAGAATAAAATACTTAGCACAAATAGTGAACTTCATTCCAACTAAACAAACCACTTCACTAATATCATCATTATCTTTGAACAAAAAGCCAAGAAAGAAAGAAGGAAGCTTTCGAATTTATAGACCTTAGGGGATTATGGAAAAACACTAATTGCACAACTCTACCTCATTAATACACTAATTACATAATTGATATTCTTAGTTGTAACCGACGGTAGAGTATTAAAGAAGAACACTATTTACATAACTTTACCTTACAAATTCATCTTGGTAGCACTTTAAGCCCAAACTTCTAATTTGGTGCCACGTCATTCATCCACTAATCCTAATTGACTTAGATTCAAAAATTAGGGATCAATGAAGGATGCCACATAGGATAGAAAGGTTATTAAGTTATAAGAGATATAGATGTTTATAAAATTTAACTCTTTGACTCTTTCATTTGTTTGGTGTTTGTGAAATCTCTTGAACTTGATTTATTGAAAACAGAAATTTAGGCGATTTCATGAATCAAAAGTTAATATTAAAAATATATGATTAGACTTAATTTAGTTATAAGTATAGTGATCTCATGAATCAAAAGTTAATATTAAAAATATATGGTTAGAAATAATTAAATTATAAGTATTGATTTAAATTTATTAATTGTCGGTTATGTTTTTAATATTTATTTGTTTAAATTCATTAATTGTGGACTTAAAGAAGGGGTAAAGGAGAGGTATAAAGGAGGGGTATTTTAGTAAATTTACTCTTCTTAAAATTAAGAGTTTTTTAGGTGGTAAATGCATTATATAGGAGTAATATATATACATATATATATATAGGAGAGGGTTCAAACGAGAACTGTTTTTTGTACGAGAACTGCGAGAACCAATCTTGACCGTTCATTTTGGATAATGAAATTCATGGATGAAGAGTGTGGGAGGATTGAGTGTGAAAGGGTGCATGTAAGGAATTCATGGGTGGGCAATCCAATTAAAGGAGGGGGAATTGGACGGCTAAGATTGGTTCTAGCGGTTCTCATACGAAAAACAATTCTCGTTTTAACTTTTGCCTATATATATATAGGGTATGGTTATTGTAAGAGTGGTTTAAAGGTAAGAGAGGTAAGAGGAAATATGAACTGTTAGATTCACAATAAAAGTCAACAAGATAAGATCAAAACGGATGAAATCAAGTCAAAATTAAATGAGGCATAAGGGTAAAATAGGAAGAACAATGATTAATAAATACTAACAGACTGCCAGCAACGAGAAATCAGGAACATGGAATACAACACTGATGCATAAGTTTATTAAAAATTGATAGACGTTGCTTACAAATATGATGAAAATAAACGAAAATTGATGCATAATATTGATTTACGATATACATAAACAATTAAAGATTCAAACTTGCAGCAAAAATAACAAAAATTGATGCTTAATTTCAATCCAAAATTGATAATCATGTATACACAAAATAACATAGACATCGCATACAGATTGATGAACACCCTCAAAGCAGTTACAATTTTATGAACAAAATGATGAACGCCTTTATACGTAGGTTACAAATTGATGAAATATCTCTTTACAAGTTTTGTGAACAGGTTGATGAACATGGTAGGTTATCTCTCATTGACATAGGTGAAAAATGTGAAATACACACTCAACGAAACAGAAGCATAATATCGTTGATCTATGCCTTGATGGAAACCTGGCACATGAGAACTCGACATAATTGTAGAGGTAACAATTATAAGAGTAGGGTTATTGTAAGAGGTAGCAATTATAAGAGGTGATTATGAGCCGTTTGATTAACAAAAAAAGTCAATAATTTTTGGTCAAAATTTAATGCTTTGACGTCAAATAAAAACTGACGGAAGAGCAAATTAGGAAAGATAAAGATTGATGATCATATTCGTGGTTATAGGAAGAACGAGAAATCAAACATACCCGCAACATTCATTATCTAATTTGAAAATTATGCTTATATTATCTTGGTGAAATCCCGTTAAATTTTTTTGACAAAAAAGAAAATCAAGTAAAGAAGCTGGTGTACATAAGTTTCATTTTGATGAAGATAGAAAATTATAATACACTGTTACTTTAAACATAATAATTTGATGAAGACTATATGAAGTTACAGACCAACAATTTGATGAAATTATCAAATTTGATGAACAAAAAACATTGATAAACAAAAAAGTTTATAAACATCATTTCCCCAATACAAACTATCTAATTTAACATCTTTGCTCCGTAGAGTTGATTTGGTGATGACGGAAGAAGTAGATAGTACCCATGAGATATTAAGATAACTGAGAAAGTGGAGGTTACCATATTTTAAGGAAGATTTATTTAATTAGTAATTAACTATAATTATATAATACCTTTTATACCCTTTTATAAATAATACCATGTGTCATTTAGATAATACCTCTTACCCCTCTTATATTAATTTGCCTCTTACTTGATCCTAATTATATATATATATATATATATATATATATATATATATATATATAAAATCAACCCCACCAAGGGCTAGCCCCCGGACGGCCGGACCCTCGTATTCCCGATATCAACTTAGCTTATTCGAGTGTGCACACAGCACCTCCAAACTCGAATTATAACTATGTTTAGAATCGACTACTTTCATGTCGATTGTTCGTCTGTTAAGGCCTCGGCCCAAGTCAATGACCTATGGTTTGAGTTTTGTGATGATGGGTCTCGATCCTACTAAACTCATAATAGTTAGTTTCAACGTTTGAACTATTAATTCTATGTTATGAATTTTGGAATTAAGTTAACTTAAAACTGTAAGTTAACATTTTTGGTCGTAACTGAACACTAACAAATATTGATTACAAACGAATTAAGTGGTTTTAAATTATTTAAGTTGAAAATCAAGTTTCTCATCGGGTTTGATACAAATTTCTTGATTTTGTTTTTGTCATATTTGGGATGTCTAACCGAGCCTTAGATCTTGTAATTTTTTATTTTTTAGATTTAGAATAGTTTAGAATTAATATTTTTAGTATAAAGAAAAGGAGCAAGGAGTCCGAGGCCCAACGCATGGAATGGGACTAAGGCGAGCACCGATTTATAGCCGATCTCCTAAAGATCTATAAATCGTGTTTTAGTTTTCAATACGATCCGTAAAGAGGCTACCTTCCAAATATAGCACGTTTCTGCGTTGATATGCCCAAACCATCCTCTGAGACATGTGATAAATGGGTCCTAGTCTAATAAATTTAATTTTAAGTGGTATTCATTTATTAGAAGTTTTTATAATCAAATTGTTAAATTGGATTCTTTTATTTTTCTGTAGATCTAGATTTGTTCTGTTATTCCATTTTATTCACATGAAGAATCTCCTCGGCTCATCATGAGTAAGTGAAAGCTTATAGGTTCACACTTTTCGATTTGACAGTTGCACTTTAGAAATCTCTTAAGTGCACATGGTAGCTATACATTGTAGATGAAAAGCCTATTGTGCGACCGTAAACAATTCTACGGAAAATGAGCATGATATTTATTGGAAATACGTAGACCATGAAAAAAAACGTTTTGTCTATTCCTATTCTCTCAGCGTCGTCCGAGTTTATGGATGATCTTAGGAAAAAATCTTATCACGAGTTTGTACTAGTCTTAGGGGCTGTTTATTTGCTGCTTAATGGAATCATTCAGCGCTGAATGTTGAATCATTTAACATTCAACATGTTTGATTACTGCCTATGAATGAAGAATGTGTTGAATGATTCAGCATAATAATGCTGAATCATTCTACCTTAAAGTACATTCTGAATCATTAATCATCAAGTATTTTATCCTAATACTCATTCTTTCACATTTTGTCTTGTTAAACAATCATATCTTATAATGTAATATATCACTATTAAGGTTAAAATGATAATTTCTATCATTCGGATTGTTCATTCAGAACCTTTATCAAACATATCACATTTAGAGGCAGATTTGTAATATCCTCATTTTCGAGATAGCAATTAATTGATGTATTAAGTGTTTTAAGATAGTCATTGAGAATAATTAAGACTACAATTTGAAGATAATGATAATGGGTTATTTAAATTGTAACAATTGATAAACATATGTATATATGTGTAACTTGACTCGAGCATTAAGTGTTAACTAATGTTAATAGATTTTATATTATGATTGCGTAATGTATTAATATTGAGTATTTAGTGCCAAGTCTTTAATAGTTGGGGGGCTTAAATGAAAAGTGTTTATATATATATATATATATATATATATTTGACCAAGGTAAGGGTCAAAGACCCATTTCTATTTGTTGGCTGGGAAGAAAGATCGAGAAGGAGAGGCAAGAGAGAGTGTGAAGCTAGAGTTTTCAAGGAAGAAAGGGAAACAAGGGTAGATCATGAGTATTTATGCTTGGATTCAAGTAATTTGATGTTTAATCTTCATTTTCTTCACATTTGAGCTTGGAGTTTGAGCAAGGAAGGAGCTAACAAGGGTGGGTTTGATGATCAAGTAAGTGTAACTATGTTTGAGTTTGATTTTAGTTTTGCTTGATGCAATTAAGGATTTAATGTTGAAATTTGTGATTATTATAATTAAATGGGTCAAACTTTTGAATTAGGGTTTAAAAACCCAAGTTAAGATGGATTATAGTTCAAAGTTTGTTTATGGATGTGTTATGAAGTCAAAGGAGTTGATTGTTTGTTGTTATTGAAGTTTGATATATAAAGAATTAGAGTTTTGGCCGATTGAACACAAGAAAATAGCAGATGGTTACTGTTTACGGAAGCTCGTGGCGCGAGATATGTGCCTCGCAGCGCGAGGTCGTCTCTTTCGCACAGAATTGATTCTAGAGAATTTCTCCCGGCGCGAGGCCCCCTGTGCATGCCAAAATCACGTTTTTGACCCCTTTTGACCTTGTATATGGTTGGGGTTTGTTTCTATTGGTTATAAAGGCTTAAGCATAGTCTTTTAAGACCCAAAATAGTGTCTAAGGCTAGATTTGAGTTAGAAATCTTGTTTTTGGTTAACTTATGTAAGTTAACTTTGTGTTTTGTGAGCATAGGTTTATGATCAAGTGTTTAAGCTTTGGTTTGGATGGGGTTGTGATCCTCATCACACCGTTAAGTGAGTACACCTTGCGGATACCCTGTTTTTGTTAAAGTTTCAAGTCATCATGATTGTGTTTTGATTGTTTGGCAAATGTTTGACGAAACTTGATTTATCAAAGGATGTGGCATATGGATTGTTTTATAATGTGTTTTCTGAGATTGATAAATGCTTGTGAAGCTTTTGAATTTAAAGAACGTGAAAATTGTGAAATCAGTATATGATGCGTTTTAAGAAAATGGTTTTCAAAGTAAGACCATTGCTCCATTTTGGAGATGGTCTATGTTAATGTTGAGTTCTAATTGTTGGTTTTGAAACATGATGCTCCATGTTGGAGTGAACTTTGATTTTGAAACAACAAACATGATTTTGAGTATTGAAAGATAGGTTTACACTTTGTGTGTATTTTGGGCATTGAGATACCAACTGTGAAATGATTTTGAGTAATGAAAGATACGTTATACTAATGATGCTTTTAGGCATTGAGATGCCAAATGTGATATCGTTTATGGAGCATTTATGCTCAAGTGATATGAACTGTGACACGTATGTGTTTTGTGATAAGCCTGTATGCTTGGATTATTTGGCCTTGTTGGCATGTGATTTATGACCCTTCGGGGTATGGGATTATGGGACCCTTCGGGGTATGTGATTTATGTGACCCTTTGGGGTATGTGATTCGGTCCGGACCACTGTGTGATATGAACTCTGTACCATAGGGTTCCTAGCCATTGAGACGTGCACAGGTTCATGTGGCTTCGGCATTTGAGGAACCGCGATGTACGGGTGGTTAAGGAATTGGTGCAGAGAGTGGAGGGGTATGTCAGTAGCCATCATGATCGTGTGGGTTCACTGGGCTGATGAGCCACCGAACCCGGGGCAACACGAGTGGATTTGGTGAACAGGGCTTACACTCCAAATAACCGTTGTATGCTGGACTGCTTCGTGCATCCCCCACCTTGACGGGGTGATGTGGTTACCCCCCATGTGGGCACGTGTTGACCGTGGCCAGCTACGACGTGGAGACATTGTGGCCCAATGGATAGACCCGCATCCTTATGTGCTTATGATGGTCCTGAGATATGATAAATATGAGTAATCTTGCAGATTCTTGTGTATAAGATATGAAGAACAATGTATGAACACAAGAAGAACACTTTACTTGAGAGAAAACACACATATGTTTGTTTCTATTAATCTGAGAAATGCAAAGGTTACCTTGCAAACTAGGTTTGCAAGGGTTTAAATACAAGTAGGCACATGGGCCTCAAGCCTCATGGGCTTTCATGATGGATTTCTCTAATCTAACATTTGGACTAGTCTATTACATACTAATGGACTAGACAATTAATATTAAATGGGCTAATAAGCCCTTACACAAGATGAACTAAACTAACAAAGCAATAATAGCAAGATAATTAAGATAGTTGCACAAGGCCTACAAACACAAATAAGTCCTAACAATCTCCTCCTTTTTTAGCCTTGTGCGTGTTCATCTGCCTCTTTGGCTTTTGTTGAATCTCTCCCATTTTGATAATGTATATATTCTTTTTCTTTCTGCATTCTTGTGAAGCTTAATGGGAATAAAATTTGATGACTTTGGAAAATTCTTGACTCTTCAATTTCTTGATGAGAACCTTGATCTTAAAGCATGCAATGACATCCTTTTTCTTCTGTCTTCCATCTCGCACCAGTAACCTGAGGTAAAACACCTTTGGTTGTTTGAACAATTTTGCATTAGTGGTTTTCAGCATTATTTTTACAGGAGTATGTCAGAAATATATGACAATTAATGCATCCTTTGTAGCACCGGGATTACATAGATTTCCCGTTAACATGTCAGTTAAAATTAACTGAGTGACCTACGTTCAGTGTTGGCTTGATGTTAGTACTGGTAGGATTTCCATCTATCACCGTAAATATCAAATCATATTACTCAAGATGTTCCGGCACTGTCATAGACAGGCAATTGATTCCATACGTGTCTTAGAAGAAAATAATATTACAATTAGTTCTAGGCTCAATAAGTGCATGAAAGAAGACGGGGACCGGAGCTACATGTCCTCCTTGTTTCAATATCAACAATCTCCAAATGAGATGTCAATAGAAATGTGCTATTTTTCCGTGAAAAGTTGAAACAATTATCTTTTAAGAGATAATTGAGTAGCTGGGTAGGGTAAGTGCATTGTATCACTAGGTCCATGATGTCTATTTCAATACCAGTATAAAACTAGTAGTAGATGTGGCTACCCAGATTGACACTGTTTAGTGAGGATCTTTCTTTTCTTTTGATCCTGTCTCACCCTCAGCTCTCTTCTTATTTTTCAACTTCTCCCTCGATCTCTCTTTCCAGAATGAAATATTTGTATCTATGTTTGGATACACTAGGACACTTGTTCTTTGATGGTATGAGCAATCATGATGAATGCTTGTCAACAAGAATGATTTTTAAGAATGAATATGTTGAAAACGATTGTTAAGAAAGATTTTCTCATGAAAGCTCAAGTCATTTGTTGATCATGTGCACCCCCATCTCCTGTTCCATCCCTCTCTATTTCAATCTACCTCTGCACACCAACCAGTATCCCGTGATAACTGATTCTGCTCACCTATTTGACATATAAACCTTGACGATCTCGTCTAAAGTATGGTGAGCTCCTGGGTTAGGTCTTTCCGGTTTTGGATTGACCATAGGAGTATAAAATGCCTACACTCTCTCACGCATAGTGCCATTTTGATCATTTGTACTTTGACAAATATGACAGTGACACACGAATGAACGGTTTATGTGGAAGGAAAACACAATGCTATAAGAGATGCAAAGAGAAAAGATCTTGCAAAAGATCAACAAGGAACAAGTAAGGTATATGATTTGATCAATAAGTGTATACCTTCTTGCAATAAAAATAAACTTTGAAAAGGAAAATATTTTTAGGTTTTTGAAATATTTGAATGTTTTAAAATATTCTGATTTCTCCCCCTACACGAATGCATATTAATGTATTCGTGTACACTTGAGCACTGACAAAATTACAACAAACTCCCCCTCGAATAGTGCTTGTTTCATTGATGCAAGTGAGGTAGAGAGTTGTTGAATTTTCTCCCCCTACGCGAATGCATGGAAATGTATTCGTGTAGTTTTATGACAATGACACTCCCCCTAGAACCTAGCGCCTTTATTCTTTTTTTTATTTTTATTTTTCATGAAGTGCATCCGTCATAGAAGTCTTGTTCCCGGTCATATGTTAGGGACAGCCGGAGTCCAAGTACCACCTGTTACATACCTGCACATGGAATATAACAACATTTTAGGTACCCAGTTTGAGCTGGGTCCTTTCACGTTAGCGCATTTATCAACGGAATTTGATTTTGTTTTACGTAATGGTTCCGTTGATTTGGTGATTGGAACCCATATGCATTTAGGAGACGGTCTTTGGGTGGTTGATGGAAATGCCTGCACTTTTGATGTATATGTTATGGTCGTATCTCTTTCGTTATCGATCACAACGCGGTTGAAACCCTTCGGAAGTGACACATCATCCTGGATGAATTGAAATCTGGTTGGTTTCTCTTCCGCTTTTCCATTCCACGGTTGGTGAATCATACAATTGTTTATTTGTACAGTTGGGGGTGAACTGGACTGTGGGACTCTGGGTTTTGAGTGGTTGATCGATTGATACTGCCGTTGTGGAATCTGAGCTTGCTTGGGTGTAGCTCTCTGATTGGTTTGATGATGATGATTTCCCACGGCATCTTCATTGGCGTGATTCCAATTGTTGTGGTATCGACGGTTTGGAGTCCAATTATTTATAAAAATTTTATTTGATTTTTGTTTATTGGCAAACCGTGATTGTGAGTTACTCAATTTTGACAAAGGCGTGTCAATTGATTGGAATCTTGCTCTGCTTGAGCGTCTCTTTCGCCGATAGGTTATCTTGTAACCTTTTCGATTTACGTAGGAAGCTTGTTCATGAAGTGATTCGAACGGCCTATATGATGGATCCGGTTTAATCCCACGAACCTTACGATCTTGGTCATACACACAGTGAAAGGAGCAATGTCCTTCGATACAACCATCGCTCATGCAAAACATTTCAGGTTTAACCGAACTAACAGGAGTTTTAACACGATTAACGCATATAACAGTCGAATCTTTAGAGAACAGTAAATTTGTTTGTTTAGAAAAATTAGCAGGGTAAATTAAACTGTCTTCTTGGCTTCCTTCGGCATCCTTCTCTTGATGCTTCTTCCTCCATCCCAGCACTTGCTTCTTTGCCCCATTCATGCTGGTACCTAGATACACACGTAAGTTAGATGTAGAACTTCCTAACTTATCATCGTTGGTAGTTTGTTTGCGAGGTTTTGTTGTGTGTTGTTTGGTTCGATCTGCCTTAGGCGGGGGAGGTGTTGATGAACTAGGTTCATGGACTTTTGCTTGTCCTTTTTGGGCCGTGGATTGAGGGGTGTGAGATCTGAACAACTTGTTCTTAAGTGTATTGAGATTTGATTGAAGTTTGAAAAGTTTGGTTTTCAGATTTATACACTCCCCTCTATACTCTCTGCACCTCTCTTCCGAGTTGGCTAACTCAGATTTAGTGTGGGACAATTCATCTATGATGTCGATGGTGATGGAATCCGAACATGAAAAACACTCGTTTGTGTGCACGTGGAAGATGTTTGTATCAGACGTGCTTGTTGCAGCGGAATTTGATATACGAGAGTTTACAGATTCAAGTTCACCAATTTTGTCGTATAAAATCTCAGTTTCTAACTCGTGATTGATTGACTTATTAAAAAGTTCGGTTTCAACCAATTCAAATCGGCGTTGTAACTCCATTTGAGGAATATACACACGCGGTTTTGTTTGAGTTTCAGAAACTGTTTGCAGTGATTCCATTTCAAATGGTGAATAACTAGGAAAGTAATCATTTGAAAGAAGTGGTTCAAATTCCGTTGTTTCATATGATTGATTCAGACTTTCGTAGTTATATGATGTGGAAGCTTTGGTGGAGTTATGTCTTTTGATCTCTTCCTCTGCAAGTTCTTTGGCTTGCCCCACGAATACCATTCTTCTGGTTAATCCTAGATTCATGATTTCAAAATCATACAGTTGTTTAGTAGTAATCTTATCACTTATGTGTGGATTAACAAAACCTAGACCTTCATATGTCCATTTAGAAAATTTCTTGTCTTTAGGTTTGTTCAAGAAAATGGTTTGTGCGGTTTGGTCTCGTTTTATTAACAGGTCTTCGAGACTTTTTATCTTTCAGTACAGTTGACATCTTTCTTTTTGTATGAACTTAAAATCCTCTTCTATGGATGTCCTGGCTGCTTTTAGATTATGAATGGTTACCTCATTTTCTTTTCTTAAGGTGATTAACTCATTTTCTTTAGCAGTTAATTCCTTTTGAAGTGCATCTGAAGCAGCGATTTCATTTGTGGAACTCATCTTTTTGAAATTAGGATCTTTCCTTGAAATGAATTAGTTTTCTGGAAATTTGATCGTGTGAAAAATCATATGTTTGAATTTAGTTGACCGAATTAGAGTGGAAAATGATTTTAAGATCAAGAATTTTAATTCGGAACAACGGGGTCTGGGGGCAGCACCCCTGGTAGCGGGGTCCAAGGGGTGGCAACCCCTGGCAGGGTCCAAGGGGCAGAGCCATTTAAAATGCAAGAAAATTCAAATTTTGAATTTTAAACCAAATTTTGAGCCATTTAAAATGTAAGTCGGATGAGATAAAGGTATGTGAAGGTCGGATGGCTTATGCGACTTTCGGATGGATGAAAGTCGGATGAATGGCTTATGCGACTTTCGGATGGATGAAAGTCGGATGGTTTTAGCTTATGCGACTTTCGGATGGATGAAAGTCGGATGGTTTTAGCTTATGCGACTTTCGGATGGATGAAAGTCGGATGAATGGCTTATGCGACTTTCGGATGGGTGAAAATCAGATGGATTTAGCTTATGCGACTTTCGGATGGATGAAAGTCGGATGGTTTTAGCTTATGCGACTTTCGGATGGATGAAAGTCGGATGGTTTTAGCTTATGCGACTTTCGGATGGATGAAAGTCGGATGGTTTTAGCTTATGCGACTTTCGGATGGATGAAAGTCAGATGGTTTTATCTTATATGAAAGTTGGATAACTTATCCGAAAGTCGGATCAGATGAACTTGTCTTCTTCCTCACGTATACTGTGTACGAGACAGAATTTGCAGGTCCAAAAACAGTGTTTGTAAAATTCAAAAATTTTGTTCCTAATGATTTCTCCAACCTCAAAACACTTTTCTCAATCATTTTTGGCAACAAACAACAACAAATCATTCAGATTTTTGCCAAAAACATGAAGAACACCAAGAAACTTGGAAAATGTAAAATTCAAATTTAGCTCACTAATGTTGTTTGTTTTTGAAAATAGTGATACCCAGATGATTTCTCCACCTAAAATGCTTCTAAAACACTCAAAAAACTTTGAAAAACAAGAAGATTTGAAGAAAATGATTTTTGACTCAAGTGGGTTTTTCACGTGAAGTACAGAGAGATTTTTCACACTTGATCTTTGTTTCCAGGTTATCTTGAACCAATCCAGCAAGGAGTTGGCTCTGATACCACTTGATGGTCCTCAGATATGATAAAGATGAGTAATCTTGCAGATTCTTGTGTATAAGATATGAAAACAATGTATGAACACAAGAAGAACACTTTGCTTGAGAGAAAACACAGATGTGTTTGTTTCTATTAATCTGAGAAATGCAAAGGTTACCTTGCAAACTAGGTTTGCAAGGGTTTAAATACAAGTAGGCACATGGGCCTTAAGCCTCATGGGCTTTCATGATAGATTTCTCTAATCTAACATTTGGACTAGTCTATTACATACTAATGGACTAGACAATTAATATTAAATGGGCTAAGCCCTTACACAAGATGAACTAAACTAACAAACCAATAATAGCAAGATAATTAAGATAGATGCACAAGGCCTACAAACACAAATAAGTCCTAACAGCTTATGTGTATGATTTTAAAGTATATTGATTGCCAAACTTGTATTTTCAAAAGAGAAAGGATGATGACTTGGTTTTGAAAAGACTAACGATTTTTTGGCTGTACTCACTAGCTATGTTTATACTAACAATGTGTGTAAATGTTTTATATCCGCAGGATGTCTAGAGGCCTTGGTGAGGCGGGTAGATGCCTTGGGCATGGTATTGAATTGGTTGCATTTCCGGTAATCTTGGATTTCCTACTCTTTTGATTATGGTCGTGAGATTGACTGTGGTAACACCAAAAGTTTCGGATTATATTTATTGATAACGTTTACTGTCGAAAGGTTTTATATTTTGTCGAAATATTTACAGAAAAGTAAAATGCTTCCGCAATCATGAATAAAATATGTTTTAAATTGAGATTTCGAAAAGTTTAAATTTGGTCTGAAAATCAGGGTGTTACAAGATTCATTCAGAGTTTTTGAATTATTCAGACCACAAAATCATTCGATGCTTAATCATTCTGCTTTAACAAACAACCCCTTAGAGAGCAAGTTTCAAAACTTTGCTCATGCTAGGCGTTTTCTAGCCATGAGGGATATTCTTTCACGGCAGATGAAGGCAGGCCAGTGTTCAACTCCCTTACAGTTGACTACCAAGCTTTGGTGGAAGAATATGTTAGAGGATGATGACTCGATTGATAAACTCGAAGAAATCTATTGTTGAATTTGTGTGGCAACAAGGACATAAAGGAGCACTCGTTTGACATAGAGCAGTTGGATATTGGTTCACCCAATAATATAGGTACGTTTATGATAGATTTTGCTAGTGCAATCAAGGTCATAAATAAATTTAAACATTATTGATAATGTTTTGATGATTCAATTTTAGATATGTGACCTAGCCGCCACCCCTCTAGTCATCGGAGACCACTGCCCAGTGATTACCGCCGCAGCCGCCCCATGACCCTAAAACAACAGTAAACATTATTCGTCAGACCTTATCATCCGCCATCGTCCAATCACGACCATCGCTACTTCTCTCTTGTGAAACCCACCCACAATGGAGGTCAAATCGGTGTAAGATTTGGGGTCATAGAAGTAAAAGAAACCGACCCACAGTGGACCATGACACACTATCACTTTCCTGCTAATATGGAAAACAGTTGACAATTTTAGGTTCATTCAATCTTCTTCTCCTTCGATCTTGATGACTACCGGCGAAAAGTCCGTTTTTGATGAGCATAAATTAGATTTGATGAACAAAAATCATATTTGATGAAAGTTCTCTGTGGATCTTCTGAAATTCTTCCACTGTTTACGAATCATGTATCTGATCTGTATTCAAGTATGGGGTTGTAGTTAAGACTCGATTTTGGTTTTATTTTCTTGTTCTTCATTGCTGTTCATTGGGATTTTCATAATGTATTTGATTAATTTATGCTCATCCAATTTCTTGGTTTTGATATAGAGTTTTTGTTTTTCAGTACCTTAATTGCTTCATCGATTGGTAATGTGCATCGATTGTAGGACTTGATTTAGGAGAATATTAATTTGCAAGTTTGGATATGTGACATTTTACATATTTAAAGATTAAAGATTAAAAGGATTAAAGATTTTTATCCTTGACGATTATGATAAACCTACCTCCAAAACAACTAATGTTGTTTACCACGAGGTTCTTCAAAAAATTTGATGTCGGGTTAATGTAAAGATGTTTTTTAACCATTTATTGTTTTTTTGCTATGTTTTAGTTTTATAAACACATACAAATTAAAATAAATGGATGTGGTGACTATAATTTTTGAATTATAGTTTTTTGCTTATCTTACATCTTTTTTTATTTTAATTTTATTTTGAACTTGAAATTATTATTTTATTTAATCCATAATTATCAAATATGTTGTACTTGTAATATTCAATTATTTATCTATGGATTAAATGAGAGTAAATACACTTAAGTGACGGAATAAGATGGAGATCTTTTAATTAAATAGTTATTCAAGATACATACTACATATTCATAATCAAATATTTGAAAATTTCATCATTCACGCATAAAGTATATGAAGTTGTTGTAACTAATTATAAAAGCTTCTAACTTTAAAAAATAATTATGATGCCCCGTATATCACACGGGTATGTAAGCTAGTTTATTATAAATTAGTACAAGTAATTTGCCTGAATTTGAATCTGCATCAAATTTGTAAGATTAGGTCATCAACTTTCATAAATTGTGTACAGAAAACTCAAGTACTTGATTGTTATGCATCATTTATATTTAATATTGGTTGTTGATTTTGGTTGGTAGAAACTTCATTCATCTATTTACAAACAACTTGGTGAGATTTTTCATCAAATTTTGAATAGTTATACATCGACATCTATATAACCGTTATATTAGTGGTGTCAATAATGACCCAAAATTAAGAAAATGGGTCAAGTTGGGCTTTAATGCTATAAGATTGGCGGCTCATTAATGTTTTATTAATGACGAATTAATGAAGGTAATTTTGGAAAATCAAGTCTCGTAAGTTAATGACGGCTCATTCGGACACAATTCACGGTTGGGTAAATATATATATAAATTACCAAAATACCTCAATTAATGAGTCATTAATGGCGTTAAAAATAGTCCTCGTACGAAAAACAATTCTTATTTAAACTTTTGCATATATATATCTTACTCCTATATAATGTATTTACCACCTAAAAAACTCTTGATTTTAAGAAGAGTAAATTTACTAAAATACCCCTCCTTTATACCTCTTCTTTACCCCTCCTTTAAGTTCTCAATTAATGAATTTAAACAAATAAATATTCAAAAACATAACCGACAATTAATGAATTTAAACCAATACTTATAACTGAATTATTTCTAACCATATATTTTTAATAATTAGCTACGTTTTAAGTAATAAATATTTCGTTGCCGTTGACATTTGCTAGTTATATATAGTCTCTTCTTGAAACTGAATATGTATGTATATTTTTGAATCTTTTTATTCGACGCAGATATTTCTATTAATTTATTCAAAGTAAACCATATTACACGTAAATAAAATATCAAAGTACCTAACAAGACAAAACTCAATATTGATTAATATATAAAACGTTAAAACAAAAATAAAAATCAGAGACAAAACAAAGCTCAAGTTAAACCCCAAACAACATTCATAATCTTATTATATGGTACAACTAGTCACTAAAAGTAAGTTCTGGATCCACCCTCGTATGTAGATGGATAGATAGACATCACATAGAATGATGAGGAGTTAGTGGGGTATGTGTGATCAAAGGGTCAGAATGCTGCAAGATCATTTCATGTGTGATCAAAGGGTCAGAATGATGAGGAGCTTCTTCTGTTGTGTCTGACTGTTTTAATGTTTTTAAAGTTTTTCCTTTGATCATGCAACAGTTTCTTAACTCAATTTGCAAGATATGATGTCTGGTAAGGTGAAATTTCTTAATTTTCTTGATTATATTTTACAAATCTGATAATTAAGACATTCGAGTATTTCATTAAAACCAAATCTCAAAAGATGAGCACAACTTTGAGTAATTTTTTTATAACGACTTGTTTTAACCAAACTCGTCTGATACTAATTTAATATGGTTTTGATCCTAACGACAAAACCCGTTTGACTCATTATCGAACCCAAGTTGACCCCACCGTTTGACTCACACGGCTTGATGAAAATTGATATTCATACATAGACTCGTGTGTAAGGGTGTAAGATTTAAGTGAGAACACCCTCCTCAGTACACTAAGAATGATAAAAAAATCATGAAAATTACCAACAATACCCTAATTTTTAATTCACATTAACACACACACACATATATATATATATATATATATACAAACAATAAATCTTTAAATTGTATTAATGGATTACAAAAACTAGATAAATATATTGGATACGTACATAGTATGCATGTAACAGTAGCCTCGATCAAATTTTTATATATAGTTGTTTTATTAGCTTAAGTTTCAAAGTCTCAAATTTGTATACCATGAAACAAATGCATGTTTTTCCATTAAACGCTCTATCTTCATCCTCGCACTATTTTACTTCTTAAGAAACCAGACTCTCACTGTCACGATCACAAATTCAACCACAGTCTAGCTTATGTACAAGATTATGAATATCTTTAATATATATATATATATATATATATATATATATATTAAGGTTATCATATATATAATTTCTTTCCAGCAATCACCTCCTTTATTTGCACAAATGGCATATAAATGATCGATGTAACAAGTAATCCCGATCTAGGTTTAGTTGTAGTATAAAATATATAAATATAATATTGTAAATAGGGGCGGCGCCGACAGCCACCAACCGCCGACGGCCGTTAAGTTGGCCGGAAACCGCCAATAAACCGCCACCACCAACTAGTATATATATGTACTCGTACAGAAGAAGATTGTAATGTAAACACGTATATTTTCAGATCTATAAACAAAAGCTTTGCATTCATACTCTTGATTTAGTATTTCGATCCAATATTTGGTATGAACCGAAGGTTTTGAACCTTGGCATCATCTGTTGGTTCTATGTGCACAAGACACAAATTAATACGATATTACTAATAATAAATAAACCCATAGGGTCACACATTTACAATCAATGGACACCAATTACATATTTGAATATGATTTAAATATGTTTCCAACTCATTATATATATAAGTATATATATGCATTGTTGCATATTATTATTTATGTGAAATAATAATATCACTCTTATATATTAATATAAGATAATGCATATGAAATACATAAATATAAACATATGATTTTATATATGTATATATATATATATATATGTATAAATGTATATTTGTTACAAGTAAAGAGTTACTAGTAACAATTATATAAATGTATGTATATCCTTGTTACAAGTAAAGAGTTATTAGTAACAATCAAGTATGTATATAAAATACATGTAGATGTATTTTATATATTGTATGGCATGGTCTAGTATACCTTTTATATAAATATTTATAAAAGAATCTAGAAATCACCACAATGAACTATGAGGGGGCCATGTTGACTTCTTGTATGAAGTAATTAAACAAGTATGGTGGCAATAAGTCAAGAAGGAAGACAAGCAAGAGGGGGCCTCCCCTCCCTCCCCATTTACGGCCAAAACAAAGGTCAAGAGGGGCCTCCCTCTTGTTTTTTCAATGCTTGGCTCTTTATAGCTCATGCATGGTCATTGTGAGATACTACATGCTACCACCTTTGCTATTCTTCAAGAAAACATCTAAGTGTTCTTAGATATTTAAAAACATCCTTACTTTATAGTATTGGTGTTTCACGTGAGCAAAGTGTGGTACTAGAATACATACTCATATACATACATAGTAAGTTCAAGAAGAAGAACAAGAGGTTGTTGCTTGCTTGCTTGAATTTCAAGGGTTGGAGAGACTAGCATCTTGGAGGTGTTGGACTCATTGATTTGTGGATACCTTGGAGGAAGTCTTCTCTTGGCTTCTCATAGATCAACCACTTCATCAACGGTTTACTCACGCTACAAAGGTTGTAGTTCTAAACACCCTATGGTTGTTTTGTTTCTTAAGGCTTGCATATGGATCATTGGTGGGGAGTTTTAAAAGTTTAAAATTGTTGTTCATGCTTCCGTTGCTAAAATATATTTTTGAAAAACCGAACAAACCCCAACAGTGGTATCAGAGCCACTTATGTATAGTTTTAAGAAACTTTTTGAGTATGTATTGTTTAAGAAAATGGACAACTTTTCTTTTGTTAGAAAAGTTATGGATTTTCTTGTTGGCAACTTATATATGTTTATATATTTATTTTGGGAAACAACCAAACCACATGCATGTTTGGTTGTAAAAGTTGCCTAAATATCAAGTGTTGATATATATGTTTTTATATATGTATGTTGTGCATAACAAGCCATAGACCTTTTGTGATGTGTTGGAAATTCGATTTGGTTGTAAAATTATTTTTTCATTTGGTATGTAATAATAATTTTAGTTTTGTTTCATCTTGTTGTATTTTGTAAGTAGTAGAATAGTTTAGACTAATTTACTTTTATAAAAATGTAACAAGATGAAGAAATGACCAAGTTGGAGTTTTCAAGTGTGGTGGAGTCAACCATGAAGGCTTGGAGTCATTTGCACTACAAGGAGTTGTTTTGGCAAGTGGGAGCTTCAAGTTCATCACAAGAGAAATATTTGGTCCTTAGTTATGACTTGGTATTTTTGTATGGCTCACAAAAATACCACTTAGGATAAATGGCTTGGTTATGCACTTATACATGTTATTTGTGTGTGTTTATGTTTATATTATTATGCATGGTTGAAAATAGGATTTTTTGCATGCTAGATAATATTTTTTACATAATATAAATCACACAATGGGAGTTTGGTATTTTAAGTTGACATAACATAAGATGTAAAATGAATTTTATATAAAAGGAGTTTTGTAAAGATTAAAATTCATTATGTCAAAATATATATCTTTATATATATATATATATGAGTTTTATAAAATAGAGATTTTAAAACTCAACCAAACTCCATTCAAGCTTAATAATAAAATGGTTTTATTACAAGCTAAAATTGGTCGTATTTGCGCGCTCGAAACTACACACGTTAATATAGGATATTAATACTAGTTTAAAATTGAACGCGTTGAGAGTTCGTAAAATATGGATTTTAAGAATACTCAAGACCAATATATATATAAAATATGATTTTATCAAAACGTGGACTTGTTATTGTATGCATGCAATACTAGTCACACGACTCGTTTTGTTTTATTTAATAAATATACAAAACGGTAAAAGCCCTTTTTCAAAACGTAAGTCTATGCCATCCCATTTTAAGACACTCGCTTGTTGCAACGACACTCACGTGGAGAGAGCATTAGCCAAACGCGTGGATTGTTTTTGTAACAACCGAGGTGTTTTTCCGCGAATTCCATGAACGTCTTGGGCCGGAAATTCACCGTCTTGAAATAGGACGACTTAATCGGAATCTTATTACGGAGAGAGCATTAGCCAAACGTAAGGAAGCCCGAGGCATAGATGGGATCAAACATGTCAAAATTGACAATCGTTGTCTAGGATCCCATAAAGATCTAGGAATTACATACGAGATGTAATTGGTAAACGTTACCTACCTTGTTGTTTTAACTTGATGGAGAGAGCATTAGCCAAACATTCAAGGTTAAGTTGAACTTGGATCCTAGCCTTTAAAAATTAAAGAATTTTATAATTCTAAAGGGTATTAATTATTAAAGGATTAAATATCGAAAATACTAAATTGAACTTTGTTAATTTTGTAGATGGCCCCTAACTCAACTACGCCCGTTAACAACTTATCTCTTCGTTCAATCTTAGAGAAAGAAAAACTCAATGGTACAAATTTCTTAGACTGGTATCGTAACTTGAGAATCGTTCTTAAGCACGAAAAGAAATTGTACGTACTTGAGGATCCCGTCCCTGAGGAACCTCCATTGACTGCGGCCAAAGCCGTTAGGGATGCTTGGGTGAAGCATTCCGAGGACTCGGTCAAAATTTCATGCCTCATGCTTGCTACCATGTCTTCGGATCTTCAAAAGAACCTTGAGGAGCATGGAGCATATGAGATGCTTAGCCAGCTTAAGGAAATGTTCCAAAAGCAAGCGAAGCAAGAACGCTTTGAGGTCACTCGAGCCTTCCATGCATGCAAGATGGAGGAAGGTCAATCCGTTAGCGACTATGTGCTAAAGATGAAAGGATACATTGACCAGCTTGCTAGGCTTGGATCTCCCATAACCAACGAGTTTGCACAGGATATGATCCTTAACTCGTTGACCAAAGCCTATGATCAATTTGTCATGAATTATAACATGAACAATTGGGAGAAATCTGTCTCAGAGTTGCATGGGATGCTTAAAACTGCTGAGAGTAAGATTCCAAGCAAAACACCTCAAGTCTTGATGATTCAAGAAGGGAAAATCAAGAAGAAAAAGAAAAACAACTCAAAAGGGAAGGGCAAAGCGAAGGCAAAGGGAAAGGACAAAGGCAAGCAAGTTGCCAAGGCTCCTACACCCAAGACGGCGGGAAAGGTTCCCAAGAATGACCCGTGCTTTGAATGCGGGGTGGTAGGACATTGGAGGCGCAATTGTCCAACCTACCTTGCAGAGTTGAAAAAGAAGAAGGCTGGCGAGGCTAGCACTTCAGGTATATATATGATTGAAATGTATACTTTTTCGATTAATTCCTGGGTATTTGATACCGGTTGTGGAACTCACATTTGTAACAATGTGCAGGGGTTGAGAAAAAGTAAGCTGCTGAAGCCAGGCGATTTGGATCTCCACGTGGGCAATGGAGCAAATGTTGCTGTTGAAGCCCTTGGAACTTTTGAATTATTATTACCAAATGACCTGTACTTAATATTAAACAATTGTTGTTATATACCTAGTTTAACTAGGAATATTATTTCAGTAGCTCGGTTAAGAGAATCTGGATTCACTTTTGGTTTCGTTGATGATGGCATTCGTGCCTTCAAAAACGACATTTTGTATTTTGAGGCTCGGCCTCTTAATGGAATATATGAAGTTAATCTTAAAAGATCTCTTGATGATAATTCTATATATACCACTAGCACCAAACGACCTAAGCATGACTTAAGTCAAACATACCTATGGCATTGTCGACTTGGTCATATAAACAAGAAACGCATTGCAAAACTTCAAAAGGATGGAATTTTAAAATCAAACGATTCTAGCTCGTTTGAAGTTTGCAAATCATGTTTATATGGGAAGATGACTAAGGCTCCTTTCTCCGGTTCAAGTGAAAGAGCCAAAGATCTATTAGGAATCATACATACGGATGTATGCGGTCCTTTTAGATCAATGTCTAGGGATGGTGATAGATACTTCGTTACATTCACCGATGATTATAGTAGATTTGGTTATGTTTATTTGATGAAACATAAACATGAAATATTTGAGATGTTCAAGCTGTTTCAAAACGAAGTACAAAATCAACTCAACAAAACAATCAAGGCCCTTCGTTCCGATCGAGGTGGTGAGTACTTAAGCCAAGAGTTTATGGATCATCTTAGTAATTGTGGGATTATCTCACAACTTACTCCTCCTAGAACACCACAACATAATGGTGTATCTGAAAGGAGGAACCGAACTCTACTAGATATGGTTCGGTCTATGATGAGCCGAAGTACTCTACCCTCGTCCTTTTGGAGTTATGCTTTATTAACAGCTGCGCGCATATTGAATATGGTTCCAACCAAGAAGGTAGATAAGACACCATATGAGATGTGGTATGGAAAGGTTCCAAACTTATCTTACTTGAAAGTCTGGGGTTGTGAGGCTCATGTACGACAAGAAGCTTTAAGCAAACTCGATCCTAGATCTATCAAATGTAATTTTGTGGGATATCCTAAAGATTCATTAGGATATTATTTCTACAACCCAGCTGAGAACAAAGTGTTTGTTTCTAGGCATGCCACTTTCTTAGAAAAGGAGTTTCTTTCGAAAGAGACAAGTGAGAGCAATGTAGACCTTGAAGAAATTCAAGAACCACAAAATACAAGTCAGGTTGACACTAGCACTCAACAAACGGTTGTTGAACCTGAACAATTGGTTGTTCAAGAACCTACTGAAACACAAAGTGTTCGTAGATCTGGTAGACCTCGTCAAGAACCCGAGAGATACGGATTTCTCGTGTCCAATGATGAGATTTTCTTGGTAGACTCTTCTGAGCCTACTAACTACCAAGATGCTATATCGGATCCGGAATCCGATAAATGGCTTGATGCCATGAACACTGAGATGCAGTCCATGTATGAAAATCAAGTATGGGACTTGGTTGATCTTCCTCCCAATAGTAAGACTGTAGGGAGCAAGTGGGTCTTCAAGAAGAAGACAGACATGGATGGAAATGTACACACATTTAAGGCAAGGCTAGTGGCGAAAGGTTTCACTCAAACTCATGGTATTGACTATGATGAAACTTTCTCTCCGGTAGCCATGATTAAATCTATTAGAATACTTATTGCCATAGCTGCATATTATGACTATGAGATATGGCAAATGGATGTCAAAACGGCTTTTCTAAATGGACACTTAAGTGAAGATGTCTATATGGTTCAGCCTGAAGGTTTTGTAGATCCTAAGTATCCTAATAAGGTGTGCAAGCTTAAAAGATCCATCTATGGACTAAAGCAAGCATCTCGAAGTTGGAATCTTCGATTTGATGAGAAAATAAAAGAGTTTGGTTTTATCAAATCAGAAGATGAACCGTGTGTTTACAAGAAAACTAGTGGGAGCGCAGTAGCATTCCTTGTCTTGTATGTTGATGACATACTACTCATTGGAAACGACATCCCGACCTTGCAAGACATCAAGTCTTGGCTTGGGAAGTGTTTCTCAATGAAAGACTTGGGAGAAGCCGCCTATATTCTTGGAATAAAGATCTATAGGGATAGATCTAGGCGTCTTATTGGCCTAAGTCAAAGTGCATATATTGACAAAATCTTGAAACGATTCAAGATGGAGAATTCTAAGAGAGGATTCTTGCCAATGGCACTAGGCACGGTTTTGAGTAAAGCTCAAAGCCCTAGCACAAGAGAAGAGCTAGATAGAATGAGTGAG